>CM041778.1:97096135-97356847 GCA_023374045.1 Limonium bicolor
TACTTTTTTTACACCATTATTCATCTAAGCTCTTCAAATCAAGACTATTCATGCATACATTATGGCAAGTTAATTTTTTTTTATATTAGCCACATGTATATATCTGCACGTATAACAACACTTATGATTCACCATGTATTTTAAAATACACCACAAAAAAACATCATATAACAATAATAATACATCAGAAAACAATAATGATCATTACTTGCTCTGAAATTTGTATATCTAAAAAATATATAATTTACCATATAAGAATTAAAATATACTATACAATAATATTAATGCACAAAGCAACAACAACAATAATAATGTACTACAAAATAATAATGATATATTATCAAGTTCATATGTCAAAAGAATATTTAATTTATTACTTGTTATATATCATCGTAAAAATATATAAATAAAATTTATATTTAGTTGAAACATACCTATATTTTGTCTATTTTTGGAGATCTGGGATTTAAAAAATAATGATGCAATTTTTTTTAATCATATTTCTCAAATTATCTATTTGAAGAGATCGAGACGCAATGAATGATACCACATGTAGCAGGATCGGGCGTGGCCCGGATGTAATATATCACTCGGGAAAGCCCAACAAGTCCCTGATTATTTTGTTTCCCTTCATCCCTCGGTCCCAAAATCAATAAGGAGAATCAGACGAAGGAAAACAAAACTAGGGTTCTTCAAAGGTTTAAGAGAGAACAGTTATAGAGGGTAGAAGGAAGCTCGGTAGAGAAAGAGGCAAAGATGTTTTCGGGTATGTTTATGAAGAAGCCGGACAAGGCTGAGGCGTTAAAGCAGCTTCGGTATCATGTGGGTCTATTCGGTGCTTGGGCGGTGGCTATTCGCGTCACCCCTTACATACTCCAGTATTTCCAGAAGGATGAGCTGAAGTTGGAACTCTGAAGAATTTTCTCCCTTTCCTAGCATGTAACATTTCTTTGAGCCTATTCTTTCCCGAGTGCTCTTTCTTTTGATTTCATTCTTCTCTAGTTCGATTTCGGAGTTGCCTGGATCGGTCGTTCTAGGGTTAGGTAGCTAGTTGTACGAATTTCGTTTTTTTTTGGTTATGTGTTTGGGCGAATTTATTACTTCGCTTGTTGTTTGTTGAAGTACGGTGGATCTTCCCACGGAATAAAGCAATTGGATCTTATGAATCTTAGTTTGTTGATTGGTGATTGTGTTAATTACTTACTGCTTGTGACCGAATGAAGACTACTTTATGGGAGATTCTAAATTTCTTTTGTCCAGTTTGTATGCTGAACCGGTAGGGTAGGATGAGTTATTATAGTCTCTTAGCTTGAGTTTAATGTGATGCTGGGTGTTTCATAACGTGAAGAAGAAATTCAGCAAGTTATGACGCATGATTTGAACTAAATAGAATGCTAAGATGTATGAAAATTGTATACGTGTTTGTGACTTCTACCGGATCTCATTGCCATTCTCTCGATATTGGTTGCCAAGAGAAAGAACTTCTTTCTTCAGTTGTTCCTCGGTCATATGTGCTTGTCACTTCTACTGGATCTCATTACCATTCTCTGGATGTTGATTGCCATGATGAGAAAGAAGTGATTTTTTCTTCTGCTGTTCCTCTGTTATAGATCATTTTCTTGGGATATTAATCTAATCCAGACCATGCTGTTTATTGATTTCCGATTTTATCTGTAGGTAACTACAGCTAAATAATGGTGGAATATATTGCTTTCTGATGCAGATGTGCCTGAGGCTGGTAGAGATTTGTTCAGTGGCTTGGGATTGAAGCTTTATTTTATTTTACCCTTTGTGTTCAAGCGAACTCAATGTAGGGTAGGTTCCTCTCTGGTTTTTAGAAAGTGGTGTGTAATCATCGGAATACTGTAAGAAAGCAAGAGATCGAACGAATACTCCAGATTTTATTTTCTGAAAGATTGGAAGTTAATGATTTTCCAGTAACTTTCTAAATGAAATTTGCGTCTTCACTGGTGAAATATAATCCGAACATAGGAGTCTGATGGAAGGAATGAGGGGCGTTTGTTTGTGAATCATGAAAGGTAATGAATGAACCTGTTATCTTAGCCATTTTAACATCTTTCTGAAAGGGCTCTGATTCCAACTTGTGGTAAACTAAAAAGAATGAAAAAAAAAACAAATCTTCGCTAGCATTCTCTGTGGGAGATATTCTATTTCTCATTTGTAAACTAAACAACCCTTTAGGGGAATTCACGGGAAATCTCATTCTTGTGTGAGGTGAGGAATTAAGTTTGAGGGGTTTGGGATAATTTCATTTCAATATGACAATATCGTTTCTCTAAAATTAAAATATCACAAACCGTTATAAACAGAATGAGTTCCTCTTTGGTCCTAAATACCCTGAATAGATTGTCCCTTAATTTCTACACTTCAAGTCAGCTGACAATTGACATATAGTTGGGTTTTACATGCTCGTTCGTGTCAGCTTACCGCGAAGACTGAAGCAGCCGATTAATCTACCTGCTTAACTAGAGCAGCAACCTGAAGTCATTTAACTCAATCCTATGTTAGGTATTTTCAGAATGTTTGTATGTTGCACAGCGGGGGAAACAGAAGGAACCGGGGAAAGGAGCTGCAAGCCTGCAACTGCTAAGAGCCCAATAGCACAATCAAGCTCCCCATTTGGCCATTGCTTTGGAAACAGTGTTTTCATTTGGAACAACTGTCAAAACAACTAGAGAAATAGTAGCTATTGAACAGCACTCGCCACGCTGAACAACAAACACATTTTTATACACGTCTAGATTCATGTTATCCTTAATGAACTAATTCTTCAGGCGCAACAGACTTCACACAAATTGCATTTGAATTGTTAGCGTAAGATGTTAATATTTGTTTTGTTTCTTGTCTTCTTAAAAGAAAACAGTAAATGTTTTTTTTATTTGATCTGAAATAGGCAATACTACTGGAACCAAACCAACTCAACTCCTCAACATCGTACAGTAATATTATACAAAAATTACAAAATAACATATTTATCCTAGAGTTGATTACTACAAGTACCTGGGCCATTTATCTACCCGGCCCCGCTGGCTTTAGCCCGAACCAGGGGCGGAGCCAGAAATATAAGTTGAGGGGGTCAAAGACAGAATTATAAAAAATTAGGGGGATTTTTACTAAATTTTTCTAAATTTTTTTTTACACTACAAATTTATGTAATTTAATAAAGTTAGGGAGTGTTTTGCTCCCTCCAAACAAAGCCTGCCTCCGCCACTAGCCCGAACCGAAGGACTTGTACAATACCGTAAGCTAGTATACAAGACATGCACAAAATATTACTCCTACATAATATAAGTGATCATAATTTTAAACGAATATATGTGCCCACCAAATATAATGAAACTATATATTAAAATTAACAAAAATATTCTATGTTGCTGTACAAAAAAATTATACTTCTACATCATAAACAGAGATTGAACAACATCAATAAAAATCTGAACCTTCCTTAAAAAAATAAAATAAAAATCTGAACCTGATTTAGCCCAAATTCAGAAACAGGCAGGCAGGAACAATAAAAAAAAGGCAAAAACTCCTCGACCAAAAATCATGAAAATTACATTAATTAGGGAGAAGTTCTGATGATGAAATAAGCTTGGAAAATCAATAGGCGAAAATGACAAAAAAATTCTACAAACGAGGGACAATGTGACAGCCATGAATTCAAAGCATTGCAACAGGCGACCAAACAACATCGCGGGGCATTCAGCAACCGAGGGGTGTTACAGAACGAACTAAACAGGCAGGAACAATAAAAAAAGGCAAAAACTCCTCGACCAAAAATCATGAAAATTACATTAATTAGGGAGAAGTTCTGATGATGAAATAAGCTTGGAAAATCAATAGGCGAAAATGACAAAAAAATTCTACGAACGAGGGACAATGTGACAGCCATGAATTCAAAGCATTGCAACACGCGACCAAACAATATCGCGGGGCATTCAGCAACCGGGGGGTGTTACAGAACGAACTAATGTTCATTAAACAACTCATCCATTACAGACCCCAAGCTAATGTTCTTCTTTAAACAACGCATACAAGGCCGTGAGAGAGCCCTTCCAAAAGCTAGCACAAGGAATGGAGAGCCCATAGTCCTATATGGACCACACACCAACCTTCCATACGGTCGATGTGGGATCCTGTAACAGATCATCCCCTTTGAGCGCCAACGCCCACATTGGTGGTGTGGGGCTCGCGGGGTCTGACTCTGATACCCTGTTACAGAATGAACTAATGTTCATTAAACAACAACTCATCCATTACAGACCCCAAACTAATGTTCTTCTTTAAACAACCCAGAACATACAAGACCGTGAGAGAGCCCTGCCAAAAACTAGCTCAAGGAATGGAGAGTCCATAGTCCTATATGGACCACACACCAACCTTCCATACGGTCGATGTGAGATCCTGTAACAGGGGCGCAAAGCATCAGACATCTGAATGACTTTCGACCAAGGTTCACTGGCCTGAATGCGCTCCCGCATCTTGGGATATACTGTCACATCAACGTTTACGCAGATCTTGCTTGGTTCTTGAAGAAGGAACCCGGCAAACTTGCTTTACGGGGAATCTTCCTGTGCATATAAGTAAACTGCTTGATAAGCGCTATGGAACTCTGACAAGCCTTCTTCCACTGGCTTCCATCTCCCATGAAGGACCCGACCTGTAAACCTATACCATCACACACAGTTACACACATGCCCAACAACCTCCTGCATCCAAGTAGACAAGATTAGCAGCTTGCATCTGATGTCTGATGGTCCATCAATTTACTCCAAGTCGGCAATTACTATCATATACAATCAGATTCTCGGGTTTATTTATGTGTGATGCTCCACACGAAAATGAAACACTTACTTGAGAAAAAGAAAATCTGTTCCTGTGGCTTTCAGGGGTTATTACTCCGCGATTTTCCATTTCTGCTAAGTCCATCGATGATTGCTAAGTGCATGTAACTATACCATTCAACTCACAAACACATTTTGTTGAATGCAAGCAGGAGCCGAGAGTAAGCCTTCACACTCTTCCATAGCTGATGACCTTAATCAAAGATAACAAAACCTAACTCTGCTACAGAAGATGAATGCACCATCTCTATACAAGACAAAATCTCACCAAACAAAATAACAAGCCAATATTTCCCCCCAAGAGAAATCAATATTGAGGATCACTGAAATTTCAAACTCAACCATTATCAAGCCACCCCACTTCTTGAGCACCAGTCAAGGAAGTAATATTATCTTCCATTTGTTGCCATAGGTGGTCAACATTAACCACATTCAGATTGCAGGAATGGCTAGCATCTGTATATTCACCACTATCACAGACAAGTTTCAGTGGTCAAAATTAAACCCAAAAATAGCGCTGTAAATGTTCACTTAATCTTCTTACCAAGATCAAGCTGCTCCAACTATATGTCACCGCTGAGGCCTGCATTTCAATCATTTTGTTCTGCCACTATCGCCTTACCCGGGTTGAAAAAACACAGCATGTCTGATCCTAGCACTTCAACAAGTTCCAGAAGCCAAATCCCGCAGCAACAAAAGATGATTCATCTCCTACCTAGAGCAAGTTGTCCTCACTAGTTCTTCACCAACCCCTTGCGTGTCAACCATCTCATCCCTCAACTTCATCACCATGTCAATGTTACCCAACTTCATAAACCCATCGATAAATGCTGAATACAGATCTGAATCTGGTTTAAAACCTCTCCCCACCATCTGCGCTTGAAGCTTCAATGCTACATCCATCTCACCCACCTCACACAGATCCTTTATCAACACCTCATAACTAGACCTCCTCGCCACAAAACTGGCATCTTTCATTGCAGCCTGAAACAATTTCAACGCCTCCATCACTTCCCCTCCACAACATAAACCTGAAACCACCAGATCAATTGTCAGCCCATCCGGATTAAACCCCTTTCTATACATATCCTTCAACACCATCAAACCCAAACCAACATCCCCAGCCTTACAATGCCCAGCAACCAGATGCTGATATGTAATGCAAGTAGATTCTATCTCACTCATCTCCATCTCCCTATACAACTCCTCTGCCTTTCCCATCTCCCCAATCTTACACCACCCACCTATCATCGTGTTGTAAGAGACTGCATCACGCTTCACTTCCCTTTCACCCATCTCCTCCCATAACTTCCCAGCTCTGTCCATTTCTCCTTCCTCCACGTACGCAGCCATCTGAATGTTGTAGCTGACAGAATTTGGTTTACACCCTAGACTCAACATCTCCAGCCACAGTTCCTCCGCCTTGTCCACCATCCCCTCGTGATAGCAGCACAGCATCATCCCGTTAAACGTCTCTACATTAGGTCTAACCATTGACCTCTGACTAGTCCCTCCATACCCATTAAAGTCAACATGGAAGAGCTCTTTATACAAACCATACCCAGAATCAAACCCTCTGTGCTTCGTGACCCTTGAAACCAACGAATTGCAAGTAGTGGCGTCCGGGCTAATCCCCGAAGATTTCAGGATGCGGACAATCTCGAGGCAGGTATCGATTCTATTCAATTCTAAATATGCCCTAATCAAAAGATCGAACACGAAGGGGGCAGAATCACAGGACCTGTAACTGGATACTAATGCTTCGAATACCGCCGGTCGGGACTTCTTCGTCTTTCCCCGATTGATGTCAGCGGGTTCGGAGTGAGAGGACTCGGAGACTCGAATGGCGGTCCGGATGAGGGAGTGGGCTCGGGATTTACGGCGGGCGCGGGCGCAGAGGTGGATCATTACGGATAGGGAATTGACGTCGTGGGAAGTGAGGCCGTTGGTGATGGTGAAGCGGAAGAAGCTGTAGGCGAGGAAGTAGTTGCGGCGGATTTGGAGGAGGATCTGGGAGACCTGTAGCGGGGTTAAGCCTTGTGGGTAGTGGGCTAGCAGGGTGGTCCATCGCGTCTTGGACCGGTAGCTAGTGAGGACAGTGACAACGGAGGTGACGACCTCGTCTGCGTCCGGATTGGTTGACGAAGATGGTGACGAGGAAGGGGCAGCGGCAGATGCAGGTGATGTAGACGAGGAGTAGGACAGAGAGATGGATCGGGGACATGGGTCCCTGGTGATAGAGCGTCTTAGAAGCAGGTAAGCCATGAGAGGGAATGCTGGAGATGGCCGTTTGTGCTTTCGCCGGCGCAGGAAACCGGAAACAAAGTAGATTTGCGGCCTATCGGAGCTCCATTTTGGGAGGTTCTGATTTTTGGGTCTGGACACGGTCCAGAGGGTTGTGGGCTTCGATCCAGATACAATGTGGGTATGGTGTAAGGACCATTAGGCATTGTCCACATTTTTTCAGAGGGTTCCGCGCCTCTTGGATGCTATGGTATGCGGTACTAGCCGCAGCGCCAACCAAAACGCAAAAGGGGGCCGAAGGCCGAGTAACATACACCCTACACCCACCCTGACAGCCACGCACTCACAAGACCACCATCATAATATGAAGTAAAAACGAGAACCAAAGAGATGGATTGTATGAAATCGAGAAGAGAGACTTCAAGTTCAAAGTTCAAACTACCTTCCTGCATTATAGCGTCTTGCTCCACTAGCAATCTTTAATATAGATAAAAAAACCACCACTTATGATATGATGGGTTGTTTGATATAGCCAGAATAACAATTTTTAGAATTATGAATATGTTATTAATTAGATAGTAGAATTCAAATTCTAAAAATTATTAAAATTCTTCAAAATTTGGCAACTCACTATTCCCTACAAATCAGTCAGTAATTATTATTCCAGTTATACTTCCAGTAACTTTCGTAATAATATATGTGTTGAAATTCAAAATTCTATTTATAACGGGCATCTTCTTCCTTCTCGCATAAATATTAATTATATTATCCTTATTCGTATTTCAATTACAGTTAATGAATAATAAGTATATTAATTTATAGATAAATATTTTTTTTGTAGATAAAGAAATGAAAATGAACAAAAATATTTGATGTTAGGGAAAATTACATCTCCTACCCATGACGTTTGGCGAAATTACACATCCCATCCACGAGGTTTTAAAAATTACTTTCCCTACCCATGTGGTTTCTCTCATTTTACATCCAACAATTTTTCTAATTTTCGTTCAACTTAGGATATGCTTAAGTGTTTTCCAAAATTGATGAAACTTTACATGTTTGATGCTAAAGTGTTACATTTTGGTCTGACAAATTCAAAGTTTTTTAATCTCACATATGACACATGAGCTTAAAAAACTTCGGAGTTGGCATTGGACTAAAATTTAATACTTAAGCATCGTCAATGTAAAGAGTGAAAATGAGAGAGTATTGAGAGACTGGGAGAGACGAGAGTATGATCGGGATAGAGATTGGAGGAGGCGAGGAAGATTCAGGCAAAGGATAGATGGAATGGAGCAATGTGATGCACTGATTATTGATCTATCTTTTGAGTGCTTTAAACCCTTGTTTTCCATATCTTTTACTTAGATTTATGCATTTACCTTCTTGTTTTCATGTTATTTTGGCTTAGGACGTGATTAGGAAGGAGTTTAGAGTTTTTGGAACAAAAAGAGGAAAATTTACACATGTCCGGATATGTGTCCTGACGGGCAGACTCGGACACAGTCGCGGACATCTCCAGATCGAGTTCCCTCCTCTCTTGAGTCACGTCCGCAAACCGGACATAAACGCGGACAACCTCCTTCTGTCCCTTGTCCGCAAACACGGACGGCCATGCGGACAACTCTAGATCGGGTTTTCTTTGTACACTCACGTCCGCAAACATGGACGGCTATGCGGACGTCTCACAAATCTTGCCAGGACAGTCATGTCCGTAATCAGGACTCAAACACGGACAGAGTAAATCTCGTTAGGATAGTCACGTCCGCACCCCTGTCCGTATGCGGACTCAAACGCGGACGTGACACAGAATTGAAAAATAAAAATCACCACGCCGATAATTGTTGCTTTCGGCGCAATTATCAGCCGATTAAACCATTGCCTAGCTCAATCAATCTCCTACACCGTATAAATAAAACCAATTCCCATGCTCCTACTCTATTTACCACTAAGCAATGTTTAAATCCCAAGCCTATTTAAACCCTTCCCCAGCCTTCATTCCAATTGGCACCGGATATTCATCCACACCTCTCCTCATCTTCCTCCTCTCATTTCATCCATCTGGTCATCCACATACTAACTCCCCCGTACTCCATCTTCATACATACACTCAAACACAAACACACTTCACATAAAACTCGTTTTCATCCCATTTTCTCTACACAAAAATCACACGTAGCCCATCGCACACTCGCCACACAAAAACTCACGTCCGGATTCGCGTCCGGATTTGAGTCTGACCCATCCCATCCGGACACCTCACAAACTTGCCCAAAAATTCCATTTTCACTCCATTTCACCAAATTCACCTCATTGTTACCGAATCCAACCTCTCAGCCGGCATAGCGCAAGGACAAAGGGTGGAGCGAGCAAGAAGATCTTCGTAACAGATGATTTCTTTCAACTCTCTCTCATTTATGATTTTAATCGCTGTGTCTAGCTAAGAGGATATACTCTAGGGGAAGGGATGTTGTAATTAGTTAAACTCTGCATTATTTTACTACTTTATTGAGACTATTTGGATTGTTCAGGTTAACGCTTTTTAAGTGCTTTTAATAAACGTCATGAATTTATTATAAGCCCTCGAATCATGTTATGATCAGATAAGGTGATTAGCATTGATGGTCCTATTAACCTGTTACCTGTGATAATTGCATTCGGATAGATTACATTAGTCACTAGGAGCTTTAGTCCGGACCAAACCAGACTAGTAATTCTGTACAGTAAAACCATCTAGATATACGTGCTAATTCTAGACTAGAACTACATGACCTGTCTAGATGAGCTATCTGGAATTAAGACTTAATACAGAATAGACAATTGAGAATTACAAGCCGATCCAAGTCTCCGTTTAAGCAGTAGAATATGCAGAACCTAGCTAGAGACACAACTCCCTGAACCTAGAGTACCGTTCACACTCCCAAATCTATCATTTTAATTTATCTGCTATTTACTTCTTGTTAATCGTTTTGAAACTCCAAAACCAAAACAAACCCCTTTTGAATTAACCACTGTCTTAGGCTAGGCTTATTTACCTCAAGTCCCGTGGATTGACACCTGTTCGCTTCATAATTACTATACTACTGCAACCGGGATTTTTGCAACCCGGCGGTCTATTGATTGTTGATTTCTAGGATTATTTCTTAGCATTTAATATATCAAATAAGACCGTTTGCACAATGGAATGGTAGAATAACGGGAAGATACGCGAAGTGGTCGATCCCAAGGAATAGAGTAAAACACCAAAATATATGGATATGAAGTGAAGGGGTGGAGAATCGACAATTTCATAGTAGGAGGAGGAACAAGCGCACATCCAGACAAGATGTAGTAGTGGCGACAGTATTAGTGGATAACATTCCATTCACATCCATAGAGACGAAGTTGAGGGATTGATTGAGAACAAAGAATAAAGTAAAGAGAATCTACATAGCAAGAAAGCGAAGAGAGAATCGAAGAGGTGCGTCTGCATTCATAGATCTTAAGAACAAATTTGAAGCTTGGAGCTTGATAAGGAGGATCAATGAGAAAATCTAGAAAGGAATGAGGATTTATGCCTGCAGGGAATATCAAGGAGAAGGGAAAAGTAGAAGTTACAGTGTAGCACCACGGAAATAGTGGAAGAAGAAAAATGGATCAGCAAAAAGAGTTACCTACGCTAGACGCAACAACTACATAAGCACCAGTCCAGGAGACATTAGATCAAGACTGACAGTGAACCTCCGAAAAGATGGAGAAATGGTTGCTAACCTATAGAAGTGCATTGTGCTAATTACTGAGAAAGAAAATACAGCAAATGAGGCGATCTTGAAATTCCAATCCATCTCGCCTAACATAGCAGGGCTACTGGCATTCTCAAGAACAAATTTCTTCGTAGTCTTTAACTCAAATGGTGAAGCAGAGAAGGCTAAAGGACAATATAGAAGCAGAGGTGGATTAGATGGTTTTGAGGTACAAAAATGGGATTATGGGGATAAAATGGAGACAAGAAAGGCATATGTGGTTATCAGAGGCATACCACTTCAAGCATGGAACAAAACCAATGTCACGACGGTGGCGCAACTAGTGGGGGAAGTTTTGAGAATTGACGAGGAGATGCGGAGTTAGTGTAGAATGCCGAGATAAAAGTGGCGGTGGAAACAACAAATTTGCAATTCATCAATAAAGGAGTTACGGTGGTGGTAGATGGTGAACGCTTTCCGGTGAGTATAGTGGAGGCACACACGCCACCTACAAAAAATATTGGAGATGGTGACGATTCAGGTTTAATATAGTTGGCAAAAATAAACGATAAGGGTGATTCGGTAAAGATGAAATCTCCCCAATATTCAGAGCTCAAGATTTAGAGCATGCGGCTAGCTCTAAAAATTCTAGGCAGAAAAGCAACGTAGAAGAAGAGGAAAAGGCGGGAGATATTGACAAAAATATGTCAACAATTCCAAAAGGCCAACAAGGATGAATAATGAGCGAGAGACACGAGAGGTGAATAATGAAGGAGATGGCAGCCAAAGCATTCAAGAAGAGCTCGTACCGAGGAATCAACATAATGATTTGTCGGTACCTATGTTTGTTGGTGAAACTCAATCGTCAAATGGAAATGAAATCACAAACTGTTGGAACCTTGTGTGTTGCTGATGATAGAGTCCTTCCATGTACACGGAGTCCCTAGAGCAGAATGACAAATCTAGCCGCAACAAACACAGAAGATGGTGAAAGAGTCTGTCTAACCAAGAGAGTCCGGCTGATGCTTTATGACTGAGCATGTCGTCGGTTAAAACAACTTGCGATATTTGCAGCTTAGGAACGCGTTCAAACACTCACAACATCTTTATGCCAAGGTTCAACTCCCATGAACCTAAATATTTAGAGCCACAACCTCACACAAATCAGGTCCAACATTTAAGAGCCATCTTCCTGGTTTTTCAAAATAAACTCTTCCAACGGCTCTAAGGACTCTAGTATTTAAGTAGTAAGATATTTCGGTTAATCTTTGTGCTTTCTGTCTGAATATTGCGAGTACACTGAGAAAACCTTGTATGAGAGATTGAGGAAAGCACCTTGTCACCTTCATTAGTCTTTTTAGTTTGAGCTTTATAGTTAGATTCAATCTAGGGTGTTCCTAGGCTTACTACACTCATCAAAGAGCTAATTAGAAATGTTGTAGGGTAAGTGAGTAAGACCCTGGTGAGTAGAACCCTTCTACTTAGCAGGCAGTGTAAGTTCTTTGTTTACATATTAATGAAGAATTTACATTGTGTATCCATGTGTGTCGAATTACTGCTTCCGCTTTCCGAGAGAGTCTGTCAGAGTCTAACAACCCAGACAAACTTTGTCAGCCCCACCGATCCTACAATTGGTATTAGAGCCAAGTTGTTGACAAACCTACTACATTAAGATGGCAGACGACCAGAACAATGATATTCACTTCGACATCTTCAAAGAAGTTGTTCATGTTATTTTGATCGGCAAACTCATTTCAATACTGAAGCCCGTTTTAAGACTAGCCTGAAGCGAAGCCCTTCAGTCTTGAACTGACAAACAGAGAAGAAGATATAATATTTAACAAGATTTTATCTAGCTGTTAAAGATAAAATCTTGAATGATAAATTCTCACATGGTCTCTGTATCTATATAAGGGGAAGAAAGTCTAGGTCATAGGGGTGAAGATTTACGCAAAAGAGAAAATGAGAAATACAATGTAATTTGCAAGAGCAACAGTAAGGGTTAATATAGAGAAAATCAGAGGGAGAGAGAGTGAGATTATAGAGTCAATTTAGAGAGAGTTTTGCTGCTGATTTTGTTGTAAGTAATTTGAGTTCAGAACTCAAATTACGTGTGTATTATGTCAAGATAGTGTTCTTGACGTGAGGGTTGGTATTAGCATTGAATACGTGATTGTGTAACCATTGTTATACGTGATTATAATAAAGGTTCTACCTTTATGTTATTCTGGTCTTCCCTTCTTTCTCCCTGTTCGTCCTCAGTTCTGAACTCAGACCATCGACACCTTCTGAGTTGCAGACTCATCACCGACATCTAGGAATTAACAGAAGTATCTACTGAAAGTGCCACCTCCACCAATATGAAGAAGGACTTCGATGATCCAGAGACAGAGTCTTCATACCAGGTATGCCTTGTGGCACATGAACTAAATGACATAATGATTCCGGACAACGAGGTAAAAACATCACATCGAAACTAATCTTCACAGAATTACTCCCATGAGATTTCTTACTCTTATTTCTAAGATTATGACTAATGCAAGTATTTTGAAAGCGAAACACACCAGACAAATTTCAGATCTAATAGTTGAGCTTGAAGAATCACGTTTCATCATTCATTCGCTCTGGGAAGAGGCTTACTTTTCACAAACCATTGCTTGCTCTTCGATTGGATCTTCGGGAGTCCAGGCTCCGAGTTGAGTCCCTTGAGAGAGAAGCTGGTACTACTGGAGATTCACATCACAACGACAAGGAAGAGTTGGAAAGTCAAATATAGTCCCTCAAGGTGGAGCTAACTGTTATATCTGAAAAGTGTTGTTCCTTGCAGAATGAAATGAACCACTTAGAGTCTCAGAATAAAAAACTAAGATCCACTGTTGAGCAACTAAACAAACACATAAAAGAGAAATATCATGCACTTGCTTTCAAACCGATCAATATTATCAAACAAGTATCACCCTCAGAATTACCAGAGTAGGCCAGTTCTAAGATACAAGAGGTAAGTAAGAATCATGACAACCTCCAACAAGAAGTTGAAATCTCAAGATATAGTTAATATCCGCTTAAGAACAGGCACCACTCTTCCTAATCCTCTTAAGTGGCACACTGGTAAGTCTAAATTGCATCAAAATGTTTTGAAACCCAACAATAAGCACAACCGACAGTAGGAAAGAGAAAATTTTGATTATTGGAAATAGTGTGGTCAAAAATACGTGAATTATCCTCCTATTAAGATATGTACTTATTGTGGGAATCTAGACACATACTCTTTTCCTGTGAGAAGCTTCGAAAAGATCTATCTTTTAATACTATAAGAATGGAGCTTATTTAAGAAGCACGTGCAAAACTTAAATCAGCTGGTAAAGGGGAACCCAAGTATATCTGGGTTCCCAAAACTAGCAAGTGATTTCTTTCTTGTAGGCGGAAACGAGCAAGGAGGTGGACTATTTGTACTTGGACAGTACACATGACTGGAAATCCTTACAAGGTGAAATCATTGGAGTTCGATCCGTATATAGGTAATCCCTCACACTTCAAAAGGTAAAGGAGTCAATCTGGTAATCAGACTTTAGAATAGTTTGTTAAGTATTTCTCATATTTGTGATAGATTTAACTTCATACTCTTCTCTTCAAGTCGATTGCAAAATGTTTGACAAAAAGACACGCTCTCTAAAAATGAATGAACAAAGGGACGGAACCCTCTACAAGATCAATCTAAACTCCCTAAGTCCCAAAGTGAAGGTTGTCTAAGTGTGTCGCTAACGCGTCAACTTCTTTGGCACGCCAAACAGGGTTTTGCTTATAGTATGTTGTTGAAGATGTTAAAGAGCAATGATGTGGCAAAAGGGCTTTTAGATATTACTCTTGAAATAGACTCATTCTTCAAGCAAGTAGACTTTGTCCCCATATCATGTGCAAAAAGTAAATAGACTATGTCAGACTCGCTTTTCTGAAGACTACAATATTTCTAGTCCTAATGTTACCATTCTCTATGATACTACCAGCGCAGTAAGGTTGTCAAAATCTTATATTACATGCTTTCTCTATTCACATAGACTTGCGCTCTTATTTTATTAAAGATTATGTGAAGAAGACCTTAATCTTCTTAACCTAAGTTTCCATAGACTCTAGCTTGCTGATATGATCACCAAGGCTGTAATATCCCTTGTCTCTAACTCATTAATTTATGTGCGGTCCTTGTAACTCACACTAATAAACTTAATATCAGTTAGGAGTGGAAATTAACCCTACGGAATGTCACAACCGTTGTACACCTGATGTACAACAAGGCTACCATAAACTAAACAAAACGCTATGCATGATTAGATATAATTACTAAAACATTTATAACATTTGATTCTATATTACATCTGTAGCAACATACATCTGTATCCCAAGATATTTACATAATTAAATAGAAACATCTTCTAAAATTACCAACCAAACCTACCCAACCCCACTCTCCGGCTGAGTGTCTTTATCTACACATGTAAAAACATTAATTGGAGGGGGTCAGCCCAATCGCTGAGTATGCTATTATGCAACCCTAGTACCTTTATACTTAGATTACTTGGTCGAAGTTAACATGTATTCCAAATTATTTCATTCAAGAATTCAACTTTAAGGCATGCATTATGTAAGGGTAATAAAACCAAGTAGTAATCATCGATCTTAATTATCATGAACTCAGATTACACATACATCAATCTCAGGTAAGCTCAAATAATAATAAACATATAAAGACTGCATGTATCATCCACAGATATGCTCTAACCATATAAGCATATAAATACTGCACAAGACATTCACATGTAAGCGCGAATAACAATAAACATATAAATATTTGAAATGAACCAATCTTAAGCTTATGTTAGTGTTCAAGCCTCAGAGCACCTGTGTCACCAATTGTGGAATTTATGAGTTCATTTGTTATCTTATAATATATACTAAATACATAATAAACATACTGTAGTTGTAGCTTATATCTCATTATTCATTATCCCATATTCCTAATGTGTCATCATGGTTAGGATGACACATTTCCTTATTATAAGACGGGGCACCTATGGGCAGTGGCCCACACCAGTCGGGGCGCTCCGGCCAACATTGCATTAGGACTATTTGGACTTCCAACATGTAGATGAGTATGTGATAACATCTACTAGTCTACACAACGCGCGACCAAGTCATACCTAGATTTCTCACATAAAATACCTAAACCCACCATTTAATAATGGTCACCATCTTGGTAATTACCTAAGAATTGTGCTTAGGTAACTCATCTTTTGAATACTTGATTCATTAATCTTTGCCGTTTAATAACGGTTTTCCATATCTTTGCCTAAGTAAATATACTTAGGTATTGTACACAGTGGATATCAATCCAACATTTAACTTGTAACCTTATCATCATTTCACAAGTTTTCTTCATACCATATAGTATATAGTATCTTATTTTATGTAACTTTACATAAATGTTCGATACACAAAATAACATAGCATTCCAACATTGTATCACAATACATGCGTGTATAATCATATTGTTAAATTAACATACATATCTTCTTGTTACTCATACAAACAATCACACAAACCCAAGGCAATCCTCAGGACATTCAGGTGTCACGATAACATACCTGGAATATGCAGCTTTATAGATAATGTCTTAGTCTTGTGCATCCAACCATCCAATCTAGCTATGTACATCCAATCATCCAAATCTAGCCATGTGAATCCTATTATACAAATCCTTAGATCGGAAAGGAGAGATAATTATTAATTTATCGCATCCTTTTTTTCAATCCGTTTTACTTGCCAGCCCACCAAACTAAATTTAAAAGAATTACCATTTATCCTTAACGAAATCTTTCTAAGGATATTCTACTTATATTGAGCTAGTTTCAATAAGTACATTAGCATTAACTAACATTCATAACCATATGGTTGATTCACATAATCAAACCCCCATTAATCTCTTGTCAAATAATTGTAACTTCTCCTTGAGAAATTACCACCAAAGGTAATTAATGGGCAAACTTCTTGCTTTGAGATTCGAAGTGGAGTGCTACACTTTGGGGATCGATTATGTGTCTCTAATATTTTAGAACTAAAGCAGATGATCTTAAATGAGGCTCATGATACACCGTATTCTATACATCCAGGGGCAACTAAAATGTATAATGGTCTACGACAACATTTTTGGTGGCCACAAATGAAAAAGAAAGTGGTAGAGTTTGTTGCTCGTGTGATACTTGTCAAAGAATAAAAATTGAGCACAGGAAGCCTAGTGGATTAATTCAACCTCTGCCGATTCCTGAGTGGAAATAGGAATCAATAGCTATGGACCTCGTAACTGGATTGCCTCGTTGCCCTCGGGGTATGAATGCGGTATGGGTTATTATAGATCGATTAACCAAATCAGCTCATTTTATTCCAATCAAAGAAGGTTGGTCAGCCAAGAAATTAGCAAGAATATATGGTGAACAAATAGTACAATTACATGGATTTCCAAGATCGATTGTTTCAGATCGAGATCCTTGTTATATGTTTCAGATCGATTGTTTCAAAATGGGTACGCGATTCGATTTCAGTTCTTCCTACCACCCATAAACTAATGGTCAAACAAAGCGTACTATTCAGACTTTAGAAAACATGTTGAGAGCCTATGTGCTTAACTGGTCTGGGTCATGGGAGGATTTTCTACCATTTGCTGAGTTTGCATATATAATAGTTGGCAAGCTTCATTAAAAGCGGCACCTTTTGAAGTGTTGTATGGAAGGAAATACCGATCTCTTATATGTTGGGATGACCTAGAAGACAGAGTGTATTCTTCAGCAGAAATGATACAACAAATGCAGGAGCAAATAAAGATGATTCGGCAGAAGCTTCAAACTGCCCAATGTCGTCAACAATAATAAGCTAACCACAGATGGCGGTTTGTGGATTTTCAAGTAGGAGACTTGGTTTATCTTAAGGTGTCACCAATGAAAGGGTTGGATAGATTTAGAGTAAAGGGAAAGTTGAGCCCGCGCTAAGTGGGACCATTTCAAATCACCGAAAGAGTTGGTAAAGTAGCTTATAGACTACAACTACCCCCTGGTTAGGTAGCGTGCATGATGTGTTTCATGTATCAATGCTAAGAAAACACGTGCCTAAGCCATAATATATATTCTCTCCTATTCAAAATATAAGTCGTTTCAGACATGTTGGACATATTTAAGTCTAGATACATCTCTAAAACGATTTATATTTTGAATAAGAGGTAGTACTTGACAAAAAGGTATCTCAACAATTACTGGTAGAGAGCAGTTTGTCTTATGAAACTCGACCAGAGAAAATTATAGATTATCAAGTATAAAGATTAAGGAACCGAGAAGTACCCATGGGGAAAATTCAATGATCAAAGAAAACTGGTAAGCAAGCCTCTTGGGAAACAGAAGGATCAGCAAGACAACAATTTCCTCAATTATTTTATTTTTCAGTAGATCGACCCTGGCGCTTGCGCCAGGGTGTAATATGGCTACTAGACATGTGTACTGTTGTGGTTGGGTGGTAAAAAATAAAAGACTTCTGCAAAGACGCTGGCGCTCTGCATCTTTTTTTTTGAAATCCTCCCCACTATTACCGAGAGAGTATAAGAGGTCTCTTTTCTTTTTTATTTTTTGAAATCCTCCCACTATTACCGAGAGAGTATGAGAGATTAAGGTGAAAAAAAATTTAGATTTCAAAATGTTATAACTCATTAAATATAAGTGCAAAAATAAAAAAAATTATACCATTGTTCATCATTTTTCGTGCTCTTCAAAATAAGATGTACCATGAATATGTTTTGGTAAACTTAAAATTTTATATTTTTTAAATGAGTATATATTAGGTATTTTTAAAGTGAATCTTATTCATTAGCAAAATGAATCTTCTTTAATAATAAAATGAACCTTATTCATTAACAAAATGAATCTTACCCAAACACTCTAAAAACCACCATAGTAAAGTTAAAAACGTCGAAGGCATTTTTATGGTTTGTAGTGTAGGTTTTACGATCGTTAGACCCTAAACCCTAAACCATAAACCCTAAAAACCCGTCGAGTCAGTAATGACAATATAAAGTGTAGAACTAATACAAAAAAGATTACCCTACCCCCCCCCCCAAACACCCAAAACTATCCTAAAAAAGCTAAAAACGTCGAAGGCATTTTTATGTTTTGTAGTGCAGGGTTTAGGGTCTAACGACCCTAAACCCTAAACCACAAACCCTAAAAAACTGTCGAGTAGTGACGACAATATAAAGTGTAGAAGTAATGCCAAAAAGATTACCTACCTCCCTCCCCCAAACACCCTAAAAGCCACCCTCACATAAGTTTGTGGTAGGATTAACTTTTACTAGTATTAAACAAAATATTCACTTTTCTTAAACCTTTGATTCACCTTTAAAAAACCTTTGATTCACTTTTCTTAAACCTCTAGTTCACTTTTCTTAAACCTCTTATTCACTTTAGTTGAAACAATCTCTATTTACGAGAATCATTTTTCTTAAACATTTGATTCACTTTTCTTAAACGCATGATTCACTTTATAAAAACGTCTGATTCACATTTCTTAAACCTCTTAATCTATGCTTACGAGATTCACTCTTATTACTCTGATTCACTTTGTAACAACTTGTGATCCACTTTTTAACAACTTTTGATTCAATTTTCTAAAATCTCTGATTCACACTAGTCAAACAATCAGGATCACTTTAGTTAAACAATCTCTGTTATGAGATTCACTTTTTTTAAACCTCTTATTCGCTTTTACGCAACTCTCTGATTCACTTTTTTACAACTTTTGATTCACTTTTTAACAACCTTTGATTCACTTTTCGTAAACCTAAGATTCATAATGAATTTTAAAAAATATGTACATATAACAAATAAAAAAATAAAAATATATCCAAACATATTCATGTTTGGTCTTATTTTAAAGAGCTCGAATTATGATTAACAATGGTATAAAATTTATGTTATTTGGACTTATATATAATAAACTATAACATTTTAAAGTTTTACAAAAGTATAAAACATAAAAAGACAAAACAAGTAGCAAATGACTAAATAGCCCATCGCCATAATACATCCTGGTGACTTTGCCAGGCTCGAGGATGAAGCTTTTTGAAGGTGGGAGGAATTGTAACACCGGTCTTCCTGAGAGAAGATAATAGGACAATTGCCTATAGTGTAGGTATGTGTAAGTTAATGATGCAGCTAGTGGCGGAGGTAGAGGGGGGATAGGGGTACAAAACATCCCTAATTTTACTAAATTACACAAAATTATAGTGTAAATTTTATTTTTAAAGAAAATTTTGATAAGAGACCCCCTAACTTTTTATATTTTTATCTATGCCCCTCAACTTCTATTTCTGGCTCCGGTGGATGCACCATAGTCCTTAATTTATCAAAACACTTGGGTGAGACGTGCCACTGATCTTGTTTATTAACGCCTGTCTAATATCTTATTTCACGTGTAACATTTGTGTAGGAATTAGCTATTAGGAGATCATTCCGTCTTTTATAAATTGAAATCGAGTGAATTACTCTTCTTCATCCGACAAACTACCTTCCTTAATTACTAATACTCTCAACATATGAGTAAAATGAAGTAGCTATATTTTATTGGCAGCTCTTCTTCCTTTTGAGAGGTTATTGCTAGTCTGTTCAAGATGAAAATACTATGTTAAAACGGTGAGTTCCTTATATTTTCAAGCTTTTATGTTTTTTTTATATATACTAGTTATCAATTATATTTATGTTTACGTATTTATTTTTACCTTGGTATTTAATTTGCTCTATAAGTCGGGGAGCTGTTTTGCTGATATTATCAAAGAGTATCTGCAAGCTGGAAAAAGAAATAGTTTGCTGGTGAGTAATCTTCAATCCCTTTAAACTTAAACGTTAGCATGTATATGTTATATTTAGATTGGCGTACAGAAGTAAGCCATTATCCTTTTTTACTAGAGTTAACATGAGACATTGAATCATCCCTTAATTATGTATACGTACTTTTGACACAGATTTAATTTGAAATAATCTTGGACAAACTGAACTGTTTGGAATATATAATATAAGTCGTACATGCATATATATGAATTTGACAGATTTAGAAGTATGTTGTATATTTAGTTATTTAATTATTATACTTTGGCAAGAGTTTAAAGTATCATGTGATAAGCGTATAAATGCATACATATGGTTCGGCGGTATGACTTTAAACAATTATATAGTTTTGGTTGATTTATGAAGTGTTTTGTTTTGAATAAAGGTGTACTGTACGGTGTAAAAGGTTATACCGTAAATATTATTTTTGGGTAATATCATACCACTGCAATGAGGGGAACTGTTAGCAAGTCGCTAAAATCCTAGTTGTTAGAATGTTACGGGTCTAATTAGATCTGAACGCACATGCTCATGATATATGCGGACAGTATAATCATGGCTGGTAAGTTATAGTCTGATACGCTATTTAAGGATGGTATAGGACCGTCCATCCTATACAAGCAGAACAATTATAAATGCCTAGTTATATTTTGATGTTGTATTGTTTGATTGATGAGCTTGTGATGAATTTACCTGTTTTTTTTTTTTTTATAGTTCACTGGAGAACCAGTTATAATGGCAATACAATGGCTTGGAGCCTTTCTCGCCAGATTTTAGAGAAAAGAGAGTACAATGATAAAACATAAATAGAGAATATGACACAAAACTGAAACGAAAATAAACCGAAAACGAAAGAAGAATAGATAGTCGGATTTGCCCTAGACTTAAGGTTTAGTTGAATTCATTGTTGAGCTCTACAATAAGGGCACTTTCGAGAAAGTCAAGAGATTAGCCCAAATGTGGAAAAGCGTCCGACCGTAGCAGCTTTTCACGTGGAGTTTGGCTGGACTGGAGCGCACCACCTTGCCTCTGATTGAAAGAAAAAACTTCACTCCAATTCATCTAATGCCGGGAGTTTCGAATATGTTGATGACGGGGGAGTGAATTTTTCACTCTAGCTTTGGCCACCGGCCGAGAGAGTTTACAAGAGCCGCTTTTTACCAGAGGAGATGGTCTCGTGAATTGCTTAGTAGCTGACTTATCTCGGGCTTGAATATTACGTTTAAGAATATGCCTAAAGTTTTGCAAGGAGGTTTCTGGATGAGGATAATGACAGCCAAGCCTACGACCAAAATCAAGACCGGCTTGGGCTTCAACAAGAGAAGGACTAGGAGGAGGAGGTGGACCGAGACTAGTTGCCGAACAATCAGGAGAAAGAACAACTTCCAGATTGATATCCGAGATTTGGGAAGCGGGATAAGAGAGGGGAGTTGGAGGATCACCCGACAATCGAAAGGGAAGGGGACTGAGTGGACTGCTTTGAGGAGACCAAGAAATGGTTTGCAGAAGAGTAATTTGAGAATTAATTGATTGGGTGCTGGCCGGGCTCATTTGGGTTAGCAGTGACGACTGATTTAATTGGCTAGGTTGAGAGGGGGGAGGGGGTGACTGTGTTGCTGTCTGGGTAGGTGTGTAGTTATGTGGCGAGTGTGGCGATTGGGAGAGAGATTGAGTGAGAGGTATTATTGTTTGGGTGGCAATGAGAGGAGCGAGAGGAGGTGATGGGTAGGATTGCTGGATATCTGTGGAGAAAGGCCCGACAGGGTCATGATTATCCGTGGGTGTGAGAAGTTCAGCAGGTGTGAGAGATGTAGGAGAGAATGATTGGATTTCTAGGGGGAAACCGCTACCTTGTACCATTGGACATATGATTGATCTAGTCTTGGTATTGGGATCGGTGTGTGTCTCGAGGGTGACTTTTTGCATGCGAACGGTTATGCCGCTTAGTAGGAAGTCGGTTGATATGTAAGAGGTTACTGAGCGTGGGATTGCCTCGGGAAGAATAAAGATAATTCCTTTTGTCGAGAGGGCCGTGTGACTAGGCGACTTCTTATTTCCGACATGATTTGTAATGTCTGGTGTGATGGTCAGACTATTACTGCTTGTGTCGGCCAAAAATGGGGTCGTTTCCAGAGCATTTGAAACGGCAGGGTTTGGATTTCTTTGTTCCAAAGGAAATGATGTCGTATGATTTAGTGAGCCTGGATTCTCCTGGGGTGACGTCGTTTGGGCATGAAGATTGCTGGCTGTCGTCCCTTGGTGGTTTTGACTCCCATCTGTTCCGTTGCTTGCGGCGGTAGATCGTGCTTATTCTCTTGGTTGTGCCCCGACAAATCGTCCGACCAAAATTTGATTATCCCTACATTGTAGATCGTACCTTCAACATCCACCGTTTGCTCCTCATTGATTATTGACATCTTCTTTGTTTCAATAGAAGCATGGGCTTCCAGGAATCTTGGTATTCGACGCATGTCCGTGTCGATTGATATTATGTTCCCTAGGTGTTAGGTAATCGAGTGAATTGCCGTTTCTGACCATGCTTGGATTAGGATTCCTCTGATGGCAATGGAGGTTCGTCGTCTTACCAGTTGATCTGTAGGGTGCCAAAAGCTTGTTCTCCATCCGTGTTCAACTCCTACTTCATTCGAAGTGAAGTTAGCTGCCTTTTCATGAGATTTTAAGATTAACAAGTATTTCGTCTTGGATAGGTGTGTGAAGCTTTCAATTTCTTGTCTCCATCCTTCGAGCTTCCCTATGATTTCATCAGCGTAAGTATCCGATAAGGAGTTAAGAACTATGCTTCTATCTAAATTCTCTTTCATATGCAAAGGGATTTCCAGATTTATATGGCCTTCTGTGCGTATATGTGCGTCTCGAAGGGGGGATTGTTGTGGTGGCGGCGGGGGTGTTCTTTGCCATTTTTCTTGTCTTAACTCTTGCTGAGGGAAAACTGGATTCGTTCTGGCCCAACGATAGAACGGTGGTGGCGTACCTGAGGGTGGCTTTCGGATTATTACTGGCTGAGTTTGGATATAGTGACCATCAACTATCATTCCGTTTGTTTCACTTATGGCTCTATTTGCGTCTTCTTTCCGGGTGTATTCTACAAAGCCATATTTGGTCTTTGTGCGGAGCCTCGGAGCCTTTGACAGTCGGATACCCACCACAGGTCCAAATTTGTCGAAAACCTTCAGTAGTGTTCCTACTCTTGCAGTTGGGCTAATATTATCAACGAAAACCGTTGCTCCAAGTTCCGTCTTAGCAGTTGACATTTGGATTGAGGCGGCCATAGAGTTCTAGGTGAGCCGGAGGTGCACTACTTGAGTGCGATACTTCGGGAGTGTGAGGAAAGTGAAGGGGAGGTGGTCTTGTTGGGGTTGCTGAGTGACTGTTGATTGATTTAGAGGAAGGTGGAGGGGATTTTGTGGTGGTTTGCATGGTTTAGAGGCAGGCAGAGGATGGCGGTAGTGTGGACAGGGAGAGGGTTAGTGGGCAGTGGAGAGGAGAGAGGTGGGAGCGCTCCATTCCTATTCTCAATTGCTATGAATTTACCTGATGCGATATAGAGTAAATTGTTGGTGCGATATGCCCTGTTTTATTGATAAGAAATTGAAATACCCCTAACATTTAAATAATTAAATAATGGTAAATATATGTTATTTAGGGGATTATTAATCCCTAAGAAAGTATATAAACGCTTAGGCGTTAAAAACGCACCTAAACTCCTTAAGGTCAAAAACGTGCGTTAAAGCCCGACCTTAAGCTAAACAAGTTATATAAGCTATAAACCTCATATGAAGGTAACCTAGGATCATTATATGACCTTTAGAATATAGGACCTCATCTAAAACGGTGTAAAAATACAAAACACTCGGGAGTTCCCTTAAGGGCCCTTAAGGCCCGAAAGTCCCGGAAATACTTTATAAAATAAAGTAAAGCATTACACTTCATTTTAAATGCACCATAACACTTTATTAAACATATAAGATGAAGGCCTCAAGATAAATTCTCAGTTAAACGCTAAGTGCTCGGAAGTTCCCGATGGGGGCCCCATAAACCCCCGGGAATGCCCAGGAGAGGTGCCGAGGTGGCACAAACTCCTATATAATTCATTTTTAGAGTTCCTAACATTGATATTCAACATTCTAAAGAGAATGCTCAAGCTACTTTCTCAAAAATAAACAAAGTACTCGGGGGAAATTCTTAACGCTCCTATTTTGCTCGGGAGTGTCCCGGTAGCCCGGGAATTGAGTTATGAGTTGATATAACCCCATATAACTCAATGTAACACCTTAACATATTATTGTTGACTATAAAAAATGGTGTTCTAAGTTCTAACACCATTTCTATGTAATTTCCTAGTTAAATCTACTAAGTCTTGAAGCAAGAATCATCCTAACAATCATCCAAGATTTCGCCAAGCATTAGTACTCCAAGGAGGTTCCTAGATTCAACAACAACACAAGGAACAACAAGATCATGTTAAGGTATATTTTCATGTTGAAAATCTTAGCAAAATACCTAAGGTTATTACCGAAAATTTATGATCTTCTAAATCTATATTCTCTTCATTATTTCATGAAGGAAACTTGGATCTACAATCATCCCAAGGTGTACCAAAAATACCTTGTTAAATTCCTAAGGTAAACTCTTGTAAAACTACTCCAAATATTATTTATAAATCCTTGTTAGAAGTCTAACATTTGGATCTCCTAAACCTATGTGTGGAGGCCGAAAGTTCTTCAAGAAAATACCATTGGAGGAGCTTGGAACTCAAGGAGAAATCAAGTACAAGAATTATCTTGATTTAAAGAGTAAGTTTATATAATTAAGGTTTATTAAGTTTAAGTTTGATTTAAGCTTCAAACTTTGGTATAAAAATTATGTATAACCTCTAAATAAATTAAGGCCAAAAACATTGGGTTATAATATCAAGAAAAATAATTTATAACATATAAGGTAAGATTATTACCTTAAGGTATAAATGTGTGTCACAAAAATTAATTAAGATACATATATGGTTAAACTGAATTGTCTAAGAATTAAATGTTCTATTTTGAGTTTATAATCATTCTAAGTCATTAGCATAATTTTTAAAAGTGTTATATGGCTTATATACATTTATACATATTTATCATAAGGTATAAATCAAGTTTTGAAAACTATATGGTAAAATTTTATTATAGCCGAGAACAAAGTGTGTTGTTTGGTGATTTTTGAAGTGTATAAGTATATTAGCTTATATTATAAATTTTGGGAGTATTAAAAATAGCTACAAATATTTAAATGGCTAGTTTAATAAGTTATGTGGTTAAAATGTAAATTTTGAAAAGTTTGGTGTACTAATAATGATTGCCGAGAACAAAAGGGTCTATTTGGTATATTTATGATATAATATAAGGTAGGAATTAATATTATGAATTTTGGTGAATTTAAATAAGTGTATAAGTGTTAAAATAACATTTTATAAAGTTTTGGGGCTATTTTATAATTATTGGAAAGTTTAGAGTTACAACCGAATTACTTATGATTTTATGGGTATATTAAGGTATTAATTATGAAATTAAGTCTTGGTCAAAGTGTTGACCAAAAACTTTGGGTTAAAATGATTTATGACATAAAATATTAAGTTTATAAAAGTTTTGGGGTGAATATGTAATTTATGAAAGTTTATTTGTAAAACCGAATTGAGTAAGGGGTGAAAATATAATTTACGAAAGTTTAGGGGTCTTTTTGGTATTTTTAGGAAATTAAATATTAAAACTATAGTTTACAAGTTAATATGTAACTTATATAAAGTTTTGGGGTTAAATTGTAAATAAAAGAAAGTTATTTATTAAAACCGAAATTAAATGTGGTTATATAATAATATGCGAGAATTAGTGGGTACAAATGTAATTTTCAAAAATTATGTAGTCATTTGGTAATTTATAAAAATTAGAATATTCATTTTGGTAATTACCGAAATGTTAAAGTGGTTAATTGGTAAATTATAAAGGTTATGTGTTCAAAATATGATTACCGAATTCGTAAGGTTAGTTTTAAATAACTAAAGCGGAATTATTAGGTACTATGGTATATAATCTAGTTATGAAATAATTGTGGTTATCTAATCCAGCTACTTATATTGGTCTCTGGAATAAGTGGCCCTCCTGCTGGCTCTCTCCTTCCTGCGATGACGATATCTCCTAATATGGGAATTCATTATCCCCGTGGCTACTACATAATTGAAGACTAATCCTGCTACCTAGAGCCACTGTAAAATAACAAGGGGAAAAATAAAGAACATACAGGATTAGAATACTACGAGTATAAACTCTACAGTGACAGTACTGTAATATTTAGTGAATAGTTGTATTAACAATACCCGGTATTGCATGTCTATATAACAGTGTACGGAAAGGAATTACTAGAGCGTGAATTGTCAAGCTAGCTGTCATCCTGGTAAACGGTATGTTAATTGTGTGGTCTGAATGTCCTAAGGATTTTCCTAAGGTCCAGACGTTATGTGTTTAATTGTTTAAGAGCGATATCTGTGATTTATGTATATGATATTGTACACTGTATTGCTCAACACTGTTGCGTTTTATTTTTACGCGAACGTCTTATGACTGGAAGTTTATACATCTAAACTGGAACAAGACTAACTGACCTTTGGGTATTATTGAACCTATCTGATGGTCAACTGTCATAGTCTTAACTCAAGGATTGGTTATTGTACCACTGACAAAAGGGCTAACTTATAAAGAGAGGAATCCAGACTATTTTGACTTTCTGGTTGCGCATCGTGATCACTACGAGAGACTTCAATGGGGAGTCACTCAAGGGAATCCATTGTCCACATTCGACGATGGCGGAGGGCACTACCGTTGGTGCACAGGTTTGACCGGATCGGTCAATTATCCAGGGCCATAAGGTCAGCTGGTAACGGTTCCTTTGGAACCCAGGGGACATACTGTCCATTGATAAGTTATTAAGGGTTGTCTTAACATGACGCCTGAGGTGGAAGTTAATTGGAAAAGGTTAAGTGATTGGTTTAAAGGATAAGGGCCAGGTGGCCAACTAACAAGTACAGTTAATTACTACGCGTATCGTGTTTGGTTATTGTTATGGATTATTGGTGATTGAGTAGCTGGTTGTTGTTTACTATTGTGTGAGGTGATTTGCAGGTGAATTGTTATGTATTTGTTTAGCATCTACAGTTATTACTGTTATTATTGTAAACCGGTATTTCATGTAAAGAATCTAATATCAAGATGGCTAAAATGACTTAAGGAATCTAGATGACTTAGGACTACATTTAGCATACCAGCATTTCGATTGCTGAGCCCTTCAATGGGCAAAACATTTCAGGTTACTGAAGAAGACTCAAGCCAGAGTGCGGGGCACAGGGTAGCTGATAGGTTTTTATAAAGAACTCTTTAAGTTGTTATGTATTGTATTAAGGGGATTGTTGTATTCAGTTAGTTGCTCATTTGGTTTGGATTTGGTTTGTAATATTAAGGGAGTTCAGTATCTTTTTCATCATAGCGTGAGGAGTTGAAGTTGTTGGAAGGAGTGAGGATGCCTTGTTACTCACAAGGGTGAGTA
This sequence comes from Limonium bicolor, assembly GCA_023374045.1. Lineage (NCBI taxonomy): Eukaryota > Viridiplantae > Streptophyta > Magnoliopsida > Caryophyllales > Plumbaginaceae > Limonium > Limonium bicolor. The sequence continues at coordinate 97,124,468 of CM041778.1, forward strand.
ACGGCGTGTAACACCAAGGATAGATAGTTTTATTTTCCACTGCGAATGTTATTTATTATGCTACGACTTGCGACGTTATTACAGGTTTAGGATTAGGGGTGTTACAGAAATAATAGGGACATTTTTAATAAGCTTAGTTTATCCATATTTTCTGATTTGATGACCTCACTTAGTCCTTGGACTATTTTATGAAGCTGCGGTGTTTCTCCTTTTATGAATTTCTACCCCGCTGAGGTGATCCCCAATGCCAGTGAGCAGGCCCACGGTAGAAGGTTAGTAAAGGCATTGAGACCTAGCCTGGACGAGCAGTGATAAGGGGTTCTTCACAGGTTGATAAGATCTAGTTGTAGTAGATTATGAATCTTTTGCCATTATGTCTTGATTTATGTTGATATTGTAACTGTGATGCTTGAAGCCTCGCGTGTCTTTATACATGGTGTGGTGGCATTTTCTACTAGGGTAGGGTAAGGGGTGTTTTTTTTATAATTACTGGATAACCAGTTACGTAAGACGATACTTTAGCATAATGCTTTTCTCGTCGGAAAGAAAAATAAGAATAAAAAGCAACACATTACTTTGAATACAAGAGATTAAACAAATTTCTAGAAGAAAGAATAATATGATCAGGAAAGTGAACTATATTTCTGCTCCATTCTAAGCTTGCTCTCTTTTCCATGTCAACGACTTCCGACTAGGGCTGCAATTTGTCTTCAAAGAGGAGCTCGTTGCGCAGATTCCAGTGAGTATCTCTGTATACATGCGTCTTCTTGCTTCCGCTTGGGTTGGAGCATAGCCAAAAACAACTTTATTGCTACCCATCTTTCCTTCTGGTGTGAATTTTGAATAGAAACCACATTAGGATTCCATGTAACCACAATGCCTACTGATTGGCTAACCGCGGGGACTTCAATCACATTTGAGTTTTCTCCTTGTCCCCAGATGCGTTGCCATTTATCTAGAGGATAAGACCGATATGTCTCGAAGATTGCCATTATGCTTGATCTGGCTTCCTTTATTTCTTGCCAAAGAAGGGCCAACTTCTCTTTTTTGTTTATCCCCCTGATGTTTTGAAAGGAGATTATGCTTGTCATTGAGATGACCATTGTGTTTTTCCTCCACTTGTTTACTTCTTCTTAGAATTTGAGCAAAATTCTGAATGGAAGTTTTTGGGCCGAGGTAATGAAAATTAAGACGTCTACCAAAATATAAGCATTTTTTTTGCTTCCGAGATTGTTGGACTGGAGAGGGGAACAGAGCAGCGGTTGGGGGTAGGGAGAGAAATATTTGCGGTGGGAATTAAGGGAATGACGACTTCAATGTTAATTACTGGAGAAGAAACAGAAAAGGAATGTTGTGATTGGTTAGAATCAGAAACAGAGGTATTTATGGTGGGCGAAATGTTGGAGGGGGGAAGGAATAAATTTTATGAGTTGGAAAGATAACCAAAAGGTCAAAAAGTCAGAGGAAGAGGGAATTAAGGTTTAGGAGGTGTCGGAATCTTGAGAGGAGGAGAGAGAGAGGGGCGGGGTTGGGAGTGAATTTCTACAGAAGAGGATGACGTGGCTCCAGAAAGTGGGGAAAGTTTTGGGAAGGCACAAAATTAATGACTGTAACTACATTATTGCAGTTAGAGGAAGAGGCGGAAACTTCCACGCTCCTGAATCTTGCATTAAATATTGAGTTAGACCAACAGTTTTGCAGGAAATTCAAAATCAGAGGGCAGCGAAGGGACCATGGAATACTGTTAGAGATAGTAATTACTTTCCCTTTTAACAGCATTATTATGCATTCTGCAGTGCACTTTACATGGATAAAATAATCCAATGAAATTTCAAAACCCACGTTACAAATTCCAGCCCATTCAACTCCTACTATATTGTGTGAAAACGACTCAGACGTCGTCATTTTTGAAAGTTGTAACTGGGCCGTAACATGTCCTTTTTGAATTTTTGAATTTTTTGAGTTTTGAACTTTTTCCGTCGCCTTCTCGGATAATGGAGAATTCGATGGCTCCGACGTATTTTCCTGAAAATGTTGGCCAATTTCCTCAGACCAATATTCAATGATCCCCACATTACTTGTCATTCCTTCAATCTCTATGAAGATTTCTTCATTGATAATTGACATTTTAGATGTTTCTAATTGGGCATGGGCTTCCAAGAAACTAGGGTGTCCTTCATGTTCGTATCTACCATGGTAATTTGACCCAGATGCTTTGTGATACTACGAATTATATTCTCATACCATGCCTGAATCGGGATCCCTCTGATTGAAATGCTTATGATTCTCGTTTGCATCTGATCAGCCGGCTGCCATGCCTTTTTCGCCTAGTTTATTTCATCACCTAAGGTTGAAGTTTCGAAACTTTTTGCCTTCTCATAGCTCTGGAAAATAATGATGTATTTGAAGTGGTTTAGGCATATAATATCTTCTATTCCTCCTTCTCATTCTTGCATTTTCCTTTTAACCGATTGAAGGGAAGTATGGAGGCGCGTGGTAACTAAAATGCCCCTTTCTAGTTTTTCCTTCATAACGAGAGAAGCCTCGAGACTTACCAGCCCTTCTGTTCTCACAGCGGTGTGTGGCGGTGTTGTCATGCAAACAGGGGGTGGCGTAGGGTTTCGTCGAAAATGCTCTTGCGGCTGAGTGTCATCTCTTCAATGATCACTTCTCGGTATCCATCTCGCATGATGGGTTGTTGGCCCCTGAGTGTATCTTCTTTCGATTGCCGTTTGGGTTTGCAACCGGTGGCCATCGACTATCAAACCGTTGGTTTATGCAATGGCTTGAGTAGTTGCCTCTTTAGTCTTGTATTCGACAAAACCATATCTAGTCTTGGTGCGGATTCTCGGCGTTTTAGGGTAGCCCGAGACCGACGATTTGTCCATATTTATCAAAAAGCTTCCAAATGGCTCCGACTCTAGATGCTGGTTTGATGTTATCGATGAAGACAGTAGCGCCAGGGGTAACTTTTGGGGCTGCCATTTGAAAACAATCCAAACAACCATTTCCTTAAAAAAAATTCAATAATTATTCACCTTTAATTATTCTTTCAGTAATTCAGTTACACATAAGTCCTCAACATTAATGTCGATTAACAATCGATACTCACCCACTAAAATCACGACCTTACTTAATCCCATTTTGAAAGCTACCTCTTCAAAATGGTGTCTCCTTTGAGATAGCTAGCCACTAGCAACCAAATGCAGACAAACAACGTGAGCAACTAGTTGCTGCTCCAAAACGGTGATAGATAACAACTCATCCAAACTCTTTTCTATCTATACAGAATAAGAGGTAAGACCCATAACCAAACATTATACTACTACTTATAAATGTATCAGAATGCGCTGGCACAATCACACGCATTCTGAATATTGTCCCAGTTTATTTGGATTTGTGTCTACAGTGACACAATCAGTAATATTTTCTTATTTGTTGTTTGCTTTATTATTTAATATATAAAAGACATAATCTTTTGCGAACTTTATTAGCTTTTGTTATTAATTTATGTGTCTATTCTATAATTTCTTCCATACATATTTTATTTAAATAATGGTTTCTAAAAATTATATTAACAACTAATATCAATTTCGGTACTGTTCCTAATTTCTCCCCTATTTGATCTGTTTACATAATAATATTTAAATAAATTCTTTAATTCATTAACTATATATTGAAATAAAGTTATTTTATCCTATAGTAAATATTATCCCAGTTTATTTGGATTTATAAAGCAGAATCGACATGAAGACAAAAGGAGTATAATATGATGAAGCATCGTGGTCATTGCCTCTCTCACTTCCATACAAATAATAATTGTTTAGTCCCTTTCCAAGGTCCGGAGTTCACCACGGTTTTATTATTTCTCCTCTAGTTTATTTAAAAACTTAAAAATCACTAATTCAATACAGACTGCAATCTCAATAGTGGCCGGTTAACCGGGTCTTCGGTTTTCTAAAATCCAATTCTATTACCATTCCATTTAGATCGGTTAACCAGATTCGGTTAACCGTTTAATTCGGTTTTCTAAAATCTGATTCCATTACCATTCCGTTTAGACCGGTTAACCTTTAGTTCTGTTCGGTTTTATCGGTTAACCGTATAGTCGTGTATTTTTTAATTATTGATAAGACCCATACCATTAATATTATAGTACAACATTGATCATTCACCTAAATCATGAGTGACAAATCAAACACATGTGACAAAAAATATAATATTGTGCATATTCCCCCAATAGCTAACATTAATCATTATATAAGGTGAAATTTAATATTTAAAGATTTTGGTTGTTTATATAATCGGTTAACCACGGTTAACCGAGCGGTTAATCGTTCTGGAAAATTCAATACCGTTACCGAAACCGAAACCGGTCAATTTACACGGTTCGGTTAACCGTACCGCAAGAACCGGTACGGTTAACCTGAAAACAGGTACGGTTCACTTCGGTTTCGGTCGGATACCACGGTTTCGGAATTTTTTGGGCAGCCCTACTCAATACTGCACTAGTGTGTTCAATTAATTCCAATAAAATGTTACAGTCATGAGTAGCTCTTTCTTACATATAAATAAACCCTCTTTCTCTTGTACCCATAATAACTTCGCCCCTCTTCTTCTTCTTCAAACATCTGCACAAAACCAAACCGTCAAACAAATAATATCCAGTACTCCACTCTGTCTCGGCACCTGAACGTACATCTCATCAGTTGAATTCACATGGGCATTTGCTCATCTTCCCAGATCACCAGAAACAAAAACATCAGCACAGACAGAGCACCAAACGACTTGCGTCGTCATCGGCCACTCCCACCCTTACCCGATTCAATCAAGATAATCTCCTTAAACGGAACACTGCAGGAATTCAACGCACCCATTAAAGCCAGCCACGTTTTGAAGAATCCACTAACACCTCGTCGCAGCCGTGATTGCTTCCTTTGCAGTGCTGATTCAATGCAGATGGGTGAACCGCCGCCGCCCGTTGCGCAAGATGATGAGCTCGATCCCGGTCAGATCTACTTCCTCTTCCCGTTGTCTAGGTCCCATTACCCGATGTCTCTGCAAGACATGTGTTTGCTCGCTATCAGGGCCAGCATAGCGTTCGGTTGGCTGGCGGAAAAAGAATGGTTATCGACGGATGATGGTGGAGAAACTGGAATTGGGTGCGGTAGCGTGGATGGTGGAGTTTGGACACCGCCGGATACTTCAATTCTGATTTCGAAGTGAGATAAGATAGTTTTTTTTATCAGCGTACGGGGAGGGAGAAGAAGATGGAATGTAAATTGGTTTAGTAGACTTTGTTATCAGTTACACTGTTTTAGCTTCATATTATAAAGATAATTGCAGCAACCCCATTCATCAACACAATCTTGATGTTGTTCTTTTTCTTATATTACATTAGGGGGTTTCCAAAAAAAAAAGATATTTGAAACAGCACGACTTAGCTAAAGCCAACTGTTTGGCTACAACCTCCGCGCGCTTGTTTTTTTTTTTAAAAACACCCAGTTTTTTAAAGTTTTTTTTTCTTTTTTATCACAAAACCTTTAAATTATTGTAACTTTTAATATATAAGTCCAAAATGAAAAAAAATTATATCATTATTTATCTAAATTTAAACTCTTCAAAACAAGACCAGTCATGGATATGTTTTGACAATTTAAAAAAAAAATTATTTTTACATGTATACCATGATATTTTAATGTGAGGATGTATGTACATGTTTTAATGTGAGAATGTACATGTTTTAATGTGACGATGTACATGTTCAAATGTGAGAATGTACATGTTCAAATGTAAGAATGTACATGTTCTTTAATGAACATGTGTACATGTTTATATGACCATCTGTACATGTTTTCTCTATTATATGTACAGGTTTTAGTATAGGGATGTACATATTTAATGATTCGTACATATTTATGAGACTGTATATTTTTAATGCGAAGATGTACATGTTTTTACGTGTGGGTGTACATGTTTTAGTGAACATTTGTACATGTTTGTATGATCATTTGTACAAGTTTTCTTTTACGTTCTGTGCACTATACATATAAAAATATTTTTTTTAAGTTGTCAAAATATATCCATAACTGGTCTTGTTTTGAAGAGCTCGAATTTAGATGAACAATGATATAATTTTTTTTCATTTTAGACTTATATATTAAAAGTTACAACAATTTAAAAATGTAGTGATAAAGAAAAAATATAAAAAAAAATCAAAACGAGCGCAAGCGCGCCGTTTAAAAAAAAGAAAAAACACAAAGCACGTGCGACTGCTATGCCCTCTATTTTTTGTTTTAAGTTTGATTAAAATGCCCATAGATGTAGCCAAGTTGGCTACAGGCAGGTGTAGGCAAGAATTTGCCTATTTGAAATGAGAAAGAAGAAGATTTTAAAAATGAAGAGAAATTTTATGTGGATAATTCCAAAACAAAGACACTAGTAGACCTGTTCTTTTGCCGGTATATATATGGAAATGAGTTCATGATCTTTTAACGGCACTCCTTTCTTAATTAACTGGGCTATCAATACTTGACGATTTTACCTATAATGTATCATCTTTTAAGTATGATAGAATGGCTTGTAATATAAGTGATGGGAAATTCTTCAAAACAATCAAAGTTCAAGGCTCATTTTAGTAGTAGCGAATTGAAATCTAATACTAGATTGACCACAAAATGAATGGTTATAAAGAAAAAAAATATTGTTTGATGTTTGTCGATCCAACTAGACGTTAAAAATATAAAGAATAGTCATTTGTTACTTCGGTACCTTATTTAAAATCAATACCAGTACCAGACGACTTTTAATATTTTAGGAGGTGAATGAATCCGCTTACAGTAAATAGAAGTTTTTTTTTATTAAATTCTTAATTACTAGACAACATATTAGAAGCTAGCACAATCCTCTATCACTAATTAACCAAGTCATCATTCATTTGTCGTTACCTTATAATGTATCATCCATCAACTTAACACCCAAGTGAATCCAAGTGATTGGATGTATATGTACTCCACGGGCTCCAAACAGGTGAAATTCTCGCTGAGACATTTTTTTCCTAAAACAATGCTTCTATAAAAAAAAAAAGCTGAATAAGGAAAAATCATGTGGTGTTCAATGATCCATAAACTGATCGAATAGACGTTTCAAGAACATTAAATCCAAATTGGAAAAACTGTGGAATGATTGAGCTTTTTCTTTCGATATGCAGCTATTAATGCGTGCTGAGAACAACGTGCTAGTTTGAATTATCAACATCGTTATGTTTTTATGTGTAGTTCAATTATGGAAGCAACTTGCGAAGTCTGATTTTTGGGCGAGAGTACGTCCAAAAGAAACGAGATGAGCTATCACAGTACAATATTTTTTTTTCTCAAGGGAGAAATGGATATGTGTTATAAATTACCCTATTTAGTTGATGTAATCCACTGGTCTTTTGGTCTATCTAGACTCTTCATCATACTCTAAATGAATAAAATATGGTACATTGGATTATCTTTGCAATCTATAATAGATTCACGAGCGTATTGTAATGACAAAGAGTCATACTTTATCGATAATATTACAATGTACAACATAAAATTTCATTTTATAAAATGGGCAAATGGGTCACCCATGAGAAAAAAGTGATATACAATCACTAGTTTTCTACAATATTCAGAACTTCAAGGTTCTTACTCAGGTGTGAATAATTTCATATACGAATATAGCAAGATCATTCAAAAGGAAGTGGATGAAATTTTTACACCCCTTGAAATATTATGGATTGATTATGGACGAAAAAATTACCATATAGACTTTTGAGATATTATATGATGTTTGATACATCAAATAATGGTTCCATGAAGTATTGTATTCATTAGGCTATTGATTTTAAAAAATCTAGCTATAATGAAAATTGTCCATGAGATTTTGAGATTAAGATGGATAATATAAAAGCGGGAAGAATAGTGGTATTGAGTAACATATACTCCCACTAATAACGACCTCATTATGTCGTTAATTCAGCAGTAGTAAAAAAAATGTCAGACAATTAGGTTTGTGTCTTACCTCCCCAATTAAAAATATCAAAAGGGTTATAAAAAGGAAAGTTGAGAATAATGAACTTCTTTAGTTCTTAAGCATTCTCAACTTTAGAGAAAGATATAGGTTTTTGATATTTGGCACAATTCAATTGTGCCTTGTTGAAAGATTACAAAAGCAGTCTCATGTTGGGTGTTGCTACAACCATGCTTCTAGAAAGTATGAGTCTCAAAGTTGTTTATGGATTCAAAAGATGCCGAATTAGAGAATGGCTTGTCTCCAACTTGTATGTCCTTAACTAAATGTTAATAGACTATAGATCATGAATTTTTCATGAAAAGGGAAAATGAACTAAAGGTTCGAAGAATAATTCATTTGCAAAATGTTGCAAATCAGCTACTTCACGCATTCATAGATATGAAGCAAGTAACTTGGATCCTTGTGATGTGGGTTGTTCTCCTTATGAACAAAGACTAATATTTTGAGGAGCATTTTTCAAGCGGTGTGACCAAGTGATCTGAAATGGTTGGACATGTTTTGCTTAGGGTTTCCTTATGTCTTCTCTCTTAGGGATTGTTAAATGGTGCTTCGTTGTGAAAATTATAAAGGACTTTTGAGACGTCATTGGTAACCAACAATGAGAGTTGAGTGCTCTTTAATACAAAGGCTTGATGCCCAATTTTGTCTCCTCATCTCTTATGCAAAAGTAAAACAAATGCATCAATCTATTTTTCCTTTGTTTTCTTCTCAATGTCCATTCTTGAGAGAAATTGACCATTGTAAAAGTTCTTCAACTTTCCTAATCCTTCACTCCAAAACTATAGATTTTATTTTGCCCTAAGCACACCCATGCCACCACTGAGACATGGTTCACACTCCTAAAATGTTTTAATCACTTTTTGTTTCTTCTCATATCCTACACTTCTTAGTAGTATTTGTTAGTCTTGAGTATTCCTTACTTGCTTGGGTGCTTGGTTTAGCTTGAGGATAAGAAATCAGGTAAGTGTGAGTGTATGATGAGTGTCCAAATGAGCATGTTCTAGGGTTGTATCTCATATGTTTTATCAACACTATTCATGCTCATTTCTTCACTTTAGCTAGTTTTCTTCTAGTTTTGTGATTTATTGGTGTTTCTACACATTTATTGTTTAACCAGAACAAATAACATAGATATGAGCAAAGTAGACAAAGATAAGAATGCGTGAGCGTAAACGGATCAAAATCGGAGCTAAAACAAAGATGATATAGTATTTTGAAGACCGACCTCCCCACAGGACAGACCCAGGTGGGTAGGTTAGATGTTTTCCGAAAGCTACTGGACTCGAATGACCTAGAAGACCTCCCTAGATGGGTTGGCCTGAAGCTATTGGACTCGACCAACCGAGGTGACCACCCTAGGTGGGTTGGTTGGACAAAAATGTACGCACATGACAACGTCTTCTCCTAGAGGCGACCGACCCACGTGGGTCGGTTGGCCTGAAATTTTGTCCAGAATTATGTTTTTAAAGGGAAAAGAAAAGGAAAGAAAGGGGAGTCGAACACATACCACAGAAGACGTAAAAGAAGAGACAAAGAGGGGAGAAGAATAATAGAGGAAGAAGATTCACCTTCATTGAAGCTCCAAGCTCCATTAATGGCTATCTCTTACTCTTTCTCCCTCCTTTACTCTCTAATGGTTGAGTATACTCTCTTGTACCTTAGGATGTTCGCCCCCAAATCCCTAAAACCTCCATTGTTGAACCTTGAACATGTTTGATGCTTTATTTTAATTCTTGTGCTTAATGTTTAATGAATATTGGGTGTTTATGAATCTTGAACTTGTTACTCATGATTTGGGGACTTGATTAGAGTTTTACCCAATTTGTTATTTATGTGTTGGAATTGGTTAGTATGTTGTGAATTTATCGATATTAAGCCTTGATATAGATTCTAGGTTGCCGATTAGTCTAGCACTAATGTAGGATTCGATCAACATGTGACTCTAAGATAAAAACCTAGACCGTGGGGACTGAATCAATGTACTTGAATTCTAATAATTTTGAGATTAGACTACATTGCAACTTAGAGGAACTTGAGCCTAGTGCCATCTGTTGACTCGAGGCTTAGCTGATTCAAAAGTCTCAGTTAAATCGGTTAGGATTAGTAGGCCTAGGTTAAATAGCTAATTAATTAAGTTTCCCGTTGTTTAGCTATAAGTTCAAGCTTTGACAATCAGTAGTAATGGGGTGATGGGTGCAAAAATCCTTCATGGGGGTACACCTATCTTACACTACAAGAAAATATGTTTTAGCTACCGATAAATTGCTACTTGCTAACAGGAAATATTGTAGGATAAACTATAAAAATAATAAAATGATAAACTAAACCTACTACTCTACTACGGGTAGCAAATAAAAACCCGGTCGGAGTATAGTGCAAATACATTACGACCGAGAGTATCGTACCCAAGGGACTTATAGAAAACTAGTCCTAATCCGGGCAAAAGCCTATTCTATAATAATAAAGGGGGAAAAGTAAATGTGATTCTAAACTTAGAAAACTAAATAAACTAACTTTGATTTTGGAAGATTATCAATGTAAGGGAAACGTAAGACCAATAATCAAGGGTGGCAAGTTTCAAAGAGGATTTGGTCTCGCAAAATGCATATGCCGGGTGACATGCCTGACCTCCGCTACCTGGCAGATTCATGGCCTTGGATGTGTCGGACAACTTCCATCTGGCACTACATCCGGCATCGTACATTTCGTAAACAACACTTCCAGATTCGGTTTTGACAAAAGGAACTCAATATTCATACTTGCATCGTGCATAGCTAATGCCGCGAATACAAACAGAATAATGGGAAATAAGAGATTAACCCTAAACCTTAGGTCTTGATGCCTCTCTTTCAGAACAACAAACTTAAAGATTACCAAAATCCTAATCTATCATATTCTTGTCTTGTGAACATTAAATATGACTTAGAGATAAGAGAAGAAATAGCTACTTCATTCTACTTTACATGAAGATTAGAACTCAGGTTCAGAAACTTGAAAATTCCATAAATGGTCATAAGAGTTTTACAAGGAAATCTTCCCTAACCAAAAACCTAACAAGGATTCTGCATCACTATCCACACAACTACAAGAAGAGAATACAAAGGGAGAGAAGGAAATGTTAATAGCCTTAACCCGTCAAGGTCTTCTTCTTCTATTGTGTGGATGGATCTGCAGACGTTCCTTGGACACCAACAAATGGAATGTGGCGGAAATGAAGTGTGAATGGCTTGGATTTGGTATGTTGAAGTGTGTCAAATTGCAGCCTTTCTCGGCCTATTTATAGGCATCAAATGTGTCTGTTGTCGGGCGTCGTGCCGGATCGTCAGTAGCCGGCACACGTGATAAATGCGCCCAACTGTTAACGGTCGAAACCGCCAATTCCGCGCGAAACAGTACATATGCCGGGTAGGAGATACCCGGCATTGCACCTGGCACCATCCTAATCACCAACGGTCAATAACTGATATCGCTTGGTCAACCGTGGCGACTCTTTACTTATGTCAGATGGAATCTACCCGGCATCATGTCCGTCATGGCCTCTTTTCTGTTCTGTGTTTATGCCGTGCAGGATCCACCCGGCATCATGTCCGGCTTCAATTGAACTTTTGCCTAGAAAATCATTCCTTGCACAGAAAACTCATAAAAACATAAGTCTGTATAAATAATATACTTTAACACATAATAAACACAAATAACACATATATAACTCTATTTAGATAAATGTAATACTAAATCTAATGCATAAAATATGATAAGTCTGCGGCTTATCAAGGCCCTACACTTACCTTTTGCTAGTCCTCGAGCAAAACAAGATTAGAAAGGAGCAATTACTTATGCACAAAACAGATAAACTTTAGAATGACAATTAGATAAATATTCCTAACTGCCTTACTCTAATCCACAAGTATCACTTAATCTACCTTATCTATCCAAACATACTAATGGGTATAAAATAAAGAATTTCAAAACCGATCAAAAACTTTTGGGTTATTTTGCATAAGGGATTTTTGTAATCTCTCCTTTTTCCGGTTTCCATCACTCAGCTCTATTTTTCAAGAGTTTCTGAATGTGGCCAAGACACTCATCGATGGTTTTTATATTCAGCCCTATTTTGCAAGAGTTTCTGAATCAACCATGATTTTTTCTGCATTGAAGAACGGGGAATTTAGGAGAAAAATAAAAGGGAAAACTCTCGTTTCTTGCTTTTATTCTGAGGCAACTTTTTCAACCTCAAGGAATATAATACTTTTCCTTTGGAAGAAGATTCTTTTTCTTTCTTTTGTACAAAAACCCTTTTTAAGATTTTCACCCAAAAGATTTTTCACAATTTGAAAAGAAAAGAAACAAGTACCCAAAAGTACAATAAGGAAGGAATTAGGAGAAAGATCATATACTCACGTTAAATAAAAAGAATCAAGAAGTTAAAAAACAAGAATCTACAAGTCATTAGAGAGCTTACCTCTTGAGAGAACAAGCTTTTAGTCATTCCTAATCTTATCTCAATCAAAAACATGCAAAAAGTTTAGTAAAACATCGATAAAACTCACAACTTATGCATATTATAAATAAAAACTTATTTTTAAGGGGGGTCCCTGCCCTACACTTGGCAGGAACACTGTCCCCAGTGTTCAAAAGAAACAATAAAATTGAAAGTGTTTTTTTTAAAGAAACTTAAAACAACTATTTGGAAAGGACTAAAAAAAATCAAATTATAAAAAAATAAAAGAAAAAAAATTAAATGGTAAGAAAGGCTCCCCTGTTTGATATTGAAGGTGTGAGGAGGACCCGCCCTACACTTAGCCTTTTAGGCTATTTGGCATTATCGGAGATCCTGGGCAGAATGGTGACCGAATTCGCATGCTCCCGTGGATTAGGTTATGTTTGGGACGGGAGCTGACCGTGTTGACGTGGTTGCGTCAGAAGTTGCTGTAATTGCAACTGCAACGATTTGTGCTCCTTGCGAATGATCGAGATCTCGTTGCGGGTATCCTGGGTTTTGTTCATCAGGGCTGACATCATGTCACGAAGTTCATCCATTTCAGCCTCTGATGATGATGCAGGATGGGATGGTCTGTATTTCCTCGGACCTCCCTGGTAGCCGACTTGACTCTGGAAGTGTTGAGGGGGTTGATTCCTCTGTTGCCATGACTGCCGATACCCTTGGTTACTCACATAATTGACTTCCTCAACATTTTGAAAGTCTGGCATATCAGGGCTCGGAGCGTGTGGTCGTGCACTAACCACATTCGCCTGTTGAGGAAGTTTGTTCATTGCTATTTGCTCCACCACTTTCTGTAGAGCGCTAACTGTAGACACCAAAAATTCTCACCCCATAAAGCAAAATTCAGATAAATAAAAAAAAAAGAGGGTCGTCGCCTTTCTTTTCCACACTTACTCATGTACATACCAAAATGAATACTGTCATATCATGACAAATTTTCTAAATAATTTTTTTACAGCAGCTGTTTTCAAACCCGTATCTCCTCGTTATTCACTTAGTTTACCATTTTATTCTCGATTTATTTCCTGTTAGTCAGTTTTGTTTTATTCGCTTATTTATTTGCCTATTCATTTTTATTTATGTTCATGCTATTTTGTTACTTGTTTATTTTATCTCATTTAATTTCTTTGATACTTTTACTTGTATTTTTTTATTAGTACTTGTTTTTACTTTGTCTTTATCATTTTAGAATTATTTCATCATTTTATGTATCGTTTCACTATTATTATACGTATTAATATATTCTGTTTTGTTTTGTCGCTAATTCTGTTATTTTCCTCTCATCTCATGTTATTTCTTTTTTTTTATTTACATACTACTCGTACATATGTAACTCAACTTCTTTTTTTATTGCGTTTATTTGTATATTAACATCCATTTTATTAGTACCATTTCATTATTTTATGCCCGTATCATTGTTTTCACCAGTACTACATTATTGTTATTATTGTAATTACGTTTCTTTGTTTCTTCATATCTATCCTACCATTCCATCGAAAAGAAAACCATTCATTTTATTAGATAAAACCCTTTCATCTCACTGTATATTTTCGTTAAAATGCTAACGTTTTTTAAAGGAATTCATTCGGTTCAATTTAAGGTCTTAGTATTACTTCTCACATTCCTATATCAAGAGCGTAGCCGGTTAGTGTGAGTATAAAGAATATTGTACATTGTGAGTTCAAATCTTAAGTTACAAGCATTCCTGGAGCCTTTTTATTATTGCCTTCTAGGTTCAAATCTGAAGCCAATCTTTATTGATTTTCATTGATTTTCATTGCTAAGACTGAATAACTTGCTAGCCTAGTCGGTGCTTACTGCTCTAATCTGGAGGTGTGCGGTTCGAGCCTTGTCTCACCCCCCTTTTTTTTAGCAATTCATTTTCCAATTGGCATCATAGTCCACCAAGATTTCACGTGAGAATCAAACAAAACCTAATCCCTCTGCTTATAAAAGCAATAACAAACCCTACAAGAACGGTAGCCGTCTCTATCATTCTCTTCTCTGCTCTTCTTCATTTTCAAGAGAACCAGCCGCCTCCATCGGAGGATCGATAAAAAAAACTCACGTAGAACAAAGCTTCTCTACCTCTCGACAACAACACCAAGATGACAAACATAAAACCAATCTTCCTTATCGACTGATCTCGTTAACCCATCAGAAACAATGAACAACATAGCTATTCATCCGTTTTCATTCTATACACTCTCGTTGACATTGCAAAATCTACTGGCGAACACAGGGTATACAACTCCAATTCCTTTCATGTCTTCACGTCGTTCACTCTCTTCTTCGTATTCACTGGCAAACGCAAATACATGCTTCTCCTCTGTTTCCTTCACCATCGAGCCCAGCTGGCGAACAGGAAACTATACTCCTGCTTCATTCTCTTCACGCCAAATATTTTACAACCAGCTAGCGAACGAGAAACATACAGCCCTGCAACTCTTTCCATTCTGATTACCTTTGCTGGCGAACAAGGAAACTGCATCTTCATCTTTCTCTTTGCGTTTGTGCCTCCGATGAGCCAAATCAGTGGAGCTGCTACACTGCTTCACTCCATCCTCTTTACTACTGTACCTCTGCAAACCAATTGAGGAACAAGAACGTAAGCTCTGCATCCTCTCCGCTCTTTTCATGTTGCTGCGCGTACAAGGAACATATGTGCTCTTCAACTCCTCCACTTCACTATCAGTAAACTTTTCCTTCGCAAGCTCAACTGGAGAACGACGCGTACAAGAACTCCCAAGCTTCTCTGTTCATTTCTTCACCATCGCTAGCGAACAACGAATTACATCCTCCCCTGCGTGCTGCGTTCCTCCTCACCGACGATAATTTTTGCAACCTAACTGATGAACGAGGAGAATACATGGTCCCTTAATCTCTTCACTCACGGAACGTACACGGTCTGCACTTTCTTCATTCTCCAACGAGTGATTTTGCAACCTCTCTCGCGAACAGGAGCATACAAGCTCACCTCTCTGCACCTTCTTCACTGAACTGGCGAACCAAGAGCATATACGCTCCAACCTCCTGCCCGCTCCATCTCTTCCTCACGTCGGAAGCTTTGCTACCCTCATCCTGGGCTGCGTAAAACCAACAGATGAGTCGGGCTCAGAGCATTCGAAGTCTACTTCCAGCTTTGTTCATGTTATGAACCACAACTGTCGCTGGCGAAGAAAAACTGATGACCATCATCTACAATCTGAAGAGACCGTTCTCCATCTGTAACTGACGAACAAAGCGGGAGTATACATGCTCCTCTCTTCCTCATCTTCAACAAACAGGAGAACAAACCCATCCTCTTCATAATCACTGGCGAACAAAGGATAGACATCTCCGCCTCCCTCTTGCCCTTCACGTCGCAGGCGGACAACGAAAGTGCATGCTCCTATGCCATTCTAACTGACGATAATCTATTGAAAACCGCTGGCGAACAAGGAGGTAATCATTCGCCACTTCGGGAATTAGCATTCTGCTCTATTCGGTATTTAATCCCAAAGTTGTTAACTCACAAAATCCCTAAGCTTAATGTGTGTTCGGAGGTTGAATTTGTATATGTTTGTTTTGATTGGCCATGCTTTTTTTTCCCAGTCCCACTGCGCGTGTTTATATATCAATGGTTAGGTATATCATATATGTGAGCTCACGATTTGTTATCCTCTGTTTGTTTGATTAATTGTGCATTGGGTCGGGAAGAGTTCCAAAAAGAAAACGGGATTTGTTAACTTGTTTCCCACGTTCACATATCGATTTATATCCTTTGTTTAAGTGCTGAAATGGGAAAAGTGTTTTAGTGCTTGACTAGCTAAAAATTATAATAAAAAACAGGGAAATAAAAGAAAAAAGGGGTTAATAAAAATGTAGTTAGCGACTTATAAATTCGGGTCTTAGTTGTGCTGACTATACCTTGACCCGATTCAGATTGCTTTAATTTCTTGTCCTCGTATGCGTTGAGGATTTATTTGTACATACACTCTCGATGCTTCTGCAACTTGTAAAGTGTTAGATTTAAATTTCATGTTATAATTGTTGTCATCTATCTTTGGTTTTTAATTCATATTGTTTGTTTCCATTAAATGCTATCTATTATGGATTACTAGTTCGGTGATTGTTGGGCCCAGTCCAATATAGAGGCCCAAACAATAGGAAGCCCTAGATAGCTCGTAGGACACCCCTTGTAGAAAAGCCTTAGGTTTGGGTATCCTCAATGCATACGGGTCCTAGACACGGACCATGTGAGGAATACCCGTTTTCATCAAAAGTTTTCAAATCATCCCTTAATGTCAGAATAAAATCCACAATCAATAAAGATTCATTTCAAAATTCAATTTCAAAATCCAAACATCAATTCAATTCAAATGCCAAATAAGGCCCAACTTTGGAAATGAAAAGGTCCAAGGTCCAAATCAATCGCAAAAGGCCAATTCAGTCCAAAACAATTTTCAGCCCAATTGCAAACAAAAACAATTTTTAGTCCACTTCTCCGAGGACTAACCCGGCCCATCTTCTGAGGCCTAAATCGGTCCATCTTCTAAGGCCCAACTCGGCCCAATTCAACCCAAAAGCCCAACCAAGGCCCAATCTGGCCCAAACCTTGACCGAGGCCCAATCCGGTCCAAATTTGACTTGACCCATCTATGACCAACCCGAACTTTGACCTGGTCCAACTTTGACCAATCCAAACTTTGACATTGACCCATCTATGACCAACCCGAACTTTGACCTGGTCCAACTTTGACCAATCCAAATTTTGACATTGACCCAACTTTGACCACCCAAACTTTGACCAACCCAAATTTTGACCCGACCCGTTTTTCCAACCCCAACCCAAATTCAATTCAAACCAATTCCATTCAAATTCAAATTCAATTCAATTCAAATTCATTCAATTCTTAATTCAATTCAATTCTTAATTCAAAATTCATTCCAACTCATTCTCAATTTCAATTCAATCCCAATTCAAATCAAAATTCATTCAACTCCAAGTTCATCTCAATTCAAATTCAATTCAATTCCAAACTCATTCAAATCAAAATTTATTTCAATTCAAATCAATATTCATTCAACCCCGATTCAACTTCGATTTCAATTCAATTTCAATTCCATTCCGATTTCTCCCACACTCTAAATGTCTCATAGACCCGAGCGTCTCACAGACTTTGTCATCCCAACGATTTGAATGTCTCACAGACCCAAACATCCACAGACCCGAGCGTCTCATAGATCCGAGCGTCTCACAGACTTCGACATCTCAGGGTTACAAGCGTCTCATAGACCCAAGCGTCTCACAGAGTTCGATATCTCATTCTTTTCATCATGAACACCCCAAATGTCTCACAGACCCGAACATCTCACAGACTAATCTCTTAAACACCTAAAAACCCTAAAATCTCCAAAAACCCAAACCGTGAACTACGTAAGGTCTGATCTCAACAGGGAGTTGAGTACGTAGGCAGCCTATCTAGGGTGCGACCCCATTCCAAACAAAAACTCTTTTTCCCTTCTGAGGTGGCTCTCATATCTCTCAAAACATTAGAACCTTCTTCGGCTCCCACAAACTTCAAGTCATCACTCATATGTCTTGCCTATTCGCTCAACCTCAGATTTTTCCCAAATCTTCATTCTATGCTCATCCGAATCTACCAATTCCTCTCCTTAGCGCAAGCTTGACAGAAAAGTTCACCTCATCCACTCTTTTTCTCTCTTACCGTCCTAATCCTATCCTTGGCTTTTAAATGAATCTCTCTGAAAGGTTTTGAAAGAAGGTAATCCCGACAATTGGAGACCGAGGTTTCCTCGGGCACCAATCCAAAGTCGTGGTCGTTGCCACTTCTAAGGGGTGTAACCCAGTGCAAACCCACACAAAATCTTTGGTATAACCAGATAAGCCCAATCCATATGCAAATCACAGAGTCAATTAACGGTTCTTAAAACCCTTCTCCTCCCTTCCTAGTTCCTTAGGTCAAACTAGGTGGCGACTCTAGTCAATTTCCGCCCTTAGGGCATAAGTCCGCGTGGAGCCCATTGAGAGCGGGTGTAGTGCTCACTAGCATTCCCCATAAGCTTTCTGGGAAAGACGGACGATTCAGTAGGTATTTGAGGGATGCCAGAATAACGGGTTTTCACCCTCCACAGAATGGCATTTTCTAGGGTCTCGGCTTCTCAGTCAGACCATATTTAGATAGACCCCCCTCATACCGAAAAATCACCCTCCACACTAACCTTCATGAAAGTTTGAGCATTGCTCTCCAACAACTGCTCATGACTTTGCATTAATTTGTCAAATTTTGCATCGCCCTCTCCCACTTGATATAAACCAGCGGTACTGCCCCTGGTTCCACCGGTGGCCCAATCCCTAATCTCTTCGCAAAGAGATTCAACCCCACTAAGGAATTGATCTCTAGGCTTCTTTGATATATCTGCACCAAGGGAGGATAAGATCATTGTCTTGCATTGATTGATCAATCCTTTGTAAAACAACTGAGATAGTTGTTCCTTGGTGAGGCCGTGGTGTGGACATGTGCGCAGCAACCCCTTGAATCTGTCCCAAGTCTCACAGATGTTCTCCAAGCTAGGTTGTCTGAAGTTGTATATGTCGGCGATCATTTCCAGGGTGCGACTAGGGGGCATGAATTTGTCATAAAACTTGGTTGCCATGTCCTCCCATGTGGTGATGGTACTGGGGGTTAGACTGTGGTACCATTTGCTGGCGTTCCCCGTAAGGCTATGGGGGAAGAGGGAAAGTCTGGCGTATTGGAGGACATTGTTTGTGGAGGTTAGGCTGTTTGTGTGTTGCAAGAATTTGGTGATGTGGAGCAAAGCATCGTTCGGGTTTGTACCATCGAACATACCCAATTCCTTGATGCATCGGATTTGATGATATGGCTTAAGTTTTTGCCATTCATCGTATTCATTTTGTGGAAGGAGAGGGAGGTCGATTGCGGGCTTTTGGCCTTGGTTAGAAGGCCAGTTTATATTTCAGACAGTAGGTGCTGCCATTGATGTATGCGGTAGGTGTTGGTGGTTTCTTCGTTGACGAATGGAGCGAAGAAGAGTCCTCTCGATTTCTGTGTCTAAATCTGCTAGATCTTCAGGAGAATTCGTGGACCGCAGAAGCATTCACTTTGATAACTTCAGGAGGAGCAAGAGAAAACGTTATAATACTTGGTAATAATAAAAGTAATAATATAATGACATATTAAAATTACTAAAATTCAAAAAGAAATAAAATTTTGGTTATGCCGGACACGGTGCCGGGTGTATGGAACCCGGCATTGGACTTCCTCCAATACTGCCGCGTTGATTGTACTCGGTGTTGCGTCCGGTCTTCTGCGAACTCGAAAATTTTATTAAAGAATCAACATATAGGAAGTATTAGAAGAGAGATATAAGCGAATGGTGTAGGAAAAGAGTAGAATACTATAAGGAATTTTAACATTTTACGAAAATAGTTTAAAAGTGAAAATAATTTGAAACTGCCGGACAGGATGTCGGGTTTGTTGTATCCGGCAGTGGACTTCCTCCACTAATGCCGGGTTGAAGTTACCCGGTATACCACCCGGATAGGATGTCGGATTTGAGAGTCAAGAGCAAGAACAAGATTTTGAGACTCAAGTTAACGAACATGCCACGTTGGCCACGCAAAATGCTGATCTTTCCGAGAAATTGAGCAAGGCACTTGATGCCTTAGCGAGTCGGGGGGTTTCATTCGATGACTCCAAAGTTAAACCAAGGGATCCAACCCCCTTTGATGGGACCCGCGATGCCGAAGCCGTTGAAAACTTTCTTTATGACATGGAAAATTACTTCGATGCCTCGAGAATAAGAGAAGACCTGAAGGTCTCGGTTGCTAAAAACTATCTTGTTGGGCATGCTAAGAAGTGGTGGAGGCTGAAGGAAGAGACAGACCGTAGTAATGGCAAATTGGTCCCAAGAACTTGGGTTGATTTCAAGGGAGCTTTAAGAGCACACTTTCTCCCCTTGGATACTGCTCATAGAGCAAGGACTCGTCTCCGAGCTCTTAAACAGTCCGGTTCTATTCATGAATATGTTGAGGAGTTTGTCTCCATCATCTCTGACCTCCCGACGATGGATGAAGGTGATAA
Organism: Limonium bicolor; assembly: GCA_023374045.1. Classification (NCBI taxonomy): domain Eukaryota; kingdom Viridiplantae; phylum Streptophyta; class Magnoliopsida; order Caryophyllales; family Plumbaginaceae; genus Limonium; species Limonium bicolor. The sequence continues at coordinate 97,145,138 of CM041778.1, forward strand.
AGTCCATGCTTTTATTGAAGGTTTGAAACCTTGGTCTCAAAATGAGCTAATGAGAAGTAGGGTGACAACTGTTCCCCAAGCTATTGGGGTTGCCGAGGGTCTGGTGGATTTTCGACAGGAGTCCTCACCTGGAAAGGCTAGTTTTCCCAATCCAAGAAAGGAGGGTGGTTCCTCCCCACGGAAGCGGAAGTGGCCGACAACCCAGCCTGAGTGTGATCCTAGTCACTCAGAATCGACGCAAGTAGATGTGTTGGTTAAAGGAAAGAAGTCAAAGTCTTTTAACAAGAAGGGGAAGAAGACTAAACCCAACTTCACCCCAACTTGTTATTTCTGTGGTGATGCACATTTTGCTACATCCTGTCCTAAGCGAGTAAATATTTTGGCGCTTTTGAATCCTCCTAATGAGGGTGCTCGCAAGGATGTCGTCCCTTCAACTTTTGTTGTTTCTATTTTACATCCGCCTAGGGAGCCACGAGCAACTCCCTCGCCCTGAGTGTCGTGCTGGCACTTGGGTTTTTGACAACCCCAACCCATACCGTTTTGACAGCCGCGAATGAAGAAGTTATGTCTGTTCATGGCACATGTAAATAATGTATATAAGTTAGTATGTGGGTGGGAGTTGATACTTTTGTGATCTTGGAGTTCCCAAGATTCCCCATGTTCTGGGGATCACCCTTTTTGCGGGTTCGTTTACGGGCACACGCGCTAGTGTGAAGAGGGAGAAGTGTTCGTTCGGTTAACGAGAATTTGCTTTCACAGGCCACATCATCCTCGTCGGGGCGGTTCGTATGGACCCATCCAAGGTGAAAACGATCCGAGTGAGGACGACTCCGAGGGATGTATCTGAACTTCGCCCTTTTCCTTTGGCTTGGCGAAATATCAACGCCGATGCGGGGAAGGGTTTTCTCAGAAGGTAGCCCCTTTTTACCGACTTGCTCAAAGTGAGCCAAAAATGGGACGGGGACGGGTGCGCGCCCTGAAGGCATTCGAGTGACTGAAGCGACCTATTTCCTTAGAACCAGTGCTTAAGTTGTCTGAGTTTGATAAGTCCCTTGAGAGTCGGAAGTTATGACAAGCTGAACAATGTTATTCGGCTCATGTGCAAGAGATGCTCGCGGTAATCCTTTGTCTTTTGATTTCGAGGCAATTACCTTCCAAGAACTAAGTTTTTTCTTCCTTCTTTTGTTGTCACGGGTAATGTGACTAACATCTGTTTTTCCACGCAGAAGAAGTTGTTCCCTAAGCGAGCGAGATGGAAAGAGTTTTCGGGTCAGCACAATGGTGTCCCTGATGCTCTGAGACGGCATTGTTTGGGGCTAAACAACAATATATCTCGTGTGGGAATCGGCCTGGTGGTCGGGATCCGGGGAGTATCTAAATCTGACTCGACTTACAATCAGATTTGTGACAAGGATCGAAATGGCAAGACTCGCCGCTACACCCTTACTTGACGACTTGTTGCTTGAGTAGCAGTGTCGAGTTGTGGTTTCTGTTGAAAAATTTTATATCAAAGTAGAGAGAAAGAAGTTGCAACGAGGGCGAGAGGGTAACTTACTACATTTACGAGATGAGATACAAAAGTACTTAGAATCTTTGCCGGGGACGGCAAAGACTTAGGTGGGGGAGGTTTGTTACGTCCAAATTTTGTAAGGACAAAGGCAAGCAGCTTGACACCAGAATGTATTTGTACTCAATGATGTAATGTTAGCCTTCGGGCCTTGTATCTCAGTTAATAAAAGAAGTAGTCCTTTCGTACCTGCGTTGCGATGACTCGATCTCTCTCTGTTCTACGCCCTTTATGCTAACTTGCAGGTGTGCGGGTAGTTGAGGGGCCCCCTTGGGGATGAGCTTTGGAACTACGTGCGAGCTTCTGATTACCCCGATGCCGAGAGCTGGGCAACAACTCATTATGTCCCTGGTTATTCTTACCCGCTGATGTTGCGGGGAGCACTAGTCGTTAGAGCCTTTGTGGCTCGCGCATGGATGAGTTGGTATTAGGGTGGAGATAAGTGTGTTGTATTCAGCCCCGATGCCCTCACCCTCCGATCATCATTGCTTGCACTGACTGTGTGGGTTAACCTCGTGGTTACCCGAGCACTAGCGTTGCTTGTCTTTGGGCCCAGCCCACCACTTGGGAAGGAGCTGCAAGTGGTGCGCGGAACCCCTTGGACCTTGACGTTCAAGTTAGGGGGATTTTGGGGATGGCCGGAGGAACTTATCTTCTAAGGGTGTATAAGTTCACTCTCATCCTTGTGGTGGCGAGTGGCCAACCGGTATGTCGGCTGTGTGCCTCATTGCCGGGGTTGTTGGGTTAAATTTCCCTAGGGCTTATCAAGCTGTGTGCTTGACGCCGCTAGCGTATGGATGCGTCTTGTTTGCATACATGTGTTCAATGTCTACGTGCATGTGTATTTGTTTGGTGTCCGAATGTTGTTTGAAGTGTTTCCCGCTACGTGTCTTCTGAGTTTTTTTTTTCCAGAATTTATATGTTACACCGTGCATGCCGTGAACCATTTCACCTTTGGAGCCTTCGTCTTAGAATCCACTTGATTTAAGGACTGTCGCTCCTATAGTGGTGGAGCCGAATACCACCTTTCTATCTCCAAATTTCTTAGTTAAAGAAGATTGTTTTTTATGTTTAAAGTAAACTAGATAAAGTAGTGGTGTGGTGATGTGAAGGTAAAGATGCGTGAGTAAATTGAGTAGGATTTCTTATAAGGAAAATACACTATATTAATCGTATGATATCTAGAAAATTATTATTTAAATAACTTAGACCACGAACAAATACATAGGTTGTCCCAAAAGGTTCTTAAATAAAAAAGAAAAAAGCAAAAAATGAGGTGGAATAGCACACACACAGGACAGGACAGGACAAATGGATTTCACTCGGTAGAAGCAGCGGATTGGGAGGCGATCAACATCATCTCTTCCTTGATGGCGGCAACCAGCTGATTGTAAGCTTCTGACCAGGCTCTCTTCATCTCATCCGACCACATCTCAGGAACCGCTTCTTTTATGGTCTCTAGCAAAGCATACCCAACAACCTGCACGTTTTATTGAAATATGATTTGTGTCAGTCAGTCAAGTACTGGAAAAAACAATCTTATAGTACTATAACGTACTGATCTGATCTGATGTGTTACCTCAAAATGCTCGTCAGCAACTCCATATTTGAAGTGGGTTGTTCCCAGGCGCTTTAAGCTCGACTCCCTGACTGTCACCTTCCCTGCCTTTCTCAATTGAGCCGCTGACTCACAAGTCTATCAACACAAGCCATTTGATATACATTTCAATCATACATATATATCTGAAATGCGTTAATCGATTAAGGATTAAGATTGTTGTTTTGTTTGTTACCATGACAAAGACGGTCATGGCGTGTGATTTGAGTTTAGGGTTCTTCTCAACCGGAACATCTGAATCCTTGAGAAAAGAGAACAACTTCTTCGCAGTGGGAGCAATCTCAAACACCTTGAAAGAAACAATTTGAGTATTTCAATTTCTCCAGTAAAATTAAGGAATTTCATCTAATTAATTAGGAATCAATAAGTTCATTAATTACTTGAGGAAGAATTTAAGACCAAGCTCTGCGGAGTTCTTCTTCATTGAACCCCATGATTTTAGCACCAGAGCTTCCTGTTCTACCGTAAACAATATCTTACCCCCATCTTTTGGAGCAGAAGCAGCAGATTGATTGCACGCAGGAGCAGGATCCATTACGACGACTAGCTAGGAGTGGATTTTAATTTGTTTCTTGGTACTATTGTAAAACGCAAGTGTTTGAAAAGAGGAAATGGATCGATTTACACTACTTACTACAGTAGGTTGGGTTGATCTTTTAGTTGTGGATCTGGAGTAACAAATTTGATTGCTTCTTCTCTGGAAATGAAACAGAGGATTATATATATAGGATTGATTACGTACAAGAAGTAACCTTTGAGGGAGCCAAAGAGCCAACTTAACAAACAAAACTAGTTAAAAGACATCCGGAGAAAGTGTACTAGCTCAAGCTGTGTAGTGTGGCACCCCGACTCAAAAAAAAAACCGTGGATCCAGAATTCAACCCCAAGTGTACGTACATACATACAAATACAATACAACTAACGACAAAAATCTAAAACCATGGGGCGGGCACATGGAAGGTAATTCTAACTTATATTAATGGGTTTCTCCACTAATTATTTTATTCAACCAAGTTGGTTCGGGTGTGTGTATAGTTAAATTCTCGTTGCAAATTGATATGCTGGGTCAAATTGATGCTATCAATGGAATGAGGAACAAAGCAAAGAAATGTGATGTAATCAGTGACATCGTACATGATGCATACCTGTTTATTTTTTATGTGGTACGTACTACTGACTTGTGTATACTACCCGAAATGCTAGTATTTCAACGTCAGCTCAAAACCAACTTGGCTGTGGTTCGGTATCGTATATATATATATCCTCTCTGTGACTTGCGATCAACATTTTTGTTTTTGGTATTGTTTATTTATAGCATCCCTTATTTTGTAACAAATTTTACTTGCTTGCTGGTACTAGTTTTGATAAAAAAAATTATATAATTCATGCTATTCTTAGGTCTTATTTTTATTTCTTTTTCAAAGGTAGATGGAGATGATAGAACAAAAAGTTTCGAGCTTCTCAAGGAGATATCTACAGTGTTTATTTAATGGAGTACATGTACACATAATTTTCATCTAAACTTGAAAGTCCGTTCATAACAAGGCCTAAAAAGAGTGTTGGATTAGGAGCTAAAACAATTTAGAGTATTTACTTAATTTGTAAGCAAACAAACTATATATTAAAACAACAATATCAGGAGTTCCTGACAATCATAGTACATCATTGCAACAAGAAGATAGCTAAATTTACAAGGCAAAGAGGAAGGAACCTTTCATGGGATGGATGAGCTTAACCCAAATTTCCTGCGTCATCATACACTTTCCAAATTCCACTATTGTTTCCCTTTTAAAAAAGAGTGGATAGAAATGCATGTGGGAGATCAAGCGAGGAAAGCTGTCGGTTAGTTAGTTGTTTGGGGTGGTCCCACGTGGGTCTTGTGTTCTACTCCAATAATATACTGACATATATAAAACAACCACAAAATAGCTAGACCAAAACAACCATGCCGAACGCTGTATATATATCATTTGGACATATGTTTTTTTTAAAGTAAAGGATAAGCTATTTTGAAAGACAATAAAAAAACCTTACACACCGTAATGGTATGAAATATACCATGGCTAAAAGGCCACGGTGGCTACCGGAAGGATCTACCAGAAGGGTTTACCAGAAGAGTCTATTGGAAGGATTGCTACCGGTAGATCTACCATCTGAAGGATTTCTATTGGTAGGTTGCCACCTGAAGGATTGTCACCGCGGTAGATTGCCACCTGAAGGGTCTGCTGGTAGTATTGTTACCTGGAGGGTTGTCACCTGAAGAATCAGTCCAGACCTATGCCACGTGGACAAGCAAGTTGAATACTAGTTTTACTTCCAAAAGTCTATAAATAGGGACATGGGGGCTCATTTGTAGGGGATAAGTTAGAAGAGAGAGAAAATACTCTTATGCTCTCTAGGTTTGTACTACCACACAATCAAGTGATGAATAAATATTCTGTCTAGAAGTGAACGTAGGCCGAATTATTGACCGAACCACTATACATCTTGGTGTGGAAACAATGTCGGGGTGGAGCATCTCCAATTCCATTTCACACACCTAACTAACCGAAGGTTTCATAGCTGCAACATACTGCTGATAAATGTAAAATATATATTTTTAGGACTATAATTCATCCTATATTTGTAATAATTTAAGTTATATTTCACACATATCATATGTTTTTACTAAGATTTATAATTAGATGAAAACTGATACATATTATATGTCAAATACAGGAAAAAAGTCTTGAATAACATTTTTCATCTCATAAGAAGTACAACGCAACAAACATATATATACGGCTGGAGATATATGAAACCACAAGATTCACGTGAACTCAATGATTAGTCACGCTGGAATTCATCACCAACTTATGGATGTAGCCTATTGTCATGGAGATAAAGATTATATCCACGTATTGCAACTCATCGACTGCACAATCACGGAAAAGATAAACACAATTGTTTTATCAAAATCAAGTTAGTTAACACTAACAGACTGTAGATGCTGCGGCACGCCCGCGTATAGATGGGTGTGGTCCTCTCCGCAGTCCAGTCAACTGGTGACTGGATTATTTTGCTGACTGGGTTGTCTTTAACTATATTAACTTTAATTGATTGTAACTTTTGAAATATAAGTCTAAAATAAAAAATATTATATCATTGTTCATCTAAATTCAAGCTCTTCAAAACAAGACCATGGATATGTTTTGACAACTTTAAAATTTTATATTTTTTATATATCATTATTCATCTAAATTCAAGCTCTTCAAAACAAGACTATATATGGATATGTTTTGACAACTTTAAAATTTTATATTTTTTATATGTATATATCTATACATAAAAACCATACTTGATTCATCATATACAATTTAAAATACATCATACAACAATAATAATAATACACTACTAAACAATAATAATTCATTATCTGTTTTGAAATCGATATGTTAAAAAAATATATGATTCACTATATAAGACTAAAAATACATCATATATATAATAATAATACACCATAAAATAGTAATAATAATAATAATAATAATAATACATTATAATAATGATCCATTATTAGTTTCAAATTTTGTTATTTAATTCACTACTTGTTAGTTAATGAATCATAATATCAGTTTCAATGAATCATAATATCAAAATTGATGAATCATATCTTCATTTTAGTGTATCATCGCAAACATATAAAAATAAAAAAATTTAAACAATAATGCAATACAAAACAATATTTGGTATGTATGAAAAATACATGATTCACCATAGAATATTTGAATTGCATCATACAATAATAATAATAATACACTACAAAACAATAATGATTTTTTATCAGTTCCAAAGTTTGTTATCTATCTCACCACTTATTAGTTAATGAATCATAATATCAATTTTAATGAATCATAATATCAAAATTAATGAATCATATCATCATTTTAGTATATCAATGTAAACATATAAAAATAAAAAAATTAAACAATAATACAACACAAAACAAATTTGCTATGTACGAAAAATACATGATTCACCATATAAGGTTTAAAATACACCATACAATAATAATGCACTACAAAATAATAATAATATTTTATCGGTTCCAAAGTGTGTTACCTAATTCACAACTTATTAGTTAGTAAATCATAATATCAATTTTAATGAATCATAATATCAATTTTAATGAATCACAATATCATAATTAATGAATCATATTATCATTTTAGTGTATCATCATAACATGTTAAAAATAATTTTTTTTCAAAGTTGTCAAAACATATTCATTGTTGGTTTTGTTTTGAAGAGCTCGAATTTAGATGAACAATGATATAATTTTTTTTCATTTTGGACTTATATATTAAAAGTTATAACCATTTAAAATTAATATAAATTTTCTTCTCACTCATGTGTCACATAAGCAGTCCAGTCAACATATTGACTGGACTGCCACATAAGCAGACCATACATAATATTGTACAAACCACCCGTGTAATCGATTTTGCGTAACACTAAAGTGAATGAAATTTGATTATAAAAAGGGAAGATTGGGGCATGGGTACGATACCATTCACACACCCGGCTGGAGGGTCGCGCCTCTCGGTCTGATCTTTCCTCCTCTCTCACCCCACACAAGTCCATCATTGTTACACCTCACACTTTTAGCATAGGATTGATATAGAGACACGTGATGACGAAAGGCGGAGCGGAGTTCTTCTAATAGAGTTTCTTCTTCCCTTTTTATCTACTCGGTCAATGTGTTTTTTCTTTATTGTTTTGTTATTTTTATAGTCATGTTAGCGTAGTTAGTTTAGCTCCCCAGATTGGGTAGCAAACCAGATCTTTATATTTGATTTAGTTCCAGTTCCAATTCTACATGTGCATTAATCTTCTGATTAATTATTAAAGCAATATTTATAGTTTTCTAATGAAAATGTGGCGCTGAGATTAGTTAACAAGACATAGGAAGTTCAACCGAATTAATGACTAGAAGTATGGTTTGCCTATAGGTTAATCTGTCTCCAATAGGAATTGGTTATAAGGCGATTGGTTAGAACTTGGGCATGGTTTGCGGCTTGTTATTTCTGCCAGTTAGGATTCGTTGTACAGGGACAGGTCAATGGATTAATTAAGATTCCTGAGTTTGTTGTAGGCTTCCGAAGATTTAGAGTTTTAATCTTTATTTATTTACTTAGTTTATTTTGATTGTTTTATTATTTTTCATTTGTTTATTGAGTCATGATTTTTGTTAAATTAAGTAAAACCTGAAAAATTGATGTTTCCTGTTTTCTTAGCTTAGCTTTTCAGTTAGTTAATATATTGTCAATTAATTGAACGAGGTCCCTGAGATCGACAACCCCACTTAATTCACTATTCCGCAAAACGATAAGTACACTGCCTAGGTAGAGATAGTAACATATTTATGCTACAACTGCAACTTAGTGTATACTATTTACCCAAAAAATCTATTATGCCAAAGCATTTACAAATTCTAAAATTCCTTCTCGTAACTGGGAACAAGAACCTACCCCATCTCATCTTCAATTCCAACTGAATATTGGCTATACATCTCTTAACATCCGGTTTCACTGCAACAAGATGGTTTCATTCCTCATTCTCCAAATATGATAAATTGTCACTCCCACCGCCAAACATCTTAACTTTTAAACTAGAGAAGACTTGCACTTCGATTCCTAGAGGCAGTACATACAATCAGCAAATGTAGATGGCAATTTACATAGTAGCCAATCATATAATATCATCTTAAACACCTCATTGCTGAAAACGCAATCAAAGAACAAATGGTCTTGCGTTTCAGTTTGTTTACAGAAGGCACTTTCAGCATCTATAGTACCCATCCACTTCCTCATTCTATCTTTGCTAGCCAATCTATCATGACATGCCAACCACCAGATGAAGGAAGAATGTGGAGTGCAGTAATTAGACCATAAAATTTTATCCCACACACCCCTCGAAGGCAGAGGGAGAATCAGGTCATAAATATCATGGACGGAAACTTTACCTTTCTCCTCAATCATCCATTTCAAAACTGGGATCAGATTTTGACTTCCAAGCTCATCTCTAAGCTTTATGAAACTTTCCACCAACAAGCATGACTACCCTTGATTCTCACATTCCAGATTGACTAATCTTTCAGAATATAAGACTTACACCATCTACCGAGAGCTGATTGAGAGTTCATCTCATATATCTTCAATAGAGTGCATAGCATAGCCACCTTATTCCAAGATAATACCTCCTTAATGCCTAGACCGCCATTGCTCTTAGGTTTACAGACATTTCTCCAAGCAACTGGGGCTTTCCTTCTAGTATCCCCACCTCACCACAGGAATATTCGACATTTACTATCAATAAAATGAACAACACTCTTTGGGAATAGAAAATATTAGTCCAGAATCTTTGAATGCTAATCAAAGTGCTCTCCACCAGCTACAACCTCCCAGCATAGCTCAATTTTCTCGCAGCCCAGTGATAAATGCGAGCTGTAATCTTGTTAATCAAAGGCAAGTAGTCATCCAAAACCAATCTGTGTGTTGATAAAGGAACTCCTAGATATTTAACTGGTAAACTGCCCTCATCAAACCCCAACAGATCAATAATCTTACCTTTATTCTCTTCATTCACCCCGCCTATAACACCCCGGTTTATCCCAGAATCTACAACCACCATTTTTTTTAAAGACGAAACATACTTTCTTGTATTACACAAGGAAATTTACAATAACGGAAGTTAATAAAGTGCGAACCGGGAGCTACCGCCACATCTACCAATTATTGCAGATTCTAAGGCTAAACATACCTCCACTTTTCCCAACAAAAGTTCCTACTACCAAGCTTCCTTACATACACCTTACAATCCAAACCCCTTTCCCTGCTAACCACTATGTTAGCTCTAAGTTCCTATCTTACAACCAAAATGTAAAAGGGGTATAAAAAAGGGTTACATCTCAACCTCCTTCTCTAGTTTTCTCCTGTGTATTCCATAAAACTATCAGCTAGATGAGTTGTGGTTTGGTTACTTCCGTACTCAGCATATCTAAAGCCTTGGGTAGTCTGGATCCACTCCTCGTAAGTTACTCTAGTTACTCCAGGTGACAACTCCTTGATATAAGTATAGTAGGCACACACATAAAGAGTATCGTACATAGTATCTTCATACCACATCATTTCCCCAAAGAAGTCATCCTGCAACCATAAATACATACATACACATATAGGGGTTGCAAATAAAATCAGCAAAACTGAGTAACAAATACCACACCCTGTAAAATTCATTTTCTCTTGAAAACTCATTGAACCATTATTATATGCACACACAACAATTACAAGAAAGTATAATCATTAAGAATACGTCACACCCAGTTTACCTTCCTTGCATCAATGCCATACCTGTAGGTCACATGTTCCAGAATAATAACAAGGATGATTCCCAATAAGAAAGTTCCTCCACCACCACATCACCATATAATCCTTAAGTGTGCACTCCCCCTAAGGTTAAATATAACACTTAGAGTAGACTATAGGTCACTTCTTTTCATGGGACAGAAATGTAAAGAACCCGGCTAATAAATCATTAAAGATTTAGTTTAAAGGATGGGCTAACCATATCCCAGGCTAACCATAGCCTTAAATAGTAATTCTCAATACCAATCCACCACCATAAACAATATCAATCAACCAAATCAGCCTCAGATCATTTAGAACAACAAAAGTATTAATAAAGCACAAATTAACACCATATTTAGTTAAACTCAACCCACTCCATACCAAAGGTCAAACACCTCATTATCATCAAATAATGACCAAATAAACTTGTTAACACCAAAGAACCCTTTAAAATCACACATCAATTTCAAGTGCAAACATAAAGGTTTCAGAGTACAGTTTTAGCCCTAACACCAAGTAATTTTCGACATAACCACCACCTAAAACTTCTTACATAAGTCATTTCTAGACTATTAAGATCACGAGAACAAGTAGAATCATCAACCAACACTTGAAATCATATAGTGAGGCTCAAAGTTCATTTTTAGGTCTTATAAGTTGACTAGAGTTTGACTGCCTTCCCAAACGTATGTTTCCTTGATTTTTCGAACATAATTCATACACCCAGAACCAAGATTACTACCAAAATTTAAAGCCAAATGAATTCGGAAACCCTCTTGACCAAGTTTCAAAGCTGAAAGCACCTTTTTAACCCCACCATCTTTTCCTAACATTTTTACAACTATCCACGAACTTCTACCACATAGAATCACTTAATATAAGTTCAAATAGCTAGAGTAACTCATCAATTCCATCAAAATCCCATCGTAATCACTCTAGAGGTCTTAAAACACATTTTCCCTTCCTTAAGTATTCTAGAATTTATCCTACTTACCAAGGGTATTTTTTCCTAATTTTCTCAGAATAACCTAGTATTATCAAGATAAGAATACTTGCAAAATTGTATCTCAAGATCATCTAGGGTTCGTAGTGAACCAATCTCAAGAAATTAAGGTGAAAAACATGATTTAAGGAAAGAATGAATGTGCATAGATGTTACCTTGGCTCTTCTTGCCATTTTGAGCACGTCCTTCCTTGTTTCTTAGCTAATTTAATCTAATTCCTTCACCAAGCAACTCGCCAAAAAGCTCTAGGAATTTTCTTTTTCTTAAAACCTTGTTTTCCATGAATTTTAGCTAGTTTTGCCTTGTTTTCTCCTTCCCTATGTGTGCCCACGACTTTCCTTGCATTACTAGAGTTTTATAATGGATAAAGGAAGAAGGAGGAGTGTTAGCTACCCTTCCCCCTTTCCTTGGCCGAATTTAATGTCGGAATGGCCTTAATTTGTTTTTTTTCATTAATTAAGTGTAATCATTAAAGTGATAAGCTTATCCCTTATAACCCCTTAGATGATAGACACTTAGATCAGGTTTAATCCCAGCCCTACACATGCAATCAGCCACATTAAATGAAGGAGGACAAGTGGCCTTAACACTTATGAAGATAAGACAAAAATAGTGAATAGTGATGAATAGTAAGGACGTTAAATGGATGATATTTTCGGCCACCCCTAGGGCCTTGTTTGGCTTGGGATTTTTGTGGCTATTAAGGCTAATTTTGTGTGTAGATCAATGCTAAGTTGGGTACTCATGTGAAGGAAATTTCCTATGGCCACTCTTGAAGCTTTCCTTGAGCTCGGTTTACCCGAAATCACTAAAATACTGAAAATGTAACTAAATTGTCCTACATTGTAAAATAAATTATTTGGTTGTATTTTACCTCTAAAGATCTTATAAACTCTAAAATACACCTCCTAGAGTTAGTAGCTTCACCAGTTCCTAAGGATTTCAGTCATTTTCGGGCGTATCAAGAATCCCGAGAAATTAGGGTTTACCGGGTGTTTTCCAGGAATTAGGGATTCTAGTGCTCTCCTAGCATCTAGGGTTCCAACTGGGGTTCACAAAATGCTGGGTATTACACCACCAAAAAACATCTTGTTCTTTTGGTGGCTGAAGAACAAACTAGAAGTAAGCGAAAAACTGTCTAACATATCTTTGATAATCTTTACTGAGCCAATATCTCCTCTACAGAAAACAAGAAGATCATCAACAAAGCAAATATGATTCAAATTCACTCTGCTACACTTCGGATGTGAATTGAAATTTTGGTTATCCTGAGTTTTAGATAATAATCTGCTCAAATATTCCATACACAACACAAACATGAGGGGGGAAAGAGGGTCCCCTTGACTTAGCCCTCTTTCTCCCTTAAAGAACCCACAACTACGGCCATTTATCAGTATAGAATAAGAGGGTGTAGAGACACATCTCATTATCCAACTAATAAACCTTTCATGAAATCCTAGGCCAACCAGAACCTCCTCCAAAAATTCCCAGCACACACTGTCATAGGCCTTCTGTATATCCACCTTAAATGTACACCTTGGCAAAATATTTTTCCTTCCATAACCTTGTATAATCTCCTGGCACAACAGGACATTATGAGACAGACTCCTCCCTGCAACAAATGCTCCTTGGTAGTCACTAGTAATCCAAGGCAGAACATCCTTAAGTCTTGCAGTAGTGATCTTCGACAGAACCTTATAGATCACATTACAACACACAATAGGTCGTAAATCCTTAGGGTTTTCAATCTTAGGTACAAGGGAGATAAGTGTCGCATTCACATGTTTCAGACTTTTACCTTTCAAAAAGAAATCTCTAACAGCATGTTTTATATCATCTCCTATGATATGCCAAGCAGACTTAAAAAAGAGGGAGCTGAAACCATCAGAGCCCAATGCTTTGGTGTTGCTGATGGTTTTTATAGCCTCCCAAATTTCTTTATCTGTAACCGGTAGAAGCAATTTTTCATTAAGTTCTATAGTCACTTTATTACCTCTTTGGAACACACTCTGATCACAACAGATTCTTCTGTTATTTTTCTCCCCGAGGAGACTCTTAAAAAACCCAATAATATGATCTTCAATCTTCACCTCATCCACTAATTTCTGGCCCGTCTCATTTACCATGATATGAATTTTAGAATAGTGCCTTCTAGCAGTCAAAATATGATAAAAATTAGAGCTGGACTCATCCCCCATTTGCATCCAATCGATCTTAGCTTATTGGGCCATCTGAGTGTGTAGCAGTTCCATGCCTTGATTATAATCACTGATCAAAGAATTTTCTTCCTCTATTAAATAAGTATTAAAGGGATCAATAGCCAACAGTTTTTGTACCTCATGTAGTTTACCTCTTCGAACTTCTACCATCTTACTTAAATTGTAGAATTTAGATTTGTTTAAACTTTTAAATTTCTCATTAACTGCCTTCATCTTCTGCACAACCTTGAACATAGGACACCCACTGATATCAGTTTTCCACCCTTCTTTGATCAACTCAAAATAGCTGCTATTAAAGGTCCAGATATTTCGAAATCTAAAGATATTCGGCTTTTTCCTCACATCATTATCAATCCTCACCAGAGCAGGAGAATGGTCAGACACATAGGGGGGACAAAATTTAGCATGAGAGTCAACAAACTTACTGATCCAACAACTGTAAATTAGCACTTTGTATAGTTTACAACATATCCTAGATTTAGGATCGTTCACATGTTTGTTAGTCCATGTATAGAAAGCACCAGAAAATTTCAAGTCAAGAACATCAATCTCTTCTACATAGCTAACAAATTACTAGTCCACCTCAGTGACAGTAGAATTACAGATTGATTTCTCTCCTGATTTTAGCAGACAATTAAAGTCGCCTAAAATTATCCAAGGCTCCTTTATAGTCTGATTAATCCTCCTAAGCTCATTCCATAAACAATCTCTATCAGTAGCCTGATTAGCAACATAAACAGTTGTCAAGCAAAACGAGACTGTCCCATTTTTAGACAAAGCCTTACAGTGGATTACTTGGTTTGTGATCTTCAAAACTTGCAGATCCCACAAACTGTCATCCCATAGCAGTAGAATTCAACAATTCCTATCATACTCTAGGTTAGAGACTAGCTTCCACTTCTTCCTTAGATTATTTACAATACTATCAAAGTTATTCTGCCTCACACGGGTTTCCAAAATCTCAAAAATCCCCACATTATTATCAACAACAAATCTTTCCACAACTGTTCTTTTATTAGAGGCATTCAGCCCCCTAATATTACAAGAGGCCAACTGCAGTCTGCCCATTAGGCAAACCTCCATCTCTGTTCATCTCCTCCCGACAGGGTGCATTCACTTTACTCCCTTGGCAATCATTTAATTTAAGGCTTTTCCTAGCCCCTACCACCTTCCAACCCTCATGATCACTTTTCTCATTTCTACTACTGCTACTTCCCAAGTTTAGGCTAACTTCTCTGTTATTATTTCTTGTTCCCACCTCTCTCTCTTGCAAAGGAACAACACTTAATGCTTGCTCAGCTTCTCTGTTATCATTTCTAATTCCCGCCTCTCTTTCTTGCACAGGAACTGCACTTGATACTTGCTCAACTACCAAACTCACTGCCTTTACCACCTGTTCCATACTCAACATTTCATTATTTTTGTCATTCGCTTCCTTCACCTGACATCTTGTAGATGAATGACCAAACCTCTTACACGTTTCACAATACCAAGGTCGCCATTCATAAAGAACCCTTTGTTCAAACCTGTTTCCATCACCATCCTCCAAAATAATTTCATCCTTTGGTTTCAATCTCGCATCCACCTCCACCAAAATCCTAGCATAGCCAATCCTCTCCTTTTGAGTCGTAAGTTTATCCGCCAAGATAGGTTTCCCTATCTTGCTAGCAATTCTTCCCAACATCCTTAGTGACCATAATTGGAGATCCAAGTTCGGCAATTTTATCAAGATTGGGACCGAGGAAAAATTCGTCAAATCTAATCTACATCACGGGGCCCAAATCCTCACAATTAACGGATGGTTCCCTTGGACAAACCTAGGGCCTCCTTCAATAACTCTCATCAGTTCTTCCTTACAATCAAATCAAAACACAAATACACCAACCTCGTTAATATATATTTTTTGGTATTGCAATCTTACTCCAACTCGTCTGGACAAACTGTTTCATAGCTGCGAAAGAGAATCGCACACCTAGAGCCGCACCAACTAAAGAATTTTGCCAGAGATCGCATTCCGCCTTGACCTCATTCTTGGAAAATTTTAGGATCGGAGATTATATCCTCCTTAAAGCTTTCTAACCTGATGCAAATTCTCCTTATCTCTATTATTAGCGACTACCTCACTCCACGATTTCCTTACTTGAGGAATTTTCCCCAAATCCACCATAGTCTCTTTTGTCGTTGCGTGCTGCAACTCCTCCAGATTATCTTTGATCTCAATCTCAACTATATCCTCATCTTCTCTTCCCATTTCCAACTTATCATGGCTTCCAAACGTGAGCACCTTCTTCGGAGCTCCCGACGATGCAACAGGGATCGGCTGATTTGGAGTTGAAGTCGCTTGATTCCCCAGCAATGGCACTGTAACTTTTGTCTTACGTCCTCTACCCATGGCAAGAGAAAACCTATAGGAGACGAGAGAGGAGAGAGCTTCTCTCACTAATCCATTTCCTTTTTAGGATTTCACGATTTGGACATATGTTTAACACCATTAAATTATAATGGGAAAATTCACGAGATACCCCTGTTTTCTTTCGTAATTCACAACATACCCCTGTGATTTTTGTAATTTAACTTTAAACATGCTTAAATGTTGTCCAAAATTGATGAAACTTTACATGGACGATGCTAATATGTTATATTTTGGTCCAATATCAATTTTGAAGCTTTTTAAGCTCACAAGTGACCTGTGGGACCCAATGAATATGTGACTGTTCATTGGGTCCCACATGTCACATGTGAGCTTAAAAAACTTCAAATTTGATATTGGACCAAAATATAACACTTTAGCATCGTCCATGTAAAGTTTCATCAATTTTGGACAACATTTAAACATGTTTAAAGTTAAATTATGAAAATCACAGGGGTATATTGTGAATTACGAAAGAAAACAAGGGTATCTCGTGAATTTTCCCAATTATAATTTACTTTTTAAAAACATTAATCTCAACCATAAATGAGTTTATTAATTTAATAATTGGTTTTGTAAAATAGAAAAACAATCAAAAAATTATAAAAAAGGTATAATTGACTTTTACAATTAAGATTTCAATAATAATTTTTTCCACTAACAACTTCTTCACCTTGATAGCAATATGAAGATTATGGAAGTTTTTTCTCACATCCATTATTAACTTCACCTCGTTCTTCACCTACTCTATCAATGTCGGGTGGAGCATCTTCAATTCCATTTCACACACCTAACTAACGGAAGGTTTTAGAAGTACAATGCAACAAACATATATATATATATACGGCTGGAGATATATGAAACCACAAGATTCACGTGAACTCAATGATTAGTCACGCTGGAATTCATCACCAACTTATGAATGTAGCCTATTGTCATGGAGATAAAGATTATATCCACGTATTGCAACTCATCGACTGCACAATCACGGAAAAGATAAACCAATTGTTTTATCAAAATCAAGTTAGTTAACACTAAAGCGAATGAAATTTGATTATAAAAAGGGAAGATTAGGGCTATGGGTACGATACCATTCACACACCCGGCTGGAGGGTCGCGCCTCTCGGTCTGATCTTTCCTCTTCTCTCACCCCCACACAAGTTCACCATTGTTACTAGAGCTGTCAAAATTTGACCCAACCCGAAAACCCGTCTGTTTTATCCGAACCCAAAACCCGATCGAACCCGAAAATATTTGAATATAAAAAACCCGAAACCCGATTGGGTAAAACCCGAAATGACCCGAACCCGAAATGACCCAAAACATTTATAACCCGAAACCGACCCGAACCTGAAATGACCCGAAATAATAGTAATTAAAAATTAGCCAAACTCGAATAACATGAAATAATAGTGACCATAAATTGTCCCAAACCTGAATGACCCAAATAAATATGACAAAAAAATTTGATTTAGACATAGTATATTCGAATGAAATTCAGAATAGGCATTGTATTGAAAGTTCCGCAATCTATATGTTGTATATTCTTATAAAAATTAGGTATATATTTATATTATAATTTTTTCAAAAAATATTAACCATGACCCGAAATAACCGAAACCCGATTCTATCTGACACTATTACAACCCGAACCCGAAATGACCTGAACCCGAATGACCCGAACCCGAAATGACCTGAAAGTTTAATGACCCGAACGGATATTGACCCGAAAAGATATGACCCAAAAACCCGAACGGATAACCCGTTTGACAGGCCTAATTGTTACACCTCACACTTCTGGCAGAGGATTAATATAGAGACACGTGATGACGAAAGGTGGAGCGGAGTTCTTCTAACAAAGTTTCTTCTTCCCTTTTTATCTAATCTGTCAATGTGTACTTTCTTTATTGTTTTGTTATTTTTATAGTCATGTTAGCGTAGTTAGTTTAGCTCCCCAGATTGGGTAGCAAACCAGATCTTTATATTTGATTTAGTTCGAGTTCCAGTTCTACATGTGCTTTAATCTTCTGATTAATTATTAAAGCAATATTTATAGTTTTATAGTGAAAATGTGGCGCTGAGATTAGTTAACAAGACATAAGAAGTTAAACCTAATTAACGACTAGAAGCATGGTTTGCCTATAGGTTAATCTGTCTCCAATAGGAATTGGTTATAAGGTGATTGGTTAGAACTTGGGCATGGTAGCGGCTTGTTATTTCTGCCAGTTAGGATTCGTTGTACAGGGACCGGTCAACGGATTAATTAAGATTCCTGAGTTTGTAGTAGGCTTCCGAAGATTTAGTTTATTTTGATTGTTTTATTATTTTATATTTGTTTATTGAGTCATGATTTTTGTTAAATTAAGTAAAACCTGAAAAATTGATGTTTCCTATTTTCTTAGCTTAGCTTTTCAGTTAGTTAATATATTGTCAATTAATTGAACGAGGTCCCTGAGATCGACAACCCCACTTAATTCACTATTCCGCAAAACGATAAGTACACTGCCTAGGTAGAGATAGTAACATATTTATGCTACAACTGCAGCTTAGTGTATACTATTTACCCAAAAAATCTATTATGTCAAAGCATTTACAAATTCTAAAATTCCTTCTCGTAACTGGGAACAAGAACCTACCCCATCTCATCTTCAATTCCAACTGAATATTGACTATACATCTCTTAACATCCGGTTTCACTGCAACAAGATGGTTTCATTCCTCATTCTCCAAATATGATAAATTGTCACTCCCACCGCCAAACATCTTAACTTGTAAACCAGAGAAGACTTGCACTTCGATTCCTAGAGGCAGTACATACAATCGCAAATGTAGATGGAAATTTACATAGTAGCCAATCATATAATATCATCTTAAACACCTCATTGCTGAAAACGCAATAAAAAAAATGGTCTTGCGTTTCAGTTTGTTTATAGAAGGCACTTTCAGCATCTATAGTACCCATCCACTTCCTCATTCTATCTTTGCTAGCCAATCTATCATGACATGCCAACCACCAGATGAAGGAAGAATGTGGAGTGCAGTAATTAGACCATAAAATTTTATCCCACACACCCCTCGAAGGCAGAGAGTGAATCAGGTCATAAATATCATGGACGGAAACTTTACCTTTCTCCTTAATCACCCGTTTCAAAACTGGGATAAGATTTTGACTTCCAAGCTCATCTCTAAGCTTTATGCAACTTTTCCACCAACAAGCATGACTACCCTTGATTCTCACATTCCAGATTGACTCATCTTTCACAACATAAGACTTACACAATCTACCGAGAGCTGATTAAGAGTTCATCTCATATATCTTCAATAGAGTGCACAGCATAGCCATGTTATTCCAAGATAATGCCTCCTTAATGCCTAGACCGCCATTGCTCTTAGGTTTACAGACATTTCTCCAAGCAACTGGGGCTTTCCTTCTAGTATCCCCACCACACCATAGGAATATTCGACATTTACTATCAATAAAATGAACAACACTCTTTGGGAATAGAAAATATTAGTCCAGAATCTTTGAATGCTAATCAAAGTGCTCTCCACCAGCTACAACCTCCCAGCATAGCTCAATTTTCTCGCAGCCCAGTGATAAATGCGAGCTGTAATCTTGTTAATCAAATGCAAGTAGTCATCCGAAACCAATCTATGTGTTGATAAAGGAACTCCTAGATATTTAACTGGTAAACTGCCCTCATCAAACCCCAACAGATCAATAATCTTACCTTTATTCTCTTCATTCACCCCGCCTGTAACACCCCGATTTATCCCAGAATCTACAACCACCATTTTTTTTAAAGACGAAACATACTTTCTTGTATTACACAAGGAAATTTACAACAACGGATGTTAATAAAGTGCGAACCGGGAGCTACCGCCTGTTATACCCAAAATTTTGACCCCCCTGGTTAGGGTCTACGAGGTTTTGGTGCTGTGAGGGGCATTTCAATCAAGTAGTGAGAGATTCCGGCTTGATCGGTGCATTCCAGGGCATGGGGAGCAGCTTCGTCATTGTCAGGGGCGTTTTCGTAATTTTTAAGGCTCCTGAGACCTCCTATATGCTTTCTCTCTCCTCCAAAGGATGCCCAAATCAGCTTGAAATGCTTTGATATTTTAACCCATGATATAGGATGATATTTTAAGCGTAATGGCGTTGGAATTTTGATTTTTCGAATTTCCAATAATTTTATAGTCATTTCTGACCGAATCTGACGATAAATTCAATTTAAAAATACCCCAACATTTAAAAAATCCGATTCCACTACAAAAAAATCATAACTGCCATCCTTGACACGTGGTTAAAATGTCACAGCAAAATTCCTTTGGGAAGTCATTTAATTAAAATGTCAAAAAATCTTACTTTTACTAGATTTTCTTTATCTTTAAGAAAGTCTATATAAAGGGATAGGTCTTTTGATAAAAGCAGAATCTCATATGCTCAAGAACCCTAGGAAGATAGAAAGCTCAGCCCTCTCTCTCACGTTTTTCAACACCCGGCTACCCGAATCACACCGAAAATTCCCCAAAAACACCATCTAAACACGTTTTTCAATTCCCAACACATCAAATATCACCAAACACCAACCAAACCACCTCCAAAACATGAGGAACACCATCTACTATCAACAACCAGAGGCTGGGGTCGAACTCAATCCGGAACCAGCATCATCGGAGCCTCCGAAGAATCCTGACAAGAAGAATCTCATTGACACGGAAGGTAAAACAGGTTGGGACCTCCTTCTTTTGATTCACTACGACCTCATCGGTCTTCTGTTAAATTTTGGGCTTAAACCAACACCTATTGGCTTCTGTACTGCCGCTTGTTTAAGCTTCTGTCCAATTACTTGTTCATTAAGTTTCGCATTGAATTCGGTTTCAAATTGAAAACTTTCAATCACTAACGTCTTGTATATCTTTCAGGCTACACGCCCATAAAATTTGTGCTCAAAATACCATCGGGAACCATCAAAAATCCACTGTCCGTGGGTGGTCCGTGACCTCGGACGCATGGTCCGGGACCATGGACGGGTTGTCCGTGACCACGGACACCCACAGACGGCGGCGGGATTTTAAAATTTTTAAAAATTTAGGTTTTGCTAAACTATGTCCGGGCCTACGGACATCCTGTCCGTGGCCCCGACGTTTCAAGTTTGTGTTTTTATTTTAGTTCTGTTTTCGAAATCATTTAATTTAACTGGGGTCCGTGGTCTCAGATAGTGGGTCCGTGGCCACGGACAAAATTAAAATTTGACCTAATTCTGCCTCTGAAACCCTAGTTTAGGTAGCTTTTAATTTCACTTTAATTTTCTGACAAAAAATGCTAAAAAATAAAAAAAACAGAAGCGCGCACTTAGTTTAAAAACGACTTTGTAGTAAGCTGTAAATAAACCGAGTAGAGGAAAAACGGCCTAGGAAGGGTAATGAAAGTAATTTGAATCTTAAATAAGTCGAATACCAAGCCCCCGAACCCGAACTCTACCTTTCCTAATTTACTCTAGGTTAAAATTAGGTGGCGACTCATAATAGGTTCCAGTGAGCTGATAAGCTGCAGACTTATCATATTTTATGTGCTAGATTTAGTATTATATTTATCTAAATAAGGTTAAATATATGTTATTTATGCTATATTATGTATAAAGTCTATTATTTGTTCAGATTGATGTTTTTATATGTTTTCCATGCAAGGAATGAATTTCTAATCAAAAGACCAAGTGGTGCCGGGCTTGGTGCCGGCTGTCCAGTTCACGGCACAAGTTTGGAGCAAAACAGGAGGTGTGCCGGGTGGCGCGCTGGGTGTCTGGTGTCAGGCGCATTCAAAGTCTGTGAATGTGCCTAGCATCTGATGTCCGGCAGTACATCCGGCACATACTGAAAAGTCACCCCGGTTCGTCAGAAGTTAGTAGTTAATTATCGTTAGCATACCAACCGATGCCGGGTGTAGTGTCGGGCATCCCATGTCCGGCACAAGCGCCTTTTCACACGGATTTAGCGGTTTAGTTAACGGTTAGACAACGCATTTTGCACGTGGTGCCGGGTGTGATGCCAGGTATCTCCTACCCGGCATATGCACTGTTTCGCGCGGAATTGGCGGTTTCGACCGTTAACGGTTGGGCACATTTCCCACGTGTGCCGGCTACTGACGACCCGGCACGACGCCCGGCAAGAGACATTTTGATGCCTATAAATAGGCCGAGAAAGGCTGCAATTTGACACACTTCAACATACCAAACCCACGCCATTCACACTCTATTTCCGCCACATTCCATCTGTTGGTGTCCAAGGAACGTCTACAAATCCATCCACGCAAGAGAAGAAGAAGACCTTGACGGGTTAAGGCTATTAACATTTCCTTCTCCCCCTTTGTATTCTCTTCTTGTAGTTGTGTGGATCGTGATGCAGAATCCTTGTTAGGTTTTTGGTTAGGGAAGATTTCCTTGTAAAACTCTTATGACCATTTATGGAATTTTCAAGTTTCTTAACCCGAGTTCTAGTCTTTATGCAAAGTTGAATAAAGTAGCTACTTATTCTCTTATCTCTAAGTTCTACTTAAGGCTTCCAAAAGCAAGAGTAGAATAGATTAGGATTTTGGTGATCTTTAATATTGTTGTTCTGAAAAGTGGGCAACAAATGCTAAGGTTTAGGATTAATCTCTTATTTCCCATTATTCTGTTTGTATTCGCGGCATTAGATATGCACGATGCAAGTATGGATAATGAGTTCCTTTATTCAGACCCGATTCCGGAAGTGTTGTTTACGAAATGTACGATGCCGGATGTGGTGCCGGATGAAAGTTGTCCGGCACATTCAAGGCCATGAATCTGCCGGGTAGCCGAGGTCCGGCATGCCACCCGGCATATGCATTTTGCGAGACCAAATCCTCTTTGAGACTTGCCACCCTTGATCATTGGTCATATGATACTCTTACATTGACATTCTCCCAAATCAAAGTTAGTTTATTTAGTTTTCTTAGTTTGGAATCAACCTTTACTATTCCCCCATGTTTAGAATAGGCTTTTGCTCGGATTAGGACTAGTTTTCTATAAGTCCCTTGGGTTCGATACTCTCGGTCGTAATATACTTACACTATACTCCGACCGGGTTTTATTTTGCTACCCGTAGTAGAGTTGTAGGTTTAGTTATTTGTTTTATTCTTTTGTATATAGTTTTATCCCTACAAATTCTCCCGTTAGCATGAGCTAGCTTAGGTTTTAATAATTATTGTTATATGACATAGTTATTAATCTTAGGCTATAAGTGGACCTAAAACCCGGTTAGATCCTAATCAGCTTTAATCAACAAAGGTTAGGGTTTAAAATCGAGGCTCATAGACTGGCGACTCTGCTGGGGATCACTTCTTAATTTTTAACTTGTTTAATTTTAAGAAAGAGGGCTTAACTTGAAAAATGTTTATTTATGGTTTTTATTACATTGTTTGTTTACTTTTGTGCGTGAAATGGTATAAATCCCTAGATTCTCACACAGTCCTCTCGCGTAATTCACTAGTTGGAATTCTAATCTATCGCCGAGTTCTACCGAGTTACCTTGTTACCGAATAAGGAGAGTACAAAGGGAGAGAGATTCGTAAAATCAGTGCAACAGTGGAAATTCTCAGGTATTGTTCGCGTGCCTTTTATTGAGGGGTGAACCCCTATTTATAGTGTTTCTCACAGGCCTTCTGGCTTATCACATTGTGCCAGTCTGGCACAAAAATATCTTGGTAGACCTACAAAATATCTGGTAAATATCTTATCCTAACTTCCCTACTTTCGGTCGCTACCTGTATTTGCTTTATTCCCCTATCGACCGGTCACAGACGACCGGTCGCTATTCGTGCTATACTTGGTGACCGGTCACAGGCGACCGGTCGCTTCTTATACTACATCTTACATTCCAGGCGACCGGTCGTAATCGACCGGTCGTAGCGATGCTTTTGGTGCCCAGTCACTGGCGATCGGTCGCTCTCTACGCTATGTTCTAGGATTCTTGGCGACCGGTCAAAAACGACCGGTCACTGCTTGTGGCCTGTTTGGGCTTAGACAGGGACGCCCGGTCGTTGCCCTGGCCTTACTAGGCTATTGCTCTTTCTTTGGGGCTTCTGGACATATTTTCCCCTCTTCAGTGCGCAATTTAAATTTATGTACCATTGCATCATATGAGAGCGAGGGTCCACATAAACCAATTTCACCCCGAGACCCGTCTGAGGGTCCCCTGCCAGGGACTCACACCTTCTAGGTGATGTGAATAAGTGGGGGGAAAAGAGGGGGATGTTGTCTAACCACACCCCCTTAATACCTGGGCTTTAGCCCCAAGCATTTTCCTGGCAGTACCCTTACCTAGCCCATTTTTTGGTCAGTCAAAGACCCGACCGTAGACGCACACCTTCAAGTGATGTGAAAAAAGTGGGGAAGCCCAAAGAGAATAGCGTGCAAGCCCTATTCCTTTGTGGTAACCTGGGCCCGCACCCCAAGCACCTCTCCGGATTGATCCGTACCCATTAATCAAAGTCGTCAGGTGAGGACAATTTGAATTTGTGTGGAACCTTGTTTGCTCTCGTGTTTGGCCCATGACTAGAACGGATAGGGATTCACCCCACAGTTGGCCCAACCTAGTTCAAAGTCTCAATTGTTTGTGGCCCATAAGTAAAGTTGTGTGCTGATTGCTACCCTGTACATGTTTTCTTTTCTTGATAAAACAGAAGAAGAAGTCCATGGCCCACTGCTTCGAATTCATCAAGTCCTGTGATAGAACTATGAAAGATGTGTTCAATTGGTCAAAGAAGGTCAATAGGTTGTCTATCCTCCACACTCTAGCATATTTATCCCAGACGCGACTGCATGAAGGTTTCCTGAGAGCAGCAATTAACCATTGGGATCCGGTCAAACACCTCTTCAAGTTTGGAGATAACGAGTTAACTTTACTACCTGAGGAATTCGACGCACTTCTGGGGCCAACACCTTAGCTAGCCCAGTAGTACCAAACTTGACACCCTCACTGATCGAGGCCCATTCCCATTTACTTGGGCTAGGTCCGACTCAGCTGCTAGGAATGGTGGGGCCCGAGGGATTGCCAGTGGAAACTCTTTCAGACTTCATTACCTCTGAGATCTCCTTAGAGCACAAGAGGAATTTTCTCGATCTCGCGTTGCTAGCAATCTACCTCTTCAGAACCCCGTACATGGCCATACACCGAAAAGTTTTCCCTTTGCTTCTACAGGTTCGAGCTGGTTTCGCCTTGGGACCATTGATAGTCGCACAAATTATTCAGAGTCTGGATTCATGGCCCAAGTCAAAGGATACCCCTTACTTCTTCGAGGGAAGCATTCATCTTCTGCAAGTTTGGCTTCTCGAGCGGCTCAAGCTGATTCCTGAGTACAACCAAATGTTCACTATTCAGCATCTCCCTAGAAGATGCACCCCCGAGGAACCAGTTAACGGATGGCCGGCTTTCTTGGACTCTATTCAGCAAGGACATCAGGTCCGATGGACAGTCTCGACTTGGAAAATTGAAGGAGTTCGAATGTGTGGAGCTTATTACGGAGGGATCTCGTTACCTGGTTTTGAGAGCTTTCATGTCATCCACCCGTGGCATTCCAGCCGTCAGATCGAGCGAGCCCAAAACCGACCCAAGGGTTTGTTATATGTAGCGCCAAGGAAAGCATACGACCATGAGGCTCTTCATGCGATCATGATGGATCGACTCGAAGGGGAAGTTCAAGTGGTGAAGCCCCTAGCACCTGAAGACTTGGAGCTCTCAGCAAGTTATCGGAAATGGCTATACGATCGAAAGGAGGAGGTAGATGTATTCAAACGAAGAAAGGAGAGGGTAGCCGAGCCAAGAGTTGTCAAGAAGAAGCTTGCGTTTTAGACATTTAATCCTAGGCTTTTTCTGTTTTCTTAGAACTCTATAAATTGTTTTTCTTTTAATTTCGAGATGAGTAAAGATAATATTTTGTTTTGCTTAATTTTCTTTTAAATCTTCGCATTATTTCAATTAATCGGTTAATTTCCAAGAACAAGCAAATAACTTCCAAGAAAGAAAGAAAAAAGAAAAAAAGAAAAAAATGGGCGTCCGTGACCCCGGACTCGCCGTCCGTGGCCCCGGACGTTGACTCAGACGCGCCCGTTTGACCTCCAAGCGACACCGTTTCACTTAGTAGTTTCCCCACCCGATTCAAATCGGGATTTCTTCCCAATTTCGACATTTTTGCTCCAGCAACCCCCATTCTCAAACCCTCAACTTCTCTCCTCCATATCTCACTCGTTTCTTGACCAAATCACTCCATTCCACCACCATTTGCTCTCAAAACATTCCTCTTTCAATTCTGAGCATTTCCATACCAAGATCTCTTCATTTCGGGCACTTACGGGGGCAGAAAGTCACATCCGAAATCAAGTCCGAGGCGGACTGTTTTCGTCCGATTTCGGCGCCTTCCCAACTTCCAATCCAAAATATTCTTCCACCATTGTATTTAGGTAAGTTTTCTCTACATTGTGACTACTCATTTGTCCATTTTGGTGAAGAAACGAAGAAAAACGAAATTTGGAGCTAGGAAGAAGACGACAATGGTGGTTCTCGGGTCAAATTCTCGAAGTTTGATTTTTTATGTTTTAAATGGCCAAATAGCTTTTAAAAGACATTTTAAAACGTGAAAAGTTCATTTGGAAGGTTAAAACTGCTTGTAATTGCCAAGAATTGCCCGTTTTGGTTTAGTGCGTTTTAAGTGCGAAATGAGGTTCCTTGCGTTTCTAGCTCATGGAATGTTTAAAATTTGCATGAATGATAGATCCCAGGACTGATTTTATGGTGTGGAGTGCATTTGAAAGCATGGGATTCATGAAAATTTAGGGGAAACTCTGTCAAAATTCCTGCAGAATTATATGTCTTTTATTTTATTGAATCCTTAGGCATATCATGGAGCATCAGGCTCTCAGCCACGTCGCAGGCGCCGCAGAGAGACATCCCCTACCTATGACCATACCCGTTTCAGAGGAAGTCAGCAGGAGCGCTGGTTTTATGAGAATCAGGATATTTCCATCCAGCAGGAGCGTCTCTTCAGCGATGAGGTGATAGCCACTTTTGATCTCGATCACCTGCTTCAGCACCTTCACTGGGTGGGGTTGCTTACTTGCCCGAAGAGCTATGTTAGAGAGTTAGTCATAGAGTTCTATGCTAACTTGGACCAGGACGATACTGGGGCTGTGGTATCCTATGTACGTGGTCAGCCCTTACTTGTGGCCTGAATGATTTTTGCATTTTTACGGCTTGCATCCTAGTGACCCTGAGCACAGGGGACTTGAGGTGATTGCAGCCTTGGAGAGCGAGGCACGCCAGTTCTATCTGCAACACTCTACTCTGTCGGAGCGTGTTCGTTCTTCCATGAGGGATCAGCCAAGGAAGCAGGTGATCCTCCCCTCCGCTTTACCTACTGCTCTTGACAGGGTGTTATTGGAGGTCTTGTCCCGTAACGTGCTACCGAAAGCGCGTAATGACGTCTCCGCTACTGCTCTCTACTGCTTATGAGGTACATTCAGCACCCACCTGACTCAGAGGAGGGCTTGATCCCATTGTCGGTCTTGATGAGAGACCACCTGATGGTAGCAGCCCGGGCCGGTCGCCATGCCTTAGTTTACTCGAGTTTCATTTAGTGGCTATGCGAGTGTGCACAGGTCCCGAAAGGGAATGACGATTGGGAGCCTCTATATCCTTCCTACACCATGGAGATGCTGAGGTCCCTTGGCTACTCAGCCGATCAGGGTTGGGCCTTCCCACAGCAGGCTAGAGTCTTTTCTCAGAGACCAGTCCGGCCCAGGCAGAGACAGCAGGCACCGGAGCCCGAGGACGTCCCACACCACGAGGACCCGTCAGGAGGATACACCTACCAGGGTGAGGGGTCGAGCTACATGGGCACTGAGTACCCTACACCACTCTCCTCCTACTACGCCCTACCAGCTCCACCACCGCAGTCGGCTACGCTTGAGAGCTTGCAGAGGGATATCAGATCTCTTCACATTACTCAGGGTCGCATGGAGCGTTGGCAGATACGCATGGAGGGCCGTATGGACGATTTTATGACTCAAATGTATTCGGTCTTCCCACATCCACCTCCTCCAGAGTAGTAGTTTTAGGGTTTTATATTTTCTCTATGTACTCCATGCTCTTTTGTTCATTTTCGTCGTCAGACATGAGTTCTCTTTAGATGTTTTCATGCTTTGACATTTGTTGTATGTTTCGTTTAGTGTTATTTGAGAAACCTCTTGCGAGTAGGAAATCATTGTCCGCTGTTACAAGTTAGGTATGCATCTTTGCTGTCAAAACAAGGTCAAGGATAAGTCATTTCATCATTCCATCCACCCTCGTCATAACCCTCATATGCGTCTTACCACTTCACCTTTCCACCACTTCACCAAAGCTTAAACCAAAAATTTCTGCCACAAAAGGAAAAATGAATCATTCAACAATCATCTCCTCATACAAACACCACCTTCATCATATACATCCTATGCGTCTCACCACTCACCACCATCATTTACCATCACACATGCAATCACCCTCCATAAATAACTTGGGCATTCTAGGGTTTGTTAAGTAAACCCACAACAATACTGGGGGCAATCTGAGTTAAGGAACGATAATGTTTGTTTATTTTGTTTAAATGTGCAAACAAGTCTCTGAGTTAAGGAACGATAATGTTTGTTTATTTTGTTTAAATGTGCAAACAAGTCTCTGAGTGTACACTTCGCGAGAGTGCCTTGAGCGGTAAAACCAAGAGCGAAAGAGCGTGTCACTTTTATGACTCCAGAGAGGTCACATTCAAAGGTGAGGTAAACGGCATGACTCCGACCGAAGGGGATAATTTGTAAATTTACGCTTAAACCTATGAAAAGTAACAAAGAATGGATACACAACTATTAGGGATGATGAAGCACCTAGGTACAGCACCACACAGTCAAAAGCTTGTGAACCGAGACATTAAACCCTAGGCACCCCCGCTGAGATTTTCGCATACGTCCTCTTTTACAACGCTACAAACTCCACAAACAAGCCAGCCAATGATGAACAACCGACCCGGTGACCAAAGGAAGCAAGGAGCCTGACTTCCGAACATCAACTTCACAAGTCCAAAGAAGCAAAACTGCTACCAACATGACGAAGCGATCCGCAAATGGCCCCAAAGTGGCACAGGATCCAAATGAGCTAACATCAAAAACAACTCTCAAAGTTCAAAACCGGGAAACACAAGAACCCCGAAGGAAAAGAGATTCAAAGAAAGGCAAACCTGAAAAGCCTCGAAGAAATCCAAAATCAGAAAAAAGAGAGAAGGTGCAAGGAACAACTCAAAAATCCAGAGTTCCAAGCCCATAAGCGAAGTCATCACGAAGTAGCCAAACGATTTCAAGACAAAGAAAGCAAGTCCGGGAGAAGGTGCAAGTTGCAGCTTTGGTCACCCTTATAGCTCCACATACCCTAAACGCTCCTCCATTGTCCTGTTGTCATTCATCACACCCCATAGCCATGTTACAAGCTTAAAATACTTCCGACTTAATAGTTGTGTATCCAATCGCGTGAAAGTAACAGGTTGAACGCGTGAATCTAACAAATGTCAAATTCAATGGTTGAGATGTCTTGACCAAAAGGAGGGCACGAGTGCAAACATCAAACACTTTGAGTGTAGAATAGAAAGCACCACATCAAAATAAACCCTGACCTTGTGAGGATGAGATTTGTTTTGCGCAATTAATCAAAGAAAATACTGGGGGCAATCGATCGGAACTTCTGAAAACTCAGATTGCCTTAAGGAAAAATACTGGGGGCAATTGTTGGTCTCAACAATTGCAATAATGACACCGATGGAGGCCCAAAAACCCGAAACCTTAAGGTTTTAAAACCCTCTCATATCACTCAGGCCTGTCCTAAGCCCTACCTCCACATTCAAACATCCCCAGGCCCGTCCTAAGCCCTTCTTCCACGTTCAAACATTCACAGGCCCGTCCTAAGCTCTTCCTCCACATTCAAATATCCTCAGGCCCGTCATGAGCCCTACCATCTCCAGGTTTGCCATAAGCCTTAATCCTTCTACATTCATCATACACCCAACACATTTTCACTTAGATCCTTCCTTAGGCTCGTCATAAGACCTAGAACCATCCTTAGGCTCGTCATAAGACCTAGATCCCATCTTTAGGCTCGTCATAAGACCTAGAACCATCCTTTAGGCTCATCATAAGACCTAGTTGCATTCCTTTAGGCTATTCATAAGACCTAGATCCATCCTTAGGCTCGTCATAAGACGTAGATCCAACCTTTAGGCTCGTCATAAGACCTAGAACCATCCCTTAGGCTCGTCATAAGACCTAGTTGCATTCCTTAGGCTCGTCATAAGACCTAGATCCAACCTTTAGGCTCGTCATAAGACCTAGATCCCATCTTTAGGCTTGTCATAAGACCTAGATCCCAACCTTTAGGCTCGTCATAAGACCTAGTTGCATTCTTTTAGGCTTGTAATAAGACCCTTTAGCTTACCCACTCTCATCAAACACATTGCATTCATCTCATTCATATAGGCTCGTCATAAGACCTAGTTGCATTATCCAGGCGCGTCACAAGACCTGGCGACAGAAAAGTTGGCGAGGTGATGGCAATAAATCCTCCTATGTTATGTCAGCTTACTTTGGGATCAACGAATGGTGCGCAAAGGCAATAAGTCCCCAGGGCTTTTACCAGGAGTTATCCCTGCACACCGGCTTGGGGGGTGATGGCAATAAGTCCACATTGGGTCCAGCCAGGAGCATTGGCACGGGTTTCGGTCCCCAGAAGCATCCGAGCATCATCAACATCATCAGCATCATCAACATCATCAGCATCATCAACATCATCAGCATCAGCATCATTGGCATCGTTAGCATTTCAGCATTCTTGCATTTGCATACCACCCAGTTTTCGCATCCTAGGTAGTCAACGCCTTAGAATCGCTTGACATTGCTTTATTTCATTTATTATAGGTAGTCAGCGCCTTAGAATAGTTTGACATCATTTCATTTATTATAGGTAGTCAAAACCTTAGAACCGCTTGACATTATTTCATTTTCGTCACCTAGGTAGTCAGCGCCTTAGAATAGTTTGACACATTTTCACTTATAGGTAGTCAACGCCTTAGAATAGCTCGACAACATTTTGTTGCTTAGGTAGTCAGCGCCTCCGAATAGCTGGACGTAGTCGACGCGGTTTCGCACAACATGGAGGATTCTGTGGAATCCAAAATTTTGGGGGCATCACTCAAGCATCAACCAGAATTTTCACATCCATTACAAAGTCCAGTTGACGGGGGGCAATCTGTTATACCCAAAATTTTGACCCCCCTGGTTAGGGTCTACGAGGTTTTGGTGCTGTGAGGGGCATTTCAATCAAGTAGTGAGAGATTCCGGCTCGATCGGCGCATTCTAGGGCATGGGGAGCAGTTTTGTCATTGTCAGGGGCGTTTTCATAATTTTTAAGGCTCCTGAGACCTCCTATAAGCTTTCTCTCTCCTCCAAAGGATGCCCAAATCAGCTTGAAATGCTTTGATATTTTAACCCATGATCGAGGATGTTATTTTAAGCGTAATGGCGTTGGAATTTTGATTTTTCGAATTTCCAATAATTTTCTAGCCATTTCTGACTGAATCTGACGATAAATTCAATTTAAAAATACCCCAACATTTAAAAAATCCGATTCCACTTCAGAAAAATCATAATTTCCATCCTTGACACGTGGTTAAAATTTCACAGCAAAATTCCTTTGGGAAGTCATTTAATTAAAATGCCAAAAAAATCTTACTTTTACTAGATTTTCTTTGTCTTTAAGAAAGTCTATATAAAGGGATAGGTCTTTTGATAAAAGAAGAATCTCATATGCTCAAGAACCCTAGGAAGACAGAAAGCATAGCCCTCTCTCTCACACACGTTTTTCAACACCCGCTACCCGAATCACACCAAAAATTCCCCAAAAACACCATCTAAACACGTTTTTCAATTCCCAACACATCAAATATCATCAAACACCAACCAAACCACCTCCAAAACGTGAGGAACACCATCAACTATCAACAACCAGAGGCTGGGGTCGAACTCAATCCGGAACCAGCATCATCAGAGCCTCCGAAGAATCCCGACAAGAAGAATCTCATTGACACAGAAGGTAAAACAGGTTGGGACCTCCTTCTTTTGATTCACTACAACCTCATCGGTCTTCTGTTAAATTTTGGGTTTAAACCAACACCTATTGGCTTCTGCACTGCCGTTTGTTTAAGCTTCTGTCCAATTACTTGTTCATTAAGTTTCACATTGAATTCGGTTTCAAATTGAAAACTTTCAATCACTAACGTCTTGTATATCTTTCAGCTACACGCCCATAAAATTTGAGCTCAAAACACCGTCGGGAACCATCAACAACCCACTGTCCGTGGGTGGTCCGTGACCTCGGACGCATGGTCCGGGACCACGGACACCCATGGAAGGCGGCGGGATTTTAATTTTTTTAAAATTTAGGTTTTGCTAAACTATGTCCGGGCCTACGGACATCCTGTCCGTGGCCCCGGACGTTTCAAGTTTGCGTTTATATTTTAGTTCTGTTTTTGAAATCATTTAATTCAACTGGGGTCCGTGGACTCGGACAGTAGGTCCGTGGACTCGGACAGTAGGTCCGTGGCCACGGACAAAATTAAAATTTGACCTTATTCTGCCTCTGAAACCCTAGTTTAGGTAGCTTTTAATTTCACTTTAATTTTCTGTCAAAAAACGCTAAAAAATAAAATAAAACAGAAGCGCGCACTTAGGTTAAAAACGACTTTGTAGTAAGCCGTAAATAAACTGAATAGAGGAAAAACGACCTAGGAAGGGTAATGAAAGTAATTTGAACCCTAAATAAGTCGAATACCAAGCCCCCAAACCCGAACTCTACCTTTCCTAATTTACTCTAGGTTAAAATTAGGTGGCGACTCATAATAGGTTCCAGTGAGCAAGCTTAGGTTTTAATAATTATTGTTATATGACAGTTATTAATCTTAGGTTATAAGTGGACCTAAAACCCGGTTAGATTCTAATCAGCTTTAATCAACAAAGGATAGGGTTTTTAATCGAGGCTCACACCGCCACATCTACCAATTACTGCAGATTCTAAGGCTAAACCTACCTCCACTTTTCCCAACAAAAGTTCCTACTACCAAGCTTCCTTACATACACCTTACAATCCAAACCCCTTTCCCTGCTAACCACTATGTTAGCTCTAAGTTCCTATGTTACAACCAAAATGTAAAAGGGGTATAAAAAAAGGGTTACATCTCAACCTCCTTCTCTAGTTTTCTCCAGTGTATTCCATAAAACTATCAGCTAGATGAGTTGTGGTTTGGTTACTTCCGTACTCAGCATATCTAAAGCCTTGGGTAGTCTGGATCCACTCCTCGTAAGTTACTCTAGTTACTTTAGGCGACAACTCCTTGCTATAAGTATAGTAGGCACACACATAAAGAGTATCGTACATAGTATCTTCATACCACATCATTTCCCCAAAGAAGTCATCCTGCAACCATAAATACATACATACACACAAAGGGGTTGCAAATAAAATCAGCAAAACTGAGTAATAAATACCACACCCTGTAAAATTCATTTTCTCTTGAAAACTCATTGAACCATTATTATATGCACACACAGCAATTATAAGTGAAATACCCCAAACCTCGGTATGTTGTCTAAACATTTAAATATGGTGTATTAAGACTAAAAGAGTCTTAGAAACATTATTAAACAATTTAAACCATAGAAAACATAAATAAATACCTTAAAGTCAATTAGGGCTAAAATGTGCTCTAAGCTTGGGATAAGCTTGGTTAAGGCCTAATGAGCTTACCAAGACCTTATTTATATGTTAATGAACATATTAAACCAAATACCAAAGAAAACCAAGCTTGAAAACAAGTTAAAACACAAAATGTGCTTTAAGGAGTCTTAAAGCACATTTTTGAAAAATTGTCTTGTAAATGGGTTTTGAATGGCTAAATGTCCATCATTACTCTTTAATTAACATGTGTACTACTTAGTATTACATTTGGAAGTCTAAATCAATGGGAAATAAAAAATTTCACAACAATGTGCCTTGTTTTTATGAATAGTAACCAAATAAGCTAGTTTATAACATAAGTCAGTATAAGTAAGTTAAATGGTCAACAAGACTAAAATACCCTTAGTAACATAAAGGGGGCCGGTTTTTTATGGTAATGAGTCACCACTTATGCTAGCTTATTAAGTAAAAGAATAATGATAAAGCAAATCACTATTTACTTTAAGCATAAAT
Source organism: Limonium bicolor (assembly GCA_023374045.1). Lineage (NCBI taxonomy): Eukaryota > Viridiplantae > Streptophyta > Magnoliopsida > Caryophyllales > Plumbaginaceae > Limonium > Limonium bicolor. The sequence continues at coordinate 97,179,677 of CM041778.1, forward strand.
ATCTTACAACTTAACTTATCTTCATTCTTCCTCATTTCTTTCACACTTCCACCGTCTTCTACCTTCCTTCTTGCTCTCTTCCACGGTAAAGCCACAACACCACCATCATTTGTCATCTTCAACCTCTTGTAATTCCTAGCTCCCTTTGCCAAATCAAAAACTAAGACCACCATTCTCTTTGTCTTGTCAAGCTCTTCAACTTCATCCTTTCAAAACTCCAAGGGCTCCATTTCGGTGCCAAGAGGAATCTCCATGGGAGGAGCTTGAGCTCATCTTTTCACATATTATTGTTCTCCTTTGTTTCTAGGTAAGGAAACTCAAAGAAAAATAACATTTCCTTCATGTTTGTGTGTTGTCCGAAAAACACCATTAATGGTGCCCTTTACCTTGCTTGTTTTAGCTTCATTTGAATCTTCCAAGGGCTTGGTGGAGTCCTCTCTTGCTACATATCCAAACTCTCTTTTATACCCAAGGTAAAACAATCATCTAAATGTTCTAAGACAATATATGTATCTAGGGTTTACAATGAGATGAAGCATAAAGCTTGTATACTCATTTCATTATTTGTATATTTTTTAGAAGTTGACAAACAATCAAACATCCCTACCAATTTTAATCAAGGAAACAAGAAAGAAGTTTGTGAGGAAAAGAGGTAAATATGCTAACCTAATGTAGTTTAATGTCTTAGGAGAAATGAGCCTATATTGCTTATTAAAACTACTTAAGGAGCTAATGGTAAATGACTTAGTAAAATGCTCTCAAGGAGACTATTAAAGGGCATATGTGTTGTTGTATATATTTGCAGGTCAAAGGCAAATATAATGTGGGAAATTCAGTGTTTATGGTTTATGCAATTTAAGGGCCTAAGAGCCATGTTATTTAAGGGCCTAAGTGCCAAGCAATTTAAATTATGCACTATATTGTGATGTAGTTTTAATTGAATGAAGTTTTGTGTACAAGAATGTTCTTGATGGATTTTAGTGTTCTTGGATGTTTAATGGTGAAAACAATGTGTTTTGGTGTAACAAGATGTTAGTAGAACCCATGTCAAAAATTAGGTAATGTATAAGAAGTTTAAAGTGTTTAGATGAGTTTTGGTGAACTAGGGAGTGTTAGAAGTGACTAGGTATATTACTAGGGAAAGAAAGTGTATTAAGGTGTTTTTAGAGTGTAAAAAGAACTTAGGCATTATCTTAGAGATTGTAGAAATCAAATGAGTGTTTTGGAATGCACCAAAGTCATTTTGGAGTGTGTAGAGATTTAGGCAAATTTTGGTAAATAAGGAGAAAGTATAAACTTGTAAAGGGATTTCAAGAATGACATAAGGAAATTTGGTTTGTAAGAAAAGATGCTTGGAAGATGATGTTTTGGAGAGGAAAATACTTTGGCATATGGTTATTATAGGCATGAAACACCACTTAGAAACTAAGGAGAAAACATTATAAGTGTTAGGAGTTTTGGTAAGAAATGAACAAGTGTTTAAGAGTGTAGAAAATGAACTTTCCTACACGTCCGAACTTCCGTCCGAATTTGGAAGTCCGGACGTGCCCTGTTGCGTTAAGTTTTCTAAGTTTCGGCCACTGACCGAACTTCTGTCCGACCCTAGAAGTTCGGACACCGCCATCTCTTTTCCCTGATTTTTCCTCGACCTATGTCCGAACTTAGGAAGATCGGACACAAGTTCGGACATATGTCAGGGTTCACCCTTTGAGTCTCGACTTGCGTCCGAACTTGGGAAGCTCGGACACAAGTTCGGACAGGCCACTGTGTTGGCCAAAAATGTTGTTTAAAGGCTAGAAAACTTTGTCTAAACATGTTGATTAGTTAGTAATGATGATGTGAGGTTGTCTAAGACATGTTAGGTGAGTTATAATGGCAAATAAAAGGGTGAAAAGTTATAACAAGTGTGAAAATAAAATAACTAGTTATGTGAAGTAATAAGTTAACAACTGAAATACCCCAAACCTTAATATATTGTTTAAACACTTAAATATGGTGTATTAAGACTAAAAAGAGTCTTAGAAACATTAGAAAACAAGTTTAAACAAAAGAAAACACAAAATGTGCTTTAAAGTCAATAAGAGCCAAAATGTGCTCTAAGCTTGGGATAAACTTGGTTAAGACCTAATGAACTTACCAAGACCTCATTTATACACTAATGAACATGTTAAACCAATTACCAAAGAAAACCAAGCTTGAAAACAAGTTTAAACACAAAATGTGCTTTAAGGAGTCTTAAAGCACATTTTTGAAAAATTGTCTTGTAAATGAGTTTTGAGTGGCTAAATGTCCATCATTACTCTTAAAAATATATGTGTACTATATAGTATCACATTTGGGTGTCTATATTAGTGGGAAATCAAAATTTCACTTCTATGTGCCTTGTTTTATGAATAGTAACTTTTATAAGCTATTTTGTAACATATGTTTGTATAAGTAATTAAATTGACAAACAAAGACTATATTACCCTCATTATATTTAGGGGGCCGGTTTTCTAAGGTTTGGTGACTCACCACCCTCTTGTTAATTTGTTAAGTAAATAATGATGACTAAGAATGTACTATTTGCTTTTAAACTACAAATATCTTCTAAAGTTAAACCAATCTTCATTCTCTCATTTCTTTCCTTGCTCACACGGTTTCCCACCTCTCTTCTTCCTTCTTCTTCTTGCTGTTCTCTCACGGTATACTACCTACTCCATTGAAACTCCCACTTTGATCTCTTGTAAAACCTTGCTCACTTGTCCAAAAAACAAAACAAACACCACCAATCTCTTCCTCTCATCAAGCTCTTCATTCCTATCTTCTCAAAAGTCCAAGACAACCATTTCGGTGCCATGGAGTTTCTCCATTGATGGAGCTTGAGCTTGTATTTTTACATATTGTTACTCTCCTTGGCTTCTAGGTAAGGAATCTCAAATAAAAACTTCATTTCCTCCTTGTTTTTGTCATGTCCGAAAATACACATTGAAGGAGCTTTTTATGTGACTTTGTTCTAGCCTCATTCCAACCCTTCATGGACTAGGTGGAGTCCTCTCTTGCTAGATATTCAAACTCTCTTCAAAGAGCAAGGTAAAACAACTACATTAATGTTTTTGAAACAATGTAAAATTAGGGTTTACAATGAGATGGAGCTTATAGCTTGAATACTCATTATAATGTTTGTATATTGTTTAGAACTTGTCAAGGAATCAAGTACTCTATCGGTTTTCTAAAGGAAACAAGAAAGAAGTTATTTTGCAAAGAGGTAAATCTACTAACCTAATGTTGTTTAATGCCTTAGGAGAAATGAGCTTATAAATGCTTATTAAAACTACCTAAAGAGCCAATGGTGAATGACTTAGTAAAGTGTTCCCAAGAGCTTAGTAAAAGGCATATGTGTTGTTGAGTGTATTTGCAGGTTAAAGGCAAATATATTGTGGAAATTCAGTGTTTATGATTTGTGCATTTTAAGGGCCTAAGAGCCATGTCATTTAAGGGCCTAAGTGCCATGCAATTTAAATTGTGCACTATATTGTGATGTAGTGCCTTGTGAGTGAAGTTTGTGTATAATAAGTACTTGATGGATTTTTAGTGTTCTTGGTCTTGTTGGTAAAAACAAGGTGTTTTGGTTTAGTAATGTTCTAGGAGAACCTATGTCGAAATTTAGGTAACAAATGTGAAGTTCTAGGTGCTAAAATGAGTTTGGTAAGTTAAGGAGTATTTAAATGGTTAAGTGTTGTTCTTGTGTAAGAAACATGCATTAAGGTGATTTGGGATGTAACAAGGACTTAGGCATGAGCTTGAGATTTTAGTATGTACCAAAGCCATTTTGGGACTTAGGTAAAGACTTAGGCAAACTTTGGCAAAATAAGGAGAAGTGTACACTAGGAAAAGAGTTCAAGAATGATATAAGGAGTTAGTTGTGAGAGATGATGCTTGGGAGATGATGTTAAGATAAGAAGAAAACATTTTGGGATAGTAGTTATCATAGGTGAGAAACACCATTTAGAAACCTAGTGTAAAATGTTGTAAGTGTTAGGAATTTTGTGAAGAAATAAGTAAAGGTTTAAGGAATTAGAAAAAGAGTTTGTGAGTGTTTAAAGGATGGTTTAAGTTGTGTTTGAAGTGCCCAAATAAGGTTAGGGGGTACTAGGTTATATGGGGTAAAGTTTGGAGTTGAATGTGAAAAGGAAAATAAGGATTTGGGGCAGACCGGACTTGCGACCGGACTTGCAAGCCCGGTCGGGCCCTGTTACACTACCGGAAAATGTTTCTGGAATCGACCGGACTTGAGGGACCGGACCTACAAGTCCGGTCGGACTGTGTTTTGTGAGGGGAAAATGTTTCTGGAATGGACCGGACATGGGACCGGACTTGTCAAGTCCGGTCGGCATGAATTTGTACGGGTTATAAGTCTCTGGAATCGACCGGACATAGGACCGGACATGTAAGTCCGGTCGGAGTGAATTTCCAACGGTAAAAAGGTTACTGGAATGGACCGGACTTGGACAAGTCCGGTCGGCAAGTCCGTCGGACCAAAATTTGTAAAAAAAAAAAAAAAAAAACAGAAAAGAATGTGACTTATGTAGTTAACCCTAGGGTGTATAATGAAGGTAACCTAGGGTAAGATAGACATTAAACATGTCACACAATTATGTTAAACACTTAGTAATTTGGAGGTTAAGTAAGTTAATTAACCGACGTTCTTGAATTATGTATAGGAGTGACCTACGGAGGAAACCAAACGAGGCAAGGACCAAGGTATGGTTTTCTTGCAGTCTGTTGTCTAGCGGTTTACACCGGTTTGGGTGTTGTATGTTTTTCTGTGTGTTTACAACGTTATAAGATTTAAACATGTAATGAGTTTACAGTTGTTCATATTATTGTGATGTGTTGTTGTGACTCATTTTCCTTGTGTGTGTCTAACATGACTTACCACCTATTGTGTGATGGTTGTTAAGTTCCACTATGAACTTCTAACAAGTGTTAACTGGGAAGTGAGGAATCCGGTTGTCCGGTCATGCATGTAAGTTAAGAGTAGATATCTGAATCAGATTCGACTCTTATGTTGTTAAGATTGTTCACCTTAATTTGGCGTTCGATCTCCCGCTAGCTTCTTCCAAAGCTTACCTATTCTGACTTATGATCGGTTTAGTGGGAACCTGTGTTTGTGTGGTGTGTTCGGGTCACTAAATCCGAACCATCTGTGACTTAAGTTACTCGTTCGTCTAACAGAACGGTAATGAGTGTGTTTAACGAGCTGGACATGAGAGTGAATCACTCTCTAGGCTCTTATGTTATTTGACCCTTGTGGTTTGTTATCGTGGAGTGAAAATCCACTGTGTATGTGTTGTTGTGCTATGCGCCATTGATGCTAAGCCATATGTTATGTTATGTATATAATGAATGCCATGTTATAATGACAAGTAGCTGCGCGTATCCCGGTAGCCGATGGGTGCGCGTTAGCCATACCAGCCAAGGGTTGCTGACCCCTCGGGGGATCCATATTTCTTATACTGCAGGATGAGGATCGAAGAAGCGGAGTGGCTTTAGATCCTAGGATGTGATTACTTTTGTATACTTTTGGATGTTGGCCCGGGATGCGCCTGTGCTCCTGTGGCGTTATATACTTTTGGTTGTTGCAGTTACAGTAATGTTATACAGTGAAGATATGTAAACACTCGGTATTATATATGATGTATTTATGGTTTAGTTTTATGCTCGGGAGTCTGATCATCAGACCGGTACAATTGTATTCATTCTGCCTTGTCAACCACGTGGGTGGTTGACGGCGTTGTAGCACCGAAGCGTTAGTTACGGTTAGTTATTTTATTCCGCTGCGATTTCATTTAGTATCATGTGCGTATTAGGGTGTTACAACAATGAACTAGTGCGTTAATTAACCGACGTACTAAAGTGTATAGGATTCTCCAACGGTGGAAACCAGTCGAAGCAAGGACCGAGGTATGGTTTTTTGCAGTTTGTTGCCTAACGGTTTACACGGCTTGTGTGTTGTTTGTTTTCTGTATGTTTATGACCTTGTAAGACTTAAGTCATGTAACGAGTTTACAGTTGTTTATATTATTGTATTGTTGAAGCGTGACTCATACCCTTGTGTGTGACTAACAAGACTTAACCACATGCTGTGATTTGTTATTAAGTTCCAACAGTGAACTTCTAACGAGTGTTGACTGAGGGTGTGGAATCCGGTTGTCCGGTCACGCATGTAAGTATAAGAGTAGATATTTGTATCAGATTCGACTCTTATGATGTTAAGATTGTTCTCCTTTATTTGGCGTTCGATCTCCCGCTAGCTTTCTCCAATGCTTACCTATTCTGACTTATGGTCGGTTTAGTGGGAACATGTGTTTGTGTGGTGTGTTCGGGTCACAATATCCGATCCATCTGTGAGTTAAGTTACTCGTTCGACTAACAGAACGGTAATGAGTGTGTGTAACAAGCCTAACATGAGGGTGAATCATTCTCTAGGCTTCTTATGTTGATTAACCTTCTTGGTTTGTTGTTGTGGGAGGTGTACTCACTATGTGTGTATTGTTTTGCTAAGCAATATTTCTTGCTATGCTATATATGTTGTTTGTGTAAAATCAATACCATGTTATCATGACAATTAGTTGCGCGTATCCCGGTAGCCGATGGGCTGCGCGTTAACCATACCAGCCAAGGGTTGCTGACCCCCTCGGGGGCTCCATATTTTTACTGCAGGATGAGGATCGAGGAAGCGGAATGGCTATAGACCCTAGGTTGTAGGAATATTTTGGTTATTCTGGATGTTGAGCCCGGGATGCGCATGTGCTCCCGTGGCGATATATTTTGGTTCCGTTGTACTACAGTGACGGTATATTGTCGGTTTATAGTGAACGAATGTAATTAAGTACTCGGTATTGTATATGATGTATCTATGGTTTTAGTTCTATGCTCGGGAGTCTGATCATCAGACCGGACACTTGTATTTATTCTGCCTTGTTAACCACGTGGGTGGTTAACGGCGTTGTAACACCGAACCGTTAGTTATTGTTTAGTTGTTTATTTCCGCTGCGATTTCAATTATGGTTAAACGCGTAGTAGGGGTGTTACAACAAGAAAGTATAATCATTAAGAATACGTCACACCCAGTTTACCTTCCTTGCATCAATGCCATACCTGTAGGTCACATGTTCCAGAATAATAACAAGGATGATTCCCAATAAGAAAGTTCCTCCACCACCACATCACCATATAATCCTTAAGTGTGCACACCCCCTAAGGTTAAATATAACACTTAGAGTAGACTATAGGTCACTTCTTTTCATGGGACAGAAATGTAAAGAACCCGGCTAATAAATCATTAAAGATTTAGTTTAAAGGATGGGCTAACCATATCCCAGGCTAACCATATCCCAGGCTAACCATAGCCTTAAATAGTAATTCTCAATACCAATCCACCACCATAAACAATATCAATCAACCAAATCTGCCTTAGTTCATTCAGAACAACAAAGTATTAATAAAGCACACAATTAACACCATATTTAGTTAAACTCAGCCCACTCCATACCAAAGGTCAAACACCTCATTATCATCAAATAATGACCAAATAAACTTGTTAACACCAAAGAACCCTTTAAAATCACACATCAATTTCAAGTGCAAACATAAAGGTTTCAGAGTACAGTTTAGCCCTAACACCAAGTAATTTTCGACATAACCACCACCTAAAACTTCTTACATAAGTCATTTCTAGACTATTAAGAGCACGGGAACAAGTAGAATCATCAATTAACACTTGAAATCATATAGTGAGGATCAAAGTTCATTTTTAGGTCTTATAAGTTGACTAGAGTTAGACTGCCTTCCCAAACGTATGTTTCCTTGATTTTTTGAACATAATTCATACACCCAGAACCAAGATTACTACCAAAATTTAAAGCCAAATGAATTCAAAAACCCTTTGACCAAGTTTCAAAGCTGAAAGCACCTTTTTAACCCTACCATCTTTTCCTAACATTTTTACAACTATCCACGAACTCCTACCACATATAATCACTTAATATAAGTTCAAATAGCTAGAGTAACTCATCAATCCCATCAAAATCCCATCGTAATCACTCTAGAGGTCTTAAAACACATTTTCCCTTCCTTAAGTATTCTAGAATTTATCCTACTTACCAAGGGTATTTTTGCCTAATTTTCTCAGAATAACCTAGTATTATCAAGATAAGAATACTTGCAAAATTGTATCTCAAGATCATCTAGGGTTCGTAGTGAACCAATCTCAAGAAATTAAGGTGAAAAACATGATTTAAGGAAAGAATGAATGTGCATAGATGTTACCTTGGCTCTTCTTGCCATTTTGAGCACGTCCTCCTTGTTTCTTAGCTAATTTAATCTAATTCCTTCACCAAGCAACTCGCCAAAAAGCTCTAGGAATTTTCTTTTTTCTTTTATGAAAGCTAACCTATGATTGATATTTTATGATTTATTACTTTTGTTCTTGCATGTTTCTCTCCTTCCCTATGTTGTCTTACAGTACTATATGTGATTATAAGTAGTTTTATATGGATAAAGGAAAGAAGTGTAGCTATGCCATGTTTTTTCCCTATCTGTGGACCTTGCATTACTAGAGTTTTTTAATGTGTTTTCTTGGCCAAATTAATGGCCTTAATTTGTTTTTTTCATTAATTAAGTGTAATCATTAAAGTGATAAGCTTATCCTTATAACCCCTTAGATGATAGACACTAGGTTTAATCAGGTTTAATCAGCAGCCATCCCTCACACATGCATCAGCCACATTAAATGAAGGAGGACAAGTGGCCTTAACACTTATGAAGATAAGACAAAAATAGTGAATAGTGATGAATAGTAAGGACGTTAAATGGATGATATTTCGGCCACCCCTAGGGCCATGTTGGCTTGGGATTTTCGTGGCTATTAAGGCTAATTTTGTGGTAGATCAATGCTAAGTTGGGTACTCATGTGAAGGAAATTTCCTATGGCCACTCTGAAGCTTTCCTTGAGCTCGGTTTACCCGAAATCACTAAAATACTGAAAATGTAACTAAATTGTCCTACATTGTAAATAAATTATTTGGTTGTATTTTACCTCTAAAGATTTATAAACTCTAAAATACACCTCCTAGGGTTAGTAGCCTTCACCAGTTCCTAAGGATTTCAGTCATTTTGGGCGTATCAAGAATCCGAGAAATTAGGGTTTACCGGGGTGTTTCCAGGAATTAGGGATTCTAGTGCTCTCCTAGCATCTAGGGTTCCAACTGGGGTCACAAAATGCTGGGTATTACACGCCAAAAAACATCTTGCACTTTTGGTGGCTGAAGAACAAACTAAAAGTAAGCGAAAAACTGTCTAACATAACTTTGATAATCTTTACTGAGCCAATATCTCCTCTACAAAAAACAAGAAGATCATCAACAAAGCAAGATGATTCAAATCACTCTGCTACACTTCGGATGGGAATTGAAATTTGGGTTATCCTGAGATTTTAGATAATAATCTGCTCAAATATTCCATACAACACATAAACAAGACGAGGGAAAGAGGGTCCCCTTGACTTAGCCTCTCTTTCTCCCTAAAGGACCCACAAACTACGGCCATTTATTAGTATAGAATAAGAGGGTGTAGAGACACATCTCATTATCCAACTAATAAACCTTTCATGAAATCCTAGGCCAACCAAAACCTCCTCCAAAAATTCCCAGCACACACTGTCATAGGCCTTCTGTATATCCACCTTAAATGCAACACCTTGGCAAATATTTTTCCTTCCATAACCTTGTATAATCTCCTGGCATAACAGGACATTATGAGACAGACTCCTCCCTGCAACAAATGCTCCTTGGTAGTCACTAGTAATCCAAGGCAGAACATCCTTAAGTCTTGCAGTAGTGATATTCGACAGAACCTTATAGATCACATTACAACACACAATAGGTCGTAAATCCTTAGGGTTTTCAATCTTAGGTACAAGGGAGATAAGTGTCGCATTCACATGTTTCAGACTTTTACCTTTCAAAAAGAAATCTCTAACAGCATGTTTTATATCATCTCCTATGATATGCCAAGCAGACTTAAAAAAGAGGGAGCTGAAACCATCAGAGCCCAATGCTTTGGTGTTGCTGATGGTTTTTATAGCCTCCCAAATTTCTTTATTTGTAACCGGTAGAAGCAATTTTTTATTAAGTTCTATAGTCACTTTATTACCTCTTTGGAACACACTCTGATCACAACAGATTCTTAAGTTATTTTTCTCCCCGAGGAGACTCTTAAAAAACCCAACATATGATCTTCAATCTTCACCTCATCCACTAATTTCTGGCCCGTCTCATTTACCATGATAAGAATTTTAGAATAGTGCCTTCTAGCAGTCAAAATATGATAAAATTAGAGCTGGACTCATCCCCATTTGCATCCAATCGATCTTAGCTTGTTGGGCCATCTGAGTGTGTAGCAGTTCCATGCCTTGATTATAATCACTGATCAAAGAATTTTCTTCCTCTATTAAATAAGTATTAAAGGGATCAATAGCCAACAGTTTTTGTACCTCATGTAGTTTACCTCTTCGAACTTCTACCATCTTACTTAAATTGTAGAATTTAGATTTGTTTAAACTTTTAAATTTCTCATTAACTGCCTTCATCTTCTGCACAACCTTGAACATAGGACACCCACTGATATCAGTTTTCCACCCTTCTTTGATCAACTCAAAATAGCTGCTATTAAAGGTCCAGATATTTCGAAATCTAAAGATATTCGGCTTTTTCCTCACATCATTATCAATCCTCACCAGAGTAGGAGAATGGTCAGACACATAGGGGGACAACATTTAGCATGAGAGTCAACAAACTTACTGATCCAACAACTGTAAATTAGCACTTTGTATAGTTTACAACATATCCTAGATTTAGGATCGTTCTCATGTTTGTTAGTCCATGTATAGAAAGCACCAGAAAATTTCAAGTCAAGAACATCAATCTCTTCTACATAGCTAACAAATTACTAGTCCACCTCAGTGACAGTAGAATTACAGATTGATTTCTCTCCTGATTTTAGCAGACAATTAAAGTCGCCTAAAATTATCCAAGGCTCCTTTATAGTCTGATTAATCCTCCTAAGCTCATTCCATAAACAATCTCTATCAGTAGCCTGATTAGCAACATAAACAGTTGTCAAGCAAAACGAGACTGTCCCATTTTTAGACAAAGCCTTACAGTGGATTACTTGGTTTGTGATCTTCAAAACTTGCAGATCCCACAAACTGTCATCCCATAGCAGTAGAATTCAACAATTCCTATCATACTCTAGGTTAGAGACTAGCTTCCACTTCTTCCTTAGATTATTTACAATACTATCAAAGTTATTCTGCCTCACACGGGTTTCCAAAATCTAAAAATCCCCACATTATTATCAACAACAAATCTTTCCCCAACTGTTCTTTTATTAGAGGCATTCAGCCCCCTAATATTACAAGAGGCCAACTGCAGTCTACCCATTAGGCAAACCTCCATCTCTGTTCATCTCCTCCCGACAGGGTGCATTCACTTTACTCCCTTGGCAATCATTTAATTTAAGGCTTTTCCTAGCCCCTACCACCTTCCAACCCTCATGATCACTTTTCTCATTTCTACTACTGCTACTTCCCAAGTTTAGGCTAACTTCTCTGTTATTATTTCTTGTTCCCACCTCTCTCTCTTGCAAAGGAACAACACTTAATGCTTGCTCAGCTTCTCTGTTATCATTTCTAATTCCCGCCTCTCTTTCTTGCACAGGAACTGCACTTGATACTTGCTCAACTTCCAACTCACTGCCTTTACCACCTGTTCCATACTCAACATTTCATTATTTTTGTCATTCACTTCCTACACCTGACATCTTGTAGATGAATGACCAAACCTCTTACACGTTTCACAATACCAAGGTCGCCATTCATAAATAACCCTTTGTTCAAACCTGTTTCCATCACCATCCTCCAAAATAATTTCATCCTTTGGTTTCAATCTCGCATCCACCTCCACCAAAATCCTAGCATAGACAATCCTCTCCTTTTGAGTCGTAAGTTTATCCGCCAAGATAGGTTTCCCTATCTTGCTAGCAATTCTTCCCAACATCCTTAGTGACCATAATTGGAGATCCAAGTTCGGCAATTTTATCAAGATTGGGACCGAGGAAAAATTCGCCAAATCTAATCTACATCACGGGGCCCAAATCCTCAAAATTAACGGATGGTTCCCTTGGACAAACCTAGGGCCTCCTTCAATAACTCTCATCAGTTCTTCCTTACAATCAAATCAAAACACAAATACACCAACCTCGTTAATATATATTTTTGGTATTGCAATCTTACTCCAACTCGTCTGGACAAACTGTTTCATAGCTGCGAAGAGAATCGCACACCTAGAGTCGCACCAACTAAAGAATTTTGCCAGAGATCGCATTCCGCCTTGACCTCATTCTTGGAAAATTTTAGGATCGGAGATTATATCCTCCTTAAAGCTTTCGAACCTGATGCAAATTCTCCTTATCTCTATTATTAGCGACTACCTCACTCCCGATTTCCTTACTTGAGGAATTTTCCCCAAATCCACCATAGTCTCTTTTGTCGTTGCGTGCTGCAACTCCTCCAGATTATCTTTGATCTCAATCTCAACTATATCCTCATCTTCTCTTCCCATTTCCAACTTATCATGGCTTCCAAACGTGAGCACCTTCTTCGGAGCTCCCGACGATGCAACAGGGATCGGCTGATTTGGAGTTGAAGTCGCTTGATTCCCCAGCAATGGCACTGTAACTTTTGTCTTACGTCCTCTACCCATGGCAAGAGAAAACCTATGAGAGACGAGAGAGGAGAGAGCTTCTCTCACTGATCCATTGCCTTTTTAGGATTTCACAATTTGGACATATGTTTAACACCATTAAATTATAATTTACTTTTAAAACATTAATCTCAACCATAAATGAGTTTATTAATTTAATAATTGGTTTTGTAAAATAGAAAAACAATCAAAAAATTATAAAAAGGTATAATTGACTTTTACAATTAAGATTTCAATAATAATTTTTTCCACTAACAACTTCTTCTCCTTGATAGCAATATGAAGATAATGGAAGTTTTTTCTCACATCCATTATTAACTTTCCCTTGTTGATAGTCATATGAAGATTATGGAAGTTTGTTCTCACATCCATTATTAACTTCACCTCGTTCTTCACCTACTCTATCAATTTTCTTATTTAATAAAAAATGTTATATGATTTGTAAAATGTAGGTGTATATTTGTTGACAATATAATTTTTAAAATAAAAAAGTGGAATTATTTTAGTGAGTAATAAATAAATACAACCCATTAAGTTACTTGTGGCCTTCTTATATTTTATTTAAAGGGTTGATGTCAAACAAATTATAATTGCGTATTTTAGGCAATTTGTTTAAATGTGGATCTTTTATCTTTTTTTTCTAACTAGATGGGCTATAAGCAATTTGCTAAAAATATGGATCTTATCTTTTTTTATAACTAGATGGGCTACATCCTTTTTATTAAAAAATGATGGTTTACTTTTTTTTTTGGAAATTAGATCGTGGGAATATATAATATTGTCTAGTGTAGATATTTTTTGTAAATTTTGAAATGAAGTGTAGATTTGTTTGATAGAAGAGTAGATTTTTATTAATTTCACATTTAAGTAAAAGTGTAGATATTCAACTAAAATGATAGATATTTTGAAAATGTAGGTGAAGATTTGTTTAATAAAGGTAGATTTTAAATTTACAATTACAATTTTAAAAATGTAAGAGTGGATTTATTTTAGTTAGTAATAAATAAATTAAACCCAGCAAGTTCACTCCATCTTCTTATATTTATTTTAAATGATTCATGTCAAAATATTCTCTAACTTCTTATTTTTAAGCAATTTGTTTAAACTGTGGATCTTTATTTTTTCTTTCTAAAACGTAAGTGTAGATTTGTTTGGTACAATGCACAAGTAAAATGATAGAAGTTTCAAAACATAGGGGTACATTTTTTTGATAATAGCGTAGATTTTAAATTTAGACAGTATAATTTATAAATGAAATAGTAGATTTATTTTTTTTGATCATAATATTTTATTTAGTAATAAATAAATTCAACTTTGTTAAGTTTGTCAACAGAATTTCTAATTTTTTATTTAAAAAAAAAGAAAGATCCCAAGATTTCAGTAAAAAAAAATTATTCAAAAATAACAAATTAGAAATTTTGTTGATAAGCTCCTTAAATTTAAATATAAGAACATAGTTGAATTTATTTATTATTTCATAAAATAATACGATCAAACAAGCAAATCCACTCTTTTATTTATAAATTGTATTGTCTAAATTTAAAATCTACCCTATTATCAAACAAATCTACACCTTCATTTTGAAACATCTATCATTTTATTTAAATATCTACACTTTTAATTAAATAAGTGTAGACACCAAAAATTCTCACCCCATAAAGCAAATTCTAAAATAATAAGAGGGGTCGTTGCCTTTCTTTTCAAAACATATTAGCGTGCGTGCTAAGACAAACCATCATTTTATAATCTTTTTCAAAACATTTCAGAAAAAAAACACAATTCTTCGAAAATGAATTTCCATCGACAGTCCAGTTTCAAGGTCGTCCCCTTTTGTTTATTCACTTATTTTACTATCTTATTTTGTTTTGTTTATATTCTATTTAATTATTTTATTTTATTTTATTTTATTTTTATTCATCTATCCACTTTTTCTTATATTTATTTTATTCTACTATTAGCATTAGTATTTGTATTTTCATTTCTATTTATACACACTCATTTTAATTTTTCAAACCCAATTCACACCTGGTTCTAACCCAATTCCTTAAATTCACTCTATTTTCAGCCCATGATTTCAAGAAGCCCACCCAAGCCCTACTATTCTTCTATAGAAACACACAGATCCCCAAAAACCCTAAGGAGGGGTCTCGCTCATTCTCCTCGGTGTGGTCGTCAACACCCAGACTGACCGTCTTCTATCCTCCTTCAACGGTATTCTCACCTCTAGCCACCACCCTCTTCCCCGGTCGATTCCCTCTCGATGGTTATGGTGGACTCACCGTCAATTCTCATCCCCTTTCACTCATTCTTTGAAATCGTAAGGAAAATCATCCCACCGTAGAAGGACACAAACTGCTCCTCATTCTCCATCGATTTCGAGAGGTCACTCACATCGATCGACTTCTATTCTTTATCTGGAGTTTGATCCGACACCACCTAAGCATGTGCTAGTCCAATTCGAGAGAACTATCTCCATCCTCTCTTTGTTCTTCCTCTTTGGAACCGGGAACTAGCGACGAAGGAACATACACGTTCTGTACATCTCCCCGATATTTTCTCGCGTCCGTGCCTTCTTCATTCTCCTCTTGTGTTTGCTGGCAAGCGAAGGGTGTTCACAATCTCTTCATTCTCTGTGTTTTCCTTATGTCGGTGCTCAAATGCATCTCACACGCCAGATTGAAGGCAGGAACGAAACCCACCTCGTCTTCTTCTTGTCGCAGCTCAACAAATTTTCTGTCCCTAAGAAATCGATGCCCCCCACCCGGATGAATCGACGACACTCGTTCCCGGCCTTTCGAGTTGTCATCGATCTCAACATCCGCCTCTATTATGCTAATAAACCGTACTGGACCCCGACCTCGTTGCCGGTATCGCACTCCCCTCCGGCCTTGGGTGAATTACCAGTGACATCCGACAACGTTGGTGTAGGTTCCGCCTCCGGTGAGATTTTTCGGTGATTCATGTTTAAAGCGATGCAAGCCCAGATTATTTTGTAATGTCTGCCCGTTTCCAGTGTTTCTTGTTTCTAGGTTTTCAGTTGGTAGTATGCTCGGACCTATCTTTTGTTGGGTGCCTCATACATCTTCTGAAATGGATGTTAGTTCTTTATCTGGTTTGATAGATTTCAGGCATGAGAACACGATTAATGCTATGTCATCACAAGGTACTGACAAATCATTGCTTGTCGATCGTTCCTGGAAGCCCTCGCAGATTTCAATCGACTGTTTCTGTTGAATGTATGTTCTTTGTGTTTCAAGAATTTAGTCGGTTACATCCCTGAGCTTCGGCGTGTAATTGGTATGGACCAAATTTTTTGTTACCTGCATTTGGGCTTAACAAACCTTGGACCTATCGATGGGTCAGTCCATCTTATTTACTTGCTCTTGACTTTGGCAAAACTCTGCGTCTAATTCATTTCGGTATGGCAAGTGTATTTGGATCCGATTGCATTTGGGCCTCGCTACTTTTTTTCGGCCTTTATGAGAATATGGGGGCCCAGTTGGTGTCTTGGATCACGTTTCCTTCGGACTACTAATACTTTGGATCTTCATTGTCGATGCCTGAATTTTCTTTTGGGTCCTAGCCTTGTTCCTCGGTTTCCTGGTATTAGTGATTACTCGTGAGATATATTCACGAGAGAAATTTGCTGGCTCTGCCTACTTTCGTGTCTCTGTTTAATGTTTTCTCATTTAGGCATGGGAAACTCGTTTGAGATCACTCTTACTGCTGATGGTGGAAGTTAATTTGTTTGGTTAGACGATAACTCCTAAACTTGGTTTGAACCGTTGCCTACGGCATTTGATACCAAACCTATCTGATTCTGTCTTGTTTGAGGTGTTTATGCCAGGTTAAGAGGCCCGGCTGGTTTTGTTACCTCACACGAGACCTAGTTTGAGATTGAACTCTCCACTGTTATTTCGGTTCGGTATCTGCTATGTGTACCGTTATTGCTGATGGTGCTTGACCTTTTGTATTCGACACATTAAAGAATCTTGCAATACTTGCGGTTGAAATTGCCCTTCGCGCCATATTCTTAATCCAACTTGCTCTGATTTCATGCTTCTGTTGAGGTACCCTGCTGGATCGGTGCTATTTTTGGGCTTGGAATAGATCTATAGACTGAGGCATGCGCATGTGAACTGGTTGGACTCTAAACTGGCTTTGGGTCTTGCAATCACCTGAGTGGCGCTCGCTGGACTTGCGGATTTACTTTGGATCATGCAAACTGACTATACCTTCGGCGCTTTGGGGCTTGCCTTCTTTGGGTTTGGAGATTCTATGATTCAACCCTTTACTATAATTCCAGCATTTGATATTTAATTGCTCCTTGCGCATTGATTTTGGTTTGGAAATTAAGTTGAAACTAGCATTACTTGACCCTTGCGCTTAGATAAGAACATGAATTGAGTGATAGTTGTCCGAATATTATAATTGTTTAGACAAATCAGTCATTGGCCGGATGGTCCGTATTAATTCCTCATCTTAGAGGGAAATGATATAAACCCTTCTAGGTATGATCCCACATGACTCACAACTTCATCCCTTTGATACTACACTTCGGTTTGAGTCATAATCTAAGATGACGAATTAATTTGAGTAGCAACCCCGATGCTTGATTTATCTTACAATCCTTAGCATTTGTTGGCAGCTTGAAACTCTTTTCTATGTTCTCGGTTGGGATGTGGGAGATGATTAGATTGCCCCCTTTCCTCCCATTGAGAGGGGCCGTATGATCCCATTGCACACACCCCAACCCTCTTATATTTCATTACTAACTACTCGTATATCTTTGTCTTTGTTCTTTGACATGTACATAATGCTCGTGGAACGGGAAATTGCTATAAGACTAAAAATGGGACTTTGGGTTTGGACTACCGGGGTCTCCACTTCAAACACGTGTAACGGTTGGTGCACTTCTTGCTGATCCTTTCAGCTCAAGTGAGGCGGTGTCGATGCGACCCCCCATAGCAGCTTTAGAGTTAAACTTTTCATTTGTATTTGTATCAATTTGTAATTTGTTTGTTGTTTTTACTTTCGGCTGTAGCGTTGTGATTTATTCATTTTCGTGATTCCATCCCATAACCGTTATGTTATCCTCTTGTTTACAACCTTTGATCGACTTTTGAAAGATAGTAAATAGGATAAGACTAACAATTGGTTAGCAACCCATACAGTAGGACTCATCTTGTTAGTTTTGAGAGTTTTAGATTTAAATAATTATGATTCGTTACCTAGATAGCTTTGATGATTCGTTCTTGTATATACATTTCTCGTACTACCTCTGAAATTCATTTCATACGTACAATAGCTTAAATTTTTAAAACCCATGTCCACATGTATGTAATTACTCAGACAGATTTTGAATTCTTTTCTTACATATATTTGTTTTATTCGGGTAGCTTTTAAAATCCATGTCCGCATGTATAGTTGTTTATAGCCTTGGAAATTCATCATTCCTTGCCTATGATGTTGTAAGTATATGGACTGATCCTGTTTGGGCCCATGTAACTCTTGGCCCAAATCTAATGTTGTTCAGGTTCGGTCCATAACCAGCCAAACGGGCTGGAGCAGGTGGCCCCTAGAAAGCCCATTAGGTTGCCCACTTAGTGGACCATTGAGGCCCACTTTAGAGAAGCCTTAGGTTTGGGTATCCTCCATGAATACGGGTCCTAGACACGGCCCATGTGAGGAATACTCGTGTCCCTTAAAATTTTCCAAATCATCCTCTAAAGTCAGAATAAAATTCACAATCAATCGATCATCCAATTCCAAATCAATTTAAAAATCCAACGAGTTGAGCACACTGCAAAATCAATCTCTCTCATACTCTCTCATCAAACACACTTTGAAATCAATTTCTCTCATTCTCTCTCATCAAACACATTGTGAAATCAATCTTTCTCACCAAACACACTTCAAAATCAATCCCTCTCATACTCACTCATCATACACTCTCAAAATCAATCCTCTCATACTCCAAAACCAGACATCCTTCATGAATTTTTTGAAATCAAAGCTTTTCGCACCCAACATTAAATACTCTTCATACGCTCATTAGACACACTTCAGCCTTACAAAGCATTTGAAATGCTTCCAAAAGTTCTAGAATCAAGCTTCAAACTTCTTCCAAATTCCAATTGTCTCATAGTTTCAAATCATCTTCCGACTCCAATTTCTAAGGCCAAACCAAGCCCAATTCTAAGCCCCAAATCCAGCTCATTCATAGGGTCCAATCCGGCCCACATTTCAAGGCCCAAATCCGGCTCATTACCTCCATTCGATCCCAGTTTAGTTTCAAATCCAATTCAACTTCAATTCCAATTCAAATTCAATTTCAATCCAATTCAATCCAACTTCGATCCAGAATCAATTCGATTTTAATCCAATTCAATTCAAAATTCTTTTCATTCCCAATTCAATTCAACTTCATTTCAATCCCGAATATTTCTAAACATCATAAATCTCAAATTCCGGAAAACTTCAATCTCCTTGAAGTCAAGCATCTCGAATCTCTAACCATCTCAGCAGCTCAACAGACTCGACCGTCTCAATAACTCAGCAGACTCGAACGTCTCAGCAGCTCAACAGACTCGACCGTCTCAGCAGCTCAACAGACTCGACCGTCTCAGCAGCTCAACAGACTCGACCGTCTCAGCAGCTCAACAGACTTTACCGTCTCAACAGCTCAACAGACTCGAATGTCTCCGTAGTTCAACAGATTCGAACATCTCAATAGACTCATCAAATTCAAACACCTCGAAAACCCTCAGCTCCTTAAAAAGCCGAACCCCTTGAAATTTGGTAATCCTTTCAAGCCCCAAATGTCTCACAGACCCGAGCGTCTCACAGACGTCATCATTTTAGGATTTCGAATATCTCATAGAGTCGAGCACCTCAAACTCCAAAACAAACTCGACAATCCATCAAGCCCCACGAAATGGCCACAAAACCCCATTGACCCCTCAAAGACCCAAAAGGTCAAAATCCTAATTCCTTCAAAAACCCCAAAACTCCCAAATCCCCAAAGGCACTGAACTACGTAAGGTCTGATCTCAACAGGGAGTTGAGTACGTAGGCAGCCCACACAGGGTGCGACCCCACTCCAAATAAAAAAAACCCTTTTCCCATACTAAGGTGTTCTCCATACCTCTCAAAACACTCAAACCTTCTTTGGCTCCCACAAACTTCAAACCATCAGACACTAAGTCTTGTCTATTCGCTCAACCTCAGACTTTTCCTAATCCTCATCCGAATTCACCCATTCTTCTTCTTGGCGCTAGCTTGGCAGAAAAGCTCGCCTCATCCACTCTCTTCCTCAGCCCCCACTCAATCCTATCCTTTGGCTTTAAATGAATCTCTCTAAAAAGGTTTTGAAAGAAGACAATCCCGACAATTGGAGACCGAGGTTTCCTCGGGCACTAATCCGAAGTTGTGGTCGTTGCCACTTCCAAGGGGTGTAACCCAGTGCGAATCCACACAGAATCTCTGCAAATGACCAGATAAGTCCTATCCATAGGCAATAAATCAACAGAGTCAATTAACGGTTCTTAGAACCCTCCTTCCCTTCCTTCCTAGTTCCATAGGTCAAACTAGGTGGCGACTCTAGTCAATTTCCGCCCTAAGGGCATAAGTCCGCGTGGAGCCCATCGAGAGCGGTGTAGTACACATTTGCACTCTCCCTTATGCTTTCTGGGAAAGACGGACGATTTAGTAGGTTTGAGGGCCGCCATGAATAACGGGTTTTCACCCTCCACAGAATGGCATTTTAGGATCTAGACTTCTCAGCCAGATCATATTTATATAGACCCCCCCTCATACCGAAAAATCACCCTCCACAATAAGGAATCAATAAAAATCTACACTTCTAACAAACAAATCTACATATACGTTTTAGAAAAAAGAAAGGAAAAGAAAGATCCACAATTTAAACAAATTGCTTAAAAATAAGCCGTTAGAAAATATTTTGACCCTAATCCTTTAAAATAAATATAAGATCACAAGTGAACCATCAAATGAATCCATTTTTTCATTTTTAAATTTATATTGTTTAAATTTAAAATCAACAATTTTATCAAATAAATTAATAAAAATCTACACTAAACTAAAATATCTACACGAGACTATATTCCCATGATCTAATTTGAAAAGAAAAGTAAACCATCAAATTTCATTAAATGGGAATGCAGCCCATCTAGTTACAAAAAAAGATCCACATTTTAAGCAAATTGCTTAAAAATAAGCAATTAGAAAATCTTTTGACATCAACCCTTTAAAATATTTATAACAAGGTCACAAGTGAACTTGATGAGTTGTATTTATTTATTACTCACTAAAATAATTTCACTCTTTTATTTCAAATATTATATTGTCAAAATTTAAAATCTACAATTCTACCAAACAAATCTACACCTACATTTTATAAAATCTATTATTTTACTTATAATATCAACACTTAAATTAAATACTACTATCAAACAAAGGTACACATACATTTTGAAAAATCTACCATTTTAATTAAATATCTACGCTTTTACTTAAATGAGTAATTAATAAAAGTATACACTTATATTTTATAAAATATATTATTTTAATTAAATATCTACACCTACATTCTAACTTAACTATAACAATTAATCCATGACGATGATCATAGTTCTTATAAAATTGCTGACTAGCTTCTATGTTTGGAACTAAACTTCTCCAGTCTTCATCTTGATTTTGCAATTCTGATGTCAAATGACAATTACACTGAGCATCAGATCCTCTATACATTCATCTCAGCAACCATCCAGGTATGGTTGTTGCAACTCAGTTCACCGGATCAAATTTTCACACCTGGAAACAGTCAGTAATCCTATCTCTCGAATCTAAAAACAAGATAGGATTTATTACTGGAGATGTTAAGAAACCAAATAGTGACGTTGCTAAGTTCCAGAATGGAAAAGATGTGATAGTTTGGTTAGATCGTGGATCCTGAATGCCCAAAAACCTTCAGTTGCACAAAGTGTTATGTTTGCACTGAGCGCTAAAGAGCTATGGGACGATCTATGCTATCGTTTTGAAGTTGTGAATGGAGCGCAACTATTTCAAATCAGGCGAGAGATTGCTACGATGAAACAAGAGAATGATAGTATAACTGATTATTATACTAAGATGAAACAGCTCTGGGGTGAATATAGACTAATGTGTAAGCTTCCTTCTTGTTCGTGTGGTGTAGTCAAAGAATGGGAGAAACTCTATCATAATCAGAAACTACTTCAGTTTCTGATGGGATTAAATGACAACTTTAGGCATGTCCGTGGTAATATCCTTATGATGAGTCCCTTGGCGTCTATAGAACAAACGTATTCAATTTTGATTCAAGAAGAAAAACAGAGAGAAGTATCCACATGAGGAGGTAAAACCAGTACAGATGCTGCGAGCTTCTCTCTCAATACCAGTAAACCTAGACAAGAGTTAAGATGGCAGAATGATGCAGAAAGAAAAAGAGATATTCGATGTAATTAGTGCAATAAGAGAGGTCACACAGTCGACACATGCTATGCCAAAAATGGATTCCCCAAGGGATTAAAAAATGGCAAAAACAGAAAGAATTCTAGTCTCAGTAACTCTTGTCAAGACTCAGAAAGTCTTAAAGGAGGGGAGTCTTTAAGTGTCGCTATGCCCACTGGTTTGGGATTTACCAAGGAACAGCTTGATTATCTTACTGCAAACTTTGTCAAAGAAAGAAAGGAGGAGTCATCTGTAACACCCCTACTGGTAATCACGTCATTATCTCCTAATTGCCTCGTACATCCTTACCTTTGCAGCGGAAAATCCAATCCAGCGGTGGGTGAAACAATGCCGTTAGTCACCCACGTGACTAACAAGGCCTACATCCAATTACAGTAACGGTCTGATGGACCGGAATATCCGATACTAAACAAATACAACAACACTTCGTTTCCAAACCGAGTATATACAATTCTCCAATCAATACCGTGTTCAATACTTACAATCCAATATACCGCGTCTACGAAGTACAACACATACAATCTTTCTCACACAAAGGTGGTACCACATGGTACCCCGTCAATTCAAAGGCTACTAGCCTATATACAACATATACACCATTCATCATTTTCTAACTATCAAAAGGGTAAAGCATCTCGGTCTCATCACGACCATCAACTTTCTTGGGTACCTGGAACATAAAAACAGTGCCACAAGGGGCTCAGCAATTGCTGGCATGAAATTCGCATACCCGCGTGCTAACGGGGGTACGCCGACTACTTTGTCGCCTACATGGAGTTCATTTTTATTTGCAAGCATACATGCTAATATGAACAACATTATATTCAGGCAATAGTACATTCATACATACATTCCAATACATACAAGGGCACACTCATGCACAAAGTACAATACATATAAATGGGAGACAATTCACAAGTCAACCGAGATCTTGAGATACACTCCTCAAGTTCTCATCTCATCACTTTGTTAGTCAATTTCCTATCCAGGTTAATCAGATGTTTTTTACCCTTTTACTCCTGATCACTGACTTACACTAGCCATGATCATTCTCAACCAGATACTTACGATCTCTCCACCGGGTTACTTCTCTTATAACCCAACAATCCCCAGCTTATCTCTTTTGATGGATAAGCTTTGCCAGTCTCACTCTAGTCGGGCACCACTATGTGGCACACGGCCCCGCAGGGCACCACTATGTGGCACACGGCCCGGTAACAAGGGAGTTTGACCATGGATTTAGAAACAAACGCTCTGTTGTTTCCTCCTCCTTGCACGTGTGACTCACAATCCCCCTAACCCAACTCTCACGTTAATAATAATTTCCAGTCAGTGCGTTAATCAACATTTAACTCACTCACCATTCACACATGGGGCATGGCGCACAACTAACAGTTAGTTCCCACCAATGTTAGTTCAGTCAAGTTTTGAGTTAGATTGGTTCACAGACAACCATTAACTCATACCAACCATTCAACCAATCAAGTACTTCACTCACAATCATACCTTTCATGAATTATACAAGCTCAAGGTCCAATCACAATTCGATAAGGGATAATATATCACAAGCACAAGGAAGTGCAATAAACCCGATTCGTGCGTTTTATCTTGATTAGGTGATCACATACACACAAAAACACAGAAATCAGTGTAACTTCGGTAGCATACAGGGCATGAGAAAATCATACCGTTCACCATAGTTCTCGGGTTGCCGACTCTCCTTCGGAGTCCAACTATTCAGATCCAATAACATACATAGAATCGGGCGGTTAATTATCTATAATTAACGTAGCCCATTTCATCTTTAGTGTTTCCCGATTTACAATTACTAACTCCTACATTTCAAACTCATTCACATAAGTTACTTACTTCTC
This sequence comes from Limonium bicolor, assembly GCA_023374045.1. Lineage (NCBI taxonomy): Eukaryota > Viridiplantae > Streptophyta > Magnoliopsida > Caryophyllales > Plumbaginaceae > Limonium > Limonium bicolor. Next base: position 97,203,870 of record CM041778.1, read on the forward strand.
ATTACTTCTCAAGCTTGTTCACACCCCTAATGACCTTTATATGTCATTAATTAAGTCTTAACAATCTTATAATATCATTACCATTCAAATTCCCACCTTAGAATTGCTTTAAAACACTTTCTAGGAAGATTTGGGGTGGTCCGGGTTACAAACCCGGACCATACCTTCGGAAAACATTATGGGTAGTTTTTTGCCTGGTCTGGGTTTGTGTCCGGGGTATAAACCCGAACCAAACTCTGGATTCGTTTTCTAGCTTGTTTTGGGGGTGGTCCGGGTATATGTATCGGTTTATAAACCCGGACCAGCCATGTAATACTCCATTTTGCAGTTTTCAACCTCTATTCAACCCCTATTTCATACCTAATCCTTTCCTAATATTTCTACATGTAATCTAGCATGTTTGACACTAATTTGACACCCTAAACTCTCCTAATTCATTCATTAAACTCATCACCCATTTCATGGTTTCCTTACACCATTTTCCCACTCTTAATTCTCCTAAAACTCTTTGTTACAGATTTTACTCTTCCTCTCTTCACTAACCCAATGGTTCTTTCATTAGATTATTTCCTTCCCAAGTCTTACCCCACTATATAACTTCTCTTCTTATCCAACCAAGGGTGATTAACTACTCATATTAACTCTAAAACACACCTAACTTAACCTAGGTTAATCTTTCTCCTTAAACACCTAAGTCACTTAGTTTCCTACAGAAATTTTGGCAAGGTTCTCTACAATTCTAACATTCCCAAAGCCTTATTTAGCTCATATAACTTAGTTCAATTTCCCTGATCATTTAGACATCACCAACCCCATTCTAGGCACTAACCGCACATTAAATTCCAGCACAACAACATTTAGTTCACTAGGCTCCAAAGCCTTTTATCCTCAACATAAACACACTAATATACTCCCATTTATTTGTCACCGTTGCAGTAGCTTAAATACCAACATAATCAATGTAATTATTTTCATACCACAAGGCATTAAAATCTGTTCAAAGGTATGTTCATTACCTTGTGATTTCTAGTTTTCTTTTTTCTTTCTTTCTTCTTTCTTCTTCCTCTTCCTTCCTCTTCCCTTTCTTCTTGTTTTTGGTTCACAAACCGGTCAAGGGATACTTGTTTGCTCTAATGCTACAGTAATGCCAAATAAAAAACAATGAGCATCTAGAACTCCTAAAGTCTAGAATCAACCCTAATGTACAAGGAGATGATTTAAAGCTCTAAAGGAGTATTACCTTTGGACTTCCAGATGAAGTTTTGTGCAACAAAAGGACAAGGTTCAGCTCCTATCTTGAACACAAAAATGGTTTAACAAGGAGCAGCAAGGAGAGTTCAAACGTTATAAATTTTTTTTTGTTGAAAGGGAAGCTAGAAAAAGAAGAGATTTAGCTTCCTTTCTTACCTTAAAACAACAAGGAGATGGTTTGGCTTCCAATGGTCTCCTTTAGCCTTCAAGAGGAGCTACAGCCATGGGGATGAAGTTCAAGCTTTTGGGATTTTGAAGGATGGAAAATGATCCCCAAGGTGAGAGGAGTTCAATGGTACAATTTTTGTAGCATTTGGACTTGATTTGAGATTTGAAGGAGGAGGAGGAATGGTGCTGTTGGTGAGCTCTTCTAAATCGCCATTGGAGGCTTGGAGAAGAAGAAGGAGTCTGAAGGAGGAGGGAAAACGTGAGAATAGAGAGGGATGGGAGGAGAGAGATTAAAATTTTGCTTTTGTACTTTCTTGCTTTTTACTTTACTCTTTTGTCTTTTACTAACTTATAAGGAGTTAGAGTTGGGAGAGAGCTGAAGATAAACGTGGGCATACTCATAAATAAAGCATGCCAGATTTTTATTTACAAGGGAGGGGAGTATTTTGGTCTTATTACACTTAACACCCCATAAGTTCCCGTTTTTACACTATTCACTAACCGGAGCCCGTTTTCTGGAATTTTTTTGTTTAATTAATTTTAATGGCTCTAGACCTTCACTAATGTTTAATTATAGACATTTGATTGACTATAATTTTTACGAGTCTATTAAACCCCGCTTAAAGTCACATTTTCCCGGTTTTCTCAAAAAACGTGCTTTAAGGTTCGTTTGCGTTTTTAACCCATTTTATAGATCCGTTTCTTCTTCGGAATTGTTCCCTCATATTTATTTAGGCATAATTAAGTTTCTAAAAATCTCATTAGCCTAATTAATCACTGTTTTTAAGTTGGGGTATTTCAATCTACCCCCTTAAAGAACTTTGCCCTCAAAGTTGGTCAAAGTTGGTGAATTACTATCTTTGTTCACTTGACACCTCAATTGTGAATGATCACACATCACTACACCTAAATTCTGTCAAACAAGGGTATTCACATACCATGCAACACCAGCACATCACAATGCAAGCACAATACACCGTGTAAGCACTCCACAATACCATTGCAAGCAATACAATGCAAGCATCATACAATCACTACAATCAGCATTACAACCACCCATATGGTTTTACAATGCAACATGTATGCATACTTACAATGCATAGCTATCCCGAAGCAATGCAAAATACTCTTTCGTATAATCCCACAGGCACTCAGGTCATCTAGACACAGGACTTCTCTATGTCCCGCTGCCCTTGGAAAAATACACAACACACACACACTGCCACCGTCCTACCGGTCAACTCAGGACCATTGCTCGTCCGAAGCAGTGGTTTCAAAACTGGTCCTCATTCACAAGGTTGAAGGGAAAATCCTTTTGTAAATAATAGTTAGAAATCCTTTTTGAAAATACAATCAGCTCCAAATCCAATTTATGCTCATTACATCTATCCTAGGCGTGATTACTTGTGACCACTTATAGGGAGCTTTAAGAATCATTCCACCCCAATGTGATCAGCATCGGTGTTGAACTATCATTTCTCCCCAATTTGTGTTCGGTTTCCCGTGATCTAATCAGGATCAAGTTTGACTTCCCACTTCAGTTTCACACAGCAACTAGTTCAAACATTTCCCATTTTCTATCTTTTGATCAATCTAGTCTTAAACGCAAATCAATACATCTCCAAAGGATGGAACTCAGTCCATCAATTATCCTTAGTTTACTTCCAAATAATTTACCTAGGACTTCACTACTTATGGGACTCATTTCATAAATTATTTCTCCTTTCATCCATTATCCTCAATCATCTCAAATAATTATATACGGAATACAATACGTGTGGAGCTCAGTCCACCAGTCATTCTCAATTTTTCAAAACAATCACCTAGGGAACTCGATTCCCTTAGGTTCTACATCGGTTTCATACCGACTCATGCATCACAATGCCATGTCTAACCTCAAATAGACATATACTCTGGGGATTCTCATTCCCCAGGAGTTTCTCTACTCCTTTCTCCTTGTATACTCACACCTAAGTTAACAAGATAGGTATATTTATATACATGGTATTCGCATCTCTTGTGCGCAATAACCATAACTAGGATATGAATGGATGCCTATGTTTATGTAACAAATGTACCAGTCATCAAACAATTCTCATTTGTGCTATACACATTGTAGTTTACGTGCTTAATACGTGAAACATGCACTAAGCGGTTTTTTCACTCTACCCCCCTTAAAAGGGATTACACCCACGTAATCTACCATGCATATGTTATCATTGAACATTGGTTCACTAAATTCAGGTGTCCTGAAGCATTTTAGCTTCCATGCGGTTTATTGTACAATGTATTCTGGTCAAAGGGTTTTAACCATATTGACGATTTAGTCCCTGCACCAAGAATTCTCATTGGAGTTTATTTAACTCATAACCGGTTCGGTTCTAGCCTATTAGGCTTCAAGGCATTGGTGATTAGCCATTCTCTCATACTCACTGGGTATATTAAACCCCTGATAACTTTAGATCTTAATTCGCTCTTTTCATTTTTACATATCTACTTTTTATCCGTTTTTTCTTGGGATATGCGGTTTTTCAACCGGCGCATGGTATCCCTTACCGTACGTAACTCATTGTGTTACAGATTTTCTATCCAGTTTCTTGGAAATATATTGTGCATACTGCTGTATACTTCTGTGTTTTTCACTTAGTTCTTCTGACTTGTGTTGTCGGTTGAGGTTTAGCTACTACCTACTGTGTGGTTCTTCCTCTAATCATTGGTTTCTGGCTATTCACTCATGTAGTGTTATACCAGTTTTCTTTTATTGCACGATCTTGCATTTTATAAGCATCGATCCTCATAGCTAGGGGTGAGCAAACGGGGAGGTTAGAACGGATAACTGAAATAACCGGTTTTTTTTCTTGATTTGATCACTGTTTTTTTAACCGTTTTATAATTTCGGTTATTTCGGTTAAAATGGATATCTGCACTTTAAAACGGGGCGGTTAACGGATATTAAATCTCAAACTTCGGTTATCCGTAATAACCAAAGTTTTTCTATAAAAAATATATTTTTATCCTTATTTTTTAACTAGAAAGTTTTTGTTTGATTATTTCATTTATGTTAAAAAATACGGTTATTTTGGTTATGATAGAAAATACAGTTATTTCAGTTATGATAGAAAAACGGTTATTTTGGTTATGTTCAAATGTTCGGTTATTTCGATTAATTTAAAAAGTTCGGTTACGGGGAGGTTAACGGATATCAGTATCGTTTGTAAAACGGTTAACAGTTAAAACAGTTATCGGTTAAAACGGATATTATTACTAATTTCTGTTAAAACGGTTATAACCGAAATAACCGAACACCATATTTTTTTTTCCAAACTTCGGTTAACGGATATCCGTTCTAACCGTTTGCACACCCCTACTCATAGCGCTCATGATTTTGTTTCTGCTTTTATTCCAGTGGAATTCACAGGTTGTGATTGTTGGCATCTCCAACGTTCCTCGTGCATCTTTGGCCGAAAGGCCGCACGGTTTATTGTTAGATTTACGCTTAAACTGGCTTGCGCCATGTTTGCTGTTGCGTTTGTAAGTCTTCCGTACTTAATATGGTTGGTGGTTTTTGGCAATTGGGTACTCTTTCCCCAAATTATTATTCCTCTATCCAGTTGATCCACTAGGAGCACGCTTTTGGTTTCCTATGCAATTGTAATAGGAATGCACAATGAGTTCCCTATGAGATCCTTGTCATATGGTTCAGGTTGTAGGCTTTATTGCCCAGTCTACCAACCAACACTTGCTTTCCTCTACACTGAGTCTAGCTCATCGGTCCGTTTTTTTTTCATATCCTTGTCTAACTATATTCACCTATGGTCGCTTGAGGCACACCATGTTTCTATTCATTATACAAGTATTATTTTCGCGGCCTCTACTACTACTGTGGTAGCTTGCCTTTATTGTTTGCCTATTGTTGGCACAACTCCTCAACCGTTCATTGCAACGTCACGTTTGCATTCAATCCCTTCGTGGTGTGAGCACACCGGGAGTTCTTAGGTACGTGTGTATCGCGGTCTCCATAGCATACCGTAAGATCATTATCCTTAATGTGAAGATGGGTTACTTCAATTTCGGATTCAGGTGTAGTTTAGTCTTCCTCACATTCTTTCATCGCTTGTGATATTGTTTACCAAGTAACTTGGCTGACCAGGGAAGAAGTAATCCATTGGATCTCAAGCTCCTTTGAGTGTTGGTCATTTGATATCATATTACGCACCCACATTGCTTGTTCTTGACATTTACTGTCTTCTAAGCCCTGAGCATTGGATATAGGGTCTAGCTGTGCAGTTTTACTTTTCTATGTACATCATCGGGACATCCCAAGGAACTTCAAGGGTATTCTGGTCCCGTTCTCTAATAGGAGAGTATTCTATCATTGATAAGTGAAAGTTCTTGTTTAGGGGTTTATTTCCACTCACAAGTCTCGCGACGAGGTTATACTGTTTTAGCCTCTGCTTATGTACTCCCACCATTCATACAATGGTTCGTCATTTGCTTGTTTGACTACAGAGTATATTACTCCTTAAGTCTCTATGCTCTTCGAGTGTTATCATGCTACAATTCACATTGTATGCCTTTCGTGTTTGCTTCTAAACCGACTACTCTTCGGTTTTCAACCACTACTATCAAAGTCTCTTCATTCATACAATTCTTGGAATTTTCCTTTTCTCATTCAAATTGTTCCTTGGCAATAATCATATGCTCAAGTTTCAGTATATTAGTAGGTGAAAGCCTCTTTCTGGAGGGTCCACATAATCACCACATTAGTGGCCTCGTGATGACGAGATTTTTATGTCTCGGCACTACTGTTACTACAAGGAGTAGGAAGGGCAACTAAAAGCTTTGTTAACTGTATACGAGGCTGACGCTCTGCTCATTACATTGAATTCAAATCTAGTGGTTCGATTGGCGCTCTATTCATTTGTATGAAATAATATTCCTTCTCTAATTGGTGCCATCCTCGGCAATTCTTCTTATTATTTGAATGTGGGTTTTGCAACCGTTTGAATCTACATAACGTAGTTAGTTCATGGCTTTCAAGCCATATTGCTTCAAGCTATGCTTCTTGCAGGCTGTTTATACAAGTTTCTACTTCTTCATATACCGTCCAATGGGTTGAAGGTGATACTGGGCTCCATGACAAGGTCGTTGCATCATGTTTCCGTCAATGGGAGTCCCCTTAGACAATCTGGTATTAATCAGTGCCTCTTAGTGATTTAGAGTATTCCCTGCTAAGTGGAATCCCTTCGGTGTTTTGACCGAGTGTTCATTTTAGCTCTTGTATTCTTATCACGACACTTCGTTCAACTGTTGTTAACTCAGACACCCTTCAAGAATTGCTCCTGGGTGTTGTTAGGTTACGCCATTACATCTGGCTAATGTTTATGATATATTGTTTTAACTACACCGCCTTACGGTATCGTATTTGAACTATCCCATTTAGAGTTATAGTGTCTCCCCGTTCTTGGGTAGACCGTTGATATTTTCTCCTTGTGTTCTAGACCTGGTCAAACATCCTCTTTGGTGAAGAATAACATTCCCGGTGGTCATGGTGATTGTTCTGTGAATTCTATCCTTTTGGTTGGACATTGGCGTGTCCATGCTAGGCATTAGCCTTTCTGTACTTAGGCTGAGTATTCATTCCAGCTTTGACGCATTTGTTCCAAATTCTTGAGACATGTCTAGTGTCTATACCGAGTAATTTGTGCTCCTTGCACCTTCTAATTCTTGTTCATGATCCTTAGATGAATTCTCTGAGTTCCTTTAGGCTTGTTAGCTTAACTGTGTTCCTTCTCCCCGATCGTCCGAGGTGTCCAACTGTTCTGGTTAAACTTACTTTGTTGTCCGTAGAACGAAGTTGACTACTTCCCGTGTTCCGTACTCTATTTGTATACATATGTGGGGTACCATGCTGATACATTACTACTTACCCGACTAACCTATAAGTAGGTTTGTCGGGCCCGCAAGCTCCTATCGGAGTGTGATCGTCCCACATCTCGTTTGTACATTTGTAGTGTTCGTCACACGCCTAAGTGAAGTATTCTGTTGTCAACTCCTCTTATATCGTCCTATGATATCTTATTGTGAATCTGTTGGTTTGTTTTTTTTTTAATCGGGGGGTTTAAGAAATATTTTACGTTTTGAAAGAAAGTTTTAAGTTTAAAATTAAAATCTTCATGGCATTTCAATGTTGGGGGGTTCTGACCGAGTCTAGCTCCCCGCTGACTAGTATATCCTTTAATGCAATGGCTAGGCCGTTAGGCCCTTCCAAGGTTTCATTCTTAAAGTCCTTAGGTTTTGTGATCCTGTAGTAGCTTCATTGCTATCACGGTACTTTACTAAGTACTTGTTGTTGTTAAAAGTCTTTCTGAATAGTCCTGTTATTATTGCACTGGCCGTGGCAAGTGCGTGGTACTGGTGGTTTTTGGGTTAACTTATACCGGTCATGGTATTGTTTCCTTGCGTATTTGGTAGCTTCGTCGGCTCTTCCCATGATCCACTGATCTTTTACTTGGGTTAATCAATCTTTTGAGCAACTTCTTAGTGATCTTGACATGGCTGTCATTGATCAAGCTGCTTCTTCAATCCTTGGAGATCCCTATTTACTGGGTTCTATATTTTACTTGTTGCTCGTTCCCACACATTTACCGTGGTTACCGAGACTTAACTTGTTTAGGAACTACTTCTGTAGTCCTGTCGGAGTGTATTCCGTAATTGTTCTCGTAGCTGCCTGAGCTATGTCAGTCAGGTATTGTAACCTCTTTAGCGTTGTAGTTTTGGAGTTAACCACTCCCGACTATGTCCTTAGTCAGTTAGTATACCATTGGTGGTATTATCTAGCTATTACTGTCCAGTAGACTCGTGTTTCGGGTTTCGTTACTGCTCCTTTGTCCGCTTTGTTGCACGGTTGGAGCTTCCCTTCTTGTTACTACTGCTGCTTGACCAGTCGGTTCTCGCAACTGCTAAGCATGTCGCCCCATGCTGTCGTAACTTCCAGTCTCCATTTGGTTAGGATTCTCATTCAACCGCTATTAAGTGCGGTTACTATTGTTGTTCGACCGGGAACTGTCCCCGGGACTTCCAATCCTTAGAATCTACTGTATGATAGGTTCTTTTCTCTTATAGGAATATTTCACAATTGCCAGATCGGGTTTCCCGAGTATGAGAGGACTTTCCTTCTCTCTAGCGTTCTTTCCCAAGCTATACAATGGGGGATGTGGATGGCGGGTTTAATATTGTAGGTATTCGGTACACACCGGGAGTTCCTAACTAGCGTATCTCTCACGCTATCACTCCACCCTTAGCCCTGAGCTTCCAGTTCCTAACTCGATATTTCCTAAGCTCGGTATTTCCAGTCATCAGAGCGATACTTCGCCCTGATATCACTTTTTGTAACACCCCTACCGCTAATCACATCATTATCTCCTAATTGCCTCGTACATCCTTACCTTCGCAGCGGAAAATCAAATCCAACGGTGGGTGAAACAATTCCGTTAGTCACCCACGTGACTAACAAGGCCTACTCCAATTACAGTAACGGTCTGATGGACCGGAATATCCGAGTACTAAACAAATACAACAACACTTCATTTCCAAACTGAGTATATACAATTCTCCAATCAATACCGTGCTCAATACTTACAATCCAATATACCGCGTCTACTAAGGTACAATCACAATACATCATTTCTCAAACAAAAGGGTGTACCACATGGTACCCCGTCAATTCAAAGGGCTACTAGCCTATATACAACACGGTACACCATTCATCATTTGCTAACTCTCAAAAGGGTAAAGCATCTCGGCCTCATCACGACCATCTACTTTCTTGGGTACCTGGAACATAAAAACAGTGCCCCGAGGGGCTCAGCAATTGCTGGCATGAAATTCGCATACCCCGTGCTAACGGAGGTACGCCGACTACGGTGTCGCCTACATGGAGTTCATTTTTATTTACAAGCATACATGCTAATACGAACAACATTATATTCAGGCAATAGTACATTCATACATACATTCCAATACATACAAGGGCACACTCATGCACAAAGTACAATACATATAAATGGGAGACAATTCACAAGTTAACCAAGATCTTGAGATACACTCCTCAAGTTCTCATCTCATCACTTTGTTAGTCAATTTCCCATCCGGGTTAATCGGATGTTCTTACCCTTTTACTCCTGATCACTACTTACACTAGCCATGATCATTCTCAACTGATACTTACGATCTCTCCACCGGGTTACTTCTCTTATAACCCAACAATCCCCAGCTTATCTCTTTAGACGGATAAGCTCTGCCAGTCTCACTCCAGTCGGGCACCACTATGTGGCACACGGCCCCGCAGGGCACCATTATGTGGCACACGGCCCGGTAACAAGGGAGTTCGACCATGGATTTAGAAACAAACGCTCTGTTGTTTCCTCATCCTTGCACGCGTGACTCACAATCCCCCTAACCCAACTCTCAGGTTAATAATAATTTCCAGACAGTGAGTTAGTCAACATTCAACTCACTCACCATTCACACATGGGGCATGGCGCACAACTAACAGTTAGTTCCCACCAATGTTAGTTCAGTCAAGTTCCGAGTTAGATTGGTTCACAGAAACCATTAACTCATACCAACCATTCAACCAATCAAGTACTTCACTCACAATCATACCTTTCATGAATTATACAAGCTCAAGGTCCAATCACAATTCGATAAGGGATAATATATCACAAGCACAAGGAAGTGCAATAAACCCGATTCGTGCGTTTTATCTTGATTAGGTGATCACATACACACATAAATACACAAATCAGTGTAACTTCGGTAGCATACAGGGCATGAGAAAATCATACCATTCACCGTAGTTCTCGGGTTGCCGACTCTCCTTCGGATTCCAACTATTCAGATCCTATAACATACGTAGAATCGGGCGGTTAATTATCTATAATTAACGTAGCCCATTTCATCTTTAGTGTTTCCCGATTTACTTACATTACTAACTCCTATATTTCAAACTCATTCACATAAGTTACTTACTTCTCATTACTTCTCAAGCTTGTTCACACCCCTAATGACCTTTATATGTCATTAATTAAGTCTTAACAATCTTATAATATCATTACCACTCAAATTCCCACCTTAGAATTGCTTTAAAACACTTTCTGGAAAGATTTTGGGGTGGTCCGGGTTTGTGTCCGGGGTTACAAACCCGGACTATACCTTCGGAAAACATTCTGGGTAGTTTTTTGCATGGTCCAGGTTTGTGTCCGGGGTTATAACCCGAACCAAACTCTGGATTCATTTTCTGGCATGTTTTTGGGGTGGTCCGGGTATATGTACCGGTTTACAAACCCGGACCAGCCATGTAATACTCCATTTTGCAGTTTTTCAACCTCTATTCAACCCCTATTTCATACCTAATCCTTTCCTAATCTTTCTACATGTAATCTAGCATGTTTTTACACTAATTTGACACCCTAAACTCTCCTAATTCATTCATTAAACTCATCACCCATTTCATGGTTTCCTTACACCATTTTCTCATTCTTAATTCTTCTAAAACTCTTTGTTACAGATTTTACTCTTCTCTCTCTTCACTAACCAATGGTTCATTCATTGGATTATTTCCATCCCAAGTCTTACCTTACTACATAACTTCTCTTTTAATCCAACCAAGGGTGATTAACTACTCATATTAACTCCAAAACACACCTAACTTAACCTAGGTTATTCTTTCTCCTTAAACACCTAAGTCACTTAGTTTCCTACAGAAATTTTGGCAGAGGTTCTCTACAATTCTAACAATCCCAAAGCCTTATTTAGCTCATATAACTTAGTTCAACAGCCCTGTTCATTTAGACATCACCAACTCCATTCTAGGCACTAACCGCACATTAAATTCCAGCACAACAACATTTAATTCACTAGGCTCCAAAGCCTTTTATCCTCAACATAAACACACTAATATACTCCCATTTCTTTGTCACCATTGCAGTAGCTTAAATACCAACATAATCAATGTAATTATTTTCATACCACAAGGCATTAAAATCGGTTCAAAGGTAAGTTCATTACCTTGTGATTTCTAGTTTTCTTTGCTTTCTTTCTTCTTTCTTCCTTCCTCTTCCCTTTCTTCTTTTTCTTGGTTCACAAACCGGTCAAGGGATACTTGTTTGCTCTAATGCTACAGCCATGCCCAATAAACAACAATGAGCATCTAGAACTCCTAAAGTCTAGAATCAACCCTAATGTACAAGGAGATGATTTAAAGCTCTAAAGGAGTATTACCTTTGGACTTCCAGATGTAGTTTTGGGCAACAAAACAACAAGGTTCAGCTCCTATCTTTAACACCAAAAACGGTTGAACAAGGAGCAGCAAGGAGAGTTCAAACGTTATAATTTTTTTTTTTGTTAAAGGGAAGCTAGAAAAAGAAGAGATTTAGCTTCCTTTCTTACCTTAAAACAACAAGGAGATGGTTTGGCTTCCAATGGTCTTCTTCAGCCTTCAAGAGGAGATACAGCCATGGGGATGAAGTTCAAGCTTTTGGGATTTTGAAGGATGGAAAATGATCCCCAAGGTGAGAGGAGTTCAATGGTACAATTTTTGTAGCATTTGGACTTGATTTGAGCTTTGAAAGAGGAGGAGGAATGGTGCTGTTGATGAGCTCTTCTAAATCACCATTGGAGGCTTGGAGAAGAAGAAGGAGTCTGAAGGGGGAGGGAAACGTGAGAATATAGAGGGATGGGAGGAGAGAGATTAAAATTTTGCTTTTGTACTGTCTTGCTTTTTACTTTATTCTTTTGTCTTTTACTAACTTATAAGGAGTTAGAGTTGGGAGAGAGCTGAAGCAAACCGTGGGCATGCTCATAAATAAAGCATGCCAGATTTTTATTTACAAGGGAGGGGAGTATTTTGGTCTTATTACACTTAACACCCCATAAGTTCCCGTTTTTATACTATTCACTAACCGGAGCCCGTTTTCCGGAATTTTTTTGTTTAATTAATTTTAATGGCTCTAGACCTTCACTAATGTTTAATTATAGACATTTGATTGACTATAATTTTTACGAGTCTATTAAACTTGCTTAAAGTCACATTTTCCCAGTTTTCTCGAAAACGTGCTTTAAGGTCCGTTTGCATTTTTAACCCATTTTATGGATTCGTTTTCTTTTGGAATTGTTCCCACATATTTATTTAGGCGTAATTAAGTTTCTAAAAATCTCATTAGCCTAATTAATCACTGTTTTTAAGTTCGGGGTCTTTCATCATCCCTTTGCAGTTTTGTAGGTATAAAACAAGCGGAAATGGTCTATTCATATTGTCTAAGCACAGTTAATGTTGATAGTCAATGCAAAGATATGTGGATTCTTGATTCTGGTGCTACTGGTCACATTTGTTGTTATTTAAGACATTTCAAAGAGTATGGGCCTGCTAATCATTAGAGGCGTGTCAAGATGCCTGATGGCCATTATCAGGAAGTTTTGATTACAGGCAGTGTTCAGTTATCTGACAGTTTCAGTTTGAAAGATGTGTTATTTTGTTTCAGGTTTTTAGTTTAACCTGATTTCAGTCAACAAGTTAACCAAGAAGTTACAAGGTCTCATTAGCTTTGGTGCTGATATTAGTTGTTTACAGGATTATACCCTGATTAGTCACAGTGTCATCGGCCATGTGATGCAAGGCTGTATGTTCTGGAAAAATCACAGTTGTAGAAGACTCTTAATCTTTGGAGGAACTTCAGATATCAGACGGATCTTTCTTCTCAAAAGAAGTCTTTTGTCTGCAGTTCTAAGCTTGAAGAATGGCATCATAAGTTGGGACATTTACCTGTTTCGAAGATGAAAACATTGAATGTAATAAAAGATTCTGAATTTTCATCAGATTTTATCAGTGACTCTTGTAGAAGGGCCAAAGGGCACTATTTGTCCTTTCCTGAAAGTAATAGTAAATCAGAAAATATGTTGAGTTTATTCATATAGATACTTGGGGACCATTTAGAGAAGTTACCCATAATGGTTATGCTTACTTTCTTACTGTTGTTGATGACAACAGTAGGAGTACTTGGGTCCAGCTTCTCAAACGAAAGAGTGATGCTTTTGGTGTCCTCAAGTCTTTCATAACCATGGTTAAAGTGCAGTTCAATGCTACAGGTTAAACTAGTGTGAAGTGATAATGCACTGGAACTGGGTAGTAGTAATGACGGCAAAGCTTATTTCAATGCTTAAGACATTATTCGTCAAATAAGTTGTCCATATTCACCACATAAAATGGAATAGTTGAGAGAAAGCATCGTCATCTTCTCAAAACAGCCAGGGCACTTAAAAAGTAATCTCCCTTTATGTTATTGGGGAGAAAGTGTTCTACATGCCACTCACCTTATTAATAGAATGCCAACTTCTGTTCTCAAATGAAGAGTCCTTATCAGATTCTCTATCAGCGGTTACCAGATTATCATCTTTTGAAATCATTTGGGAGCCTCTGCTATGCCACTCTAAATGGACAGAAATCTGATAAGTTTGCAGCTAGAGCACAACCTTGTGTTTATCTTAGGAAACCTCCTCATCAAAAAAGGACATAAACTGCTACGTTTGGAAACCAAACAGATTGTTATTAATCATGATGTCATTTCCAGGGCATGGTATTTCCTTTCAAACATGTTCCTAGCTCTCTGAAACATGATCTTTCACATCTTATCCACCCTGCTAAACAAACGCTTTTTCCAGAAAGCAATGATCATGGTTCTTGTGAAGAAGATTATGTTCCTATCACATCAAGCATTCTGTTACTCCAACCCAACCTGCTGAAGCTGAAATTTCAGTTCCAACTGCTATCGACACAGATGTTATAGTAGATGGGACACACAATACTGTTGATATTCCAAGAAGATCCGGTCGTATTACAAAACTTTCTTCTCATTTCTCAGAATATGTCTTGCATAGTCAAACCTCCACATCATCCTTGGTCACTCTCACTGATGTTGTTCCCTCATACTATTTGTCTTTGATTAATTCTCTCTTCACCAATGCATCCCATTCCTACTGAACCAAGTAGTTATGAGATTGCCTGCAAAGACACTCGTTGGATCGATGCTATGCAAAAGGAGCTTTCTGCTCTTGAAGCTAATGGCACTTGGAGTTGGTTCCCAAACCGACACATATGAAACCAATTGGGAGCAAATGGGTATTCAAGATCAAGCTTAAAGCTGACGGTAGTATTGAACGGTTTAAAGCGCGACTTGTTTCCAAAGGATTTTCTCAAAAAGAGGGACTTGATTACCAGGAGACTTTCTCTCCCGTAGTTAAACTCACTACTGTGAGAGCATTCCTTATTATTGCTGTAAAAAAGGGTTGGACTGTGTCACAATTTGACATTAACACGCCTTTTTACATGGCCTTCTGGATGAGGAAGTAAACATGGTTCCGCCTAAAGGTTATCTCTCTCAGGATGACTCGCTGGTTTGTAATTTACAGAAAAGTCTTTATGGTTTAAACCAGGCATCTAGGCAGTGGTACTCTCGGTTGTCTGATTTCCTAAAAAATCTTGGTTTAAACAGTCCCTCAATGACTACTCGTTATTTACCAAGATTTCTGGAGGTAATGTCACATATATGATTATATATGTGGATGACATATTGGTTACTGGCAACTGTCCTGAAGAAATTTTGACATTAAAAACAGCTCTTGATACCTAGTTTAAGATCAAGGATCTTGGGAATATTGGATACTTTCTAGGGATGGAATTTATATCTACACCAAAAGGCTATGTTATATTTCAGCGGAAGTTTATGTTGGAAACACTAGATGAATATGGTGAATCCACATGGAGAGTTTTGTTGTGCCCCTCTTGAAGCAGGTTTGAAACTGGAACAAAATCAGGGTGTGCCTCTTCCAAACCCAACTTTATATAGATAGATTGTGGGAAAACTTAATTATATGACACACACAAGGCCATATTTGTGTTTTGCATTCCATTTTTAAGCTAATTCATGACGCATCCCACTGATTTACATCTTAATGCTGCTTATCACACTCTCAAATACGTTAAGGGCACACTTGGGTAAGGCCTGTTACTCAATAATTCCAGCTGCATAGATCTTATAGGCTATTGCGATGCTGATTGGGCGTCTTGCCCTACCACTCGAAGATCTGTTTGTGGATTTTTCATCACTCTTGGAGGTAGCCCCTTTCATGGAAATCAAAGAAGCAAACTACCGTTGCTTTGTCGTCTGCTGAGGCAGAATACTGCTCTTTGAGGCGTATTACTACTGAAATTGCTTGGTTAACGCGTTTGCTTCATGAACTGGGGATGGAGCACATTGATCCCGTAGCAGTTCATTGTGATAATAAGGCTGCTGTCCACATTGCAAAAAATCCCGTTTTTCACGAGCGTACTAAGCACATTGATCTGGATTGTCATTATGTTCGTGAAAAACTTCAGCAATGCCTTATTTGTGTGAATCACATTCCTTCAACACAGTAGCTAGCGGATCCTTTAACTAAGATTTTGCCTGGACATCAATACTTGATTTGTTCCCTGGTTTAGCTTACAACCTATCAGTGGCTGACCTTCTACCTCTTTCCAATCCTGGTCTTCTGTTTCTCATCGCCTCAGGATTGTAGGGGAGTATTGACAGAAGTATTTTTAGTTTGTTGACATAAGTTTGTTACTGAGTCATCATTGTAATTCTCAGTCTATTATTTCCATCTAGTTTCCAATAGCTTCTTTTCCTTTCTATAAATAAGCTACAGACCATAAGTCTTATAACACTTACGCCACTCAGTCAGAGCTCAAGTTTTTAAACTCTCTTCTATCAATGAATACATCTTCTCCTTCCAAACCAATTCTCTCTTAATGCGCCTACTCATTATCTTTTTTTATTTTATGGAAAGACGCCTACTCATTCTCTTGTAGACGTTTCATCTTCATCAGTAATGTAAACTTAAACTGGCGAACAAGGGATAGACACGCTCTGTATCTCCTCTTTCTCTTCTCATGGTGAAACTGGAAATCCCTCCACATCTAGTCTCGATTTCTTCCAATATCTCCCATCAAATTTCCTGATTTCGCTACTAGTAGAAAAAATGTTTTTAATGACGGCGTTTAAACCACGGTTAAAAGGAAAACCGTGGTTTAAAGTTTATAAACCACGGTTTTCATAGCAACCGTCATTTAAGGTACACGCCAGAGTGCATATACCACGGTTTTTGGAGAACCGTCGTATATAGGTTACTTATATACCACGGTTTTCTGGGCAACCGTGGTATATAGTACACGCCAGAGTGGATATACCACGATTCTTGGAGAACCGTCGTATATAGGGTACCTATATACCACGGTTCCTATGCAACCGTCATTTATAATGCACATCTTACTATATTAAACCACGGTTTTTTTGGTCAACCGTGGTATATAGTCTAAGCGGGATTTTTAATTTTCGGCCCAAATTTAACGCGGCTCTTTCTCTCTATTCTCTTATATTCTCACGGTAATTTTGGAACCCAAACCGACAAAGCTCTGCAACTCTTCTCTTCTTTCTCTTCAATGTCACGGTAATTTTGGAACCCAAACCGACGAACATGCTCTGCAACTCTTCTTCATTCTCTTCAACCTCACGGTAATTTTGGAACCCAACCGACGAACATGCTCTGCAACTCTTCTTCATTCTCTTCAACTTCACGGTAATTTTTGCAACCCTAACCAGCGCACAAGGAACATGCTCCGTCCTCACTCATTCTCTTGTTTTTCGGTATTTTTTGCAGCTTACACTTGCGAACAAGGAACACATGCTCTAAATCATCTCCACTCACTGCAATTTTCGCAACCATAACCGGCGAACAAGGCACATGGCCTACGCCTCCATTCTTCATTCTCTTCAACCTCACGGTAATTTTGCAACCCACCGCGAACAAGGAACATACTACGCCAGAGTTCTTCACTCATTATTTTGTACCCTAAATCGCAAACAAGGGACATACATGTTCTAGCCTCTTCATTCTCTTCTGCTCTGTTTGAGATCTGTAGCGGCGCTTCTAATTGCCAGTGATTTTGAAAAAGAGTTCAGAGACTATAAACCACGGTTATATGTATAACCATGGTTTATTCGTTGATTTTATACATAATATACCACGGTTTTGACCTTTAACCGTCGTATAAAAGGTACTTTATACCACGGTTCTGACCTTAACCGTCATTTAAAATCGGTGAGGACCGCGTCCAAAAACGGTCTTAAACGACGGTTATAGCAAACCGTGGTATATAGTCTTCTTTTAAACAACGGTTTTCAACCGTTGTATATAGGCAATTTCCTATATGCGACGCGAGCATAAACCACGGTTCCTAACCGTGGTATATAGGCAAAATAATCATGGTTAAAAACATTTTTTCTACTAGTGGCGCTATTGCTGTGTAAATATTTCGAAGATCTTCAAGTAGAGCGTGTGTGTTAGCGTGATTTTGTTGAAGAATCTGGGTCTGGGTGATTCGAGAAAGGTGGTGGAAGTTTCGGTTTGGAGGAGCTTCATACCTTTTCGAAATCATGTGGCATAGGTAAGAATTTTTGGAATTATTCAACATACAAACTCTTTCCTTTTTCCTCTTCTTCCTTTGGAAACACTGAAAGCAAATCTGATTTTCACCCTCAAATTTTCACCGAAAGTCCTAATCTTCATGCCTCTGTATATATCTATGGAGGAACCTTACGATCGAGGCAATATCCAGGGGCGAAGCCAGAAACTTTTGCTAAGGGGGGCGAGAATTTTTTTTAATAATATTAATTAATATTTTAAAATTTTTTAAATATTTATAATTATATTTTAAAATTTTGATTTAGCTTTTTATTGCTCCTTAAAAACGGGTATACTAAATCATACGTTAATGCCAATAATATAGAAAAATAGTTCTTTTTCTAAAAATTATTTTGAGTAATTCTAATATTATTTTAATTTGTAAAATTTGTACTAAAAAACTAAAAACACTTGTATTATGGATAAAAGGGGCATATGATTACTAAGACTGATATAATAATCTGTTTTACTTTAGACTATATTGCTCAAATAAAAATATTAAGAATTTTCTTATCTATTATTGACTAAAACTGATTTTTTTGCAATATAATTCTTCAACAAATAATACATTTTAATAGAAATAAATTTGATAATAAATAGAATTTAGTGATATCATGGTGATATTTTACAAAATGTTATGGGACGAAGATATATATTAACAAATTTTAACTATATAACTGACAAAATGAACAACTGATTTAAGCATATACCCCAGGGAGTTGGGGGGCCCGCACACCCACCCCTGTCTTCACCCCCGGCAATATCGACATCATTCACTGGTGACTTGGGAAGGGCGGACAGAAGGAAACGAGGGGAGTTGCTGGTTGAAAATTAGTGTTGTCGAATCCAAAGAGGAAAAACAGAGCCAGCATCCTTTCCTTGCGCACTGAAATCCTGCGTGCTTTAAATCTGACCAAACAAAAGAGTAAACAAGGATGGACCCTTATCAATTTTTAGGATTCTTGTGAGTAAGTTTCTGACAAAAATCTGTCGCTGTCTATTTTGAATCTCCATGTTTAGCTTCTGTTCTTGAGCTTAAACACTAAGCTTTGCACCTCTGGTCTTCTCTTTTGTAATTAGGGACGAAAACTCAGTTAGACGAACATCTTCACTCAAATCAAAAGCTTCCGTTATAGTTTAATATTCCTAAACGAGTGCTCTATGTTTTTGTTATGATTAAATTGATTATAAATGTAACGACCCCAAAACCACCCTGGTTCTGAGACCGTCACACGCCGCACGCTTACTACCTAAGACATGCAAGGCTACTCTCTGACGAATCCCAAACAGATACAAATGTTCTTCTATCACATAAATAATGATTACAACTTGTCTCACAAATTACAAAGCGGAAGCCAAAAGAATTACATAGCAGTAGTCTAAAATAAATACAAAGGCTACGAAGCAAAACTAAAAGCAGAAACAGAAGCGGAGCCTTCCAATAGAGGCTAAAACCTGCAAAATGTTAAATGAATAGGGGT
The DNA here is from genome assembly GCA_023374045.1 of Limonium bicolor. Classification (NCBI taxonomy): domain Eukaryota; kingdom Viridiplantae; phylum Streptophyta; class Magnoliopsida; order Caryophyllales; family Plumbaginaceae; genus Limonium; species Limonium bicolor. Next base: position 97,223,330 of record CM041778.1, read on the forward strand.
GAGCAAACCACAGCTCAGTAAGTGATAAACTTCATCAGCATAAGCATGCTCAAAACATTTTTACAGAACATAGCTTATATATATAAGTTAGCAAATCAATTTCAGAATCAAAATCAAATGAAACCACCTCAAAACGATACGAAGTCAAAATACAAAGCAGAGTGAAACAGAGGTCACAAAGGTGGCTTAACAACGGAAGACTTTTACATAAACCATAAAGCTTTTCAGAAATCATATGTCATATATAGACTATCCGAAGAAGGAAATAAAACAAGCATAGTTTCTTAACAAAGCTCATTTGTAATACAATCTAATCTTCACAAAACGGAAAACCATAACCCAAGGTTGACAAAACAGAGAAGATAAAACGGAGTTGAAACCACACACACAGAATGAGACAAAGCACAAAGCAGTGTCTCATGGCAGAAGCTATCATTGCTCAAAACTGAACAGAAGCAAATCAGAATCTTATACACATCAAAACGTTATCGAAAACATAGTTTTTAAGGGACCTTAGTTCAAAGCATACAGAATAGGTCAGAAGACCTCAGATAACAGAACAGGTCTGAAGACCCCAGATAACAGAATGAGTCCGTCGACTCCAGATACAGAATGAGTCCGTCGACTCCAGATACAGAATGAGTCCGTCGACTCCAGATAACAGAACGGGGGATGCCCGTGATACAGATACAGAAGGACGTCCTACGCAGCGCGCTACGGGATAACTCGACCCAGTCATCCACGGCTCAGAAAGCAATAAACTAGGTCCCAAAATATATTATTTCACGAAGCCATAGTCACCATATTAATATCACAAAACCAAATTATACATTGGTACGTTAACATACATACTTTTGAACAAAATATTAAAACACCAAGATTCATATATACACGTACAAATTCGTATAGGAATGCGCATCATTCGTACAACCAAAATATACGTATGAGTAATCCTGCAAATCATTTGTACAACTTACAAAAATTATTAACGAAAACGGTATTATTATTAATCATTGAAAAAGTAATTACAAGACTACTTATCGGAACAGGAAATCAGACTTGTATGTATAGAATATAAGCAATTAAGAAGTCATGACATTTGACAAATATCAACCGGTACTGATTGCGACATAAAATAGTGATATTATAAATATGCGTAAGAATAAACATAGTATATTTTAATCACCAAAAGAAATTTCTCAGAAATCCATATTGTAACAATATATACTTTCGTACAAAAATTGTATTGGAAAAAGACTAATAATCCATGTAATTGTACGAGTGGAAATCCAATCCGTGTACCACCACTGATGTGTACAAACTTATAAAATACATTTGAAAGAATCGTTGCAATACGTAAAACCAATGAAAAACGTACCAGATAGACATATGTACAAAAATATAATTTAAATGGTAGCCTCGTACCGGAAAGTGAGAAAACAAACATATATCTAACTAATCGATTGACACACATAAATCATTGAAATATTTATTATAATATTGAAATACCCCTAGGTATTAAACGCATAAAAATCGTAACACGTTTTATAATACGTACATAAAATAACGTACGAGCAAAGAAATCTAGTATATGTATATATGTGTACGTATACGAAAATACATGTACGCAACGTTACGATATTGTAACGTCGTGAATAAGTAACAATGTCGTCACATAACTTCGTTACAAAAAAAAAGTATATAATAACACGATATAATATATAGTCGTGTATATATCGTAACGTTGTAAATAAGTGACAATAACGCCGCATAACCGCGTTACAAAGAATACTGAATCACATGATATAATATATAGTCGTACTTATATAAATAAGCAAGTATAACTCATAAAAAAAAAAAAGAAAAAGGAGCAAATACACTCCCGCTGAGGTTCAAACCCGCAACCTCACATACTTTCCCCAAGTGTATAACCGGTTGAGCTATGCTCATATTCGGTATATGATCCACCCGAATTAAAACTAGTATCTAATCGACTAGGTAAATGAAAAACAAATCCAATCTGGCATGCACTCCCTGTAACACCAATTCCTTCTTCCCCCTTGATGGAACATCAGATCGAGCAAATAAAACAGAAGCCAGGGAATCCAACTCTGAGGTGACCATTCTATTTTTATTCTAATGCCATAACTCCTTGTAACTTGAGACCACTATCTTAATCACTCACTAACCTCTTATCCTCCCATCTGCTCTCTGTAACCTCATTTAAATCAAAAAAAAAAAAAGAAGAAAGCAACAGGCAATCGAGTCTCTGTGGTGTTGCCTGAAAACAGAAAAAATTTTCCAACTAAACAGCCATGCTGCTATCGTGCATTGAACTCGATGAGGTCAGACATAGATGTAAGGACTCGTTAGAGTTCGAACCCACCAAACTCCCACAACCCCTTTTTAGTAACTTGCAACCACTACCTCACGGCATGCTGATAAGAATAATTGGCCAACTGTCGCATGAGGAATCAACCCACTCAACCTTTTTCCTTTGAGATTGAATCTCGGTATAAGCAGTCCAAACTCATTCTGTCCAAAAAAACGACCACATCAAAGGTGCAAGACCAGGAGCTCCACGGATCAGTTCCTGATTCTAGCTAGGTGATGCCCAGTGATGTAACCCTTTTCCATCCTTCTCAGTTTCTTCACAAGACATTGCATGCCCACTACCGAGAAAGCCTGGGTGTATTCATAAAACTCAATCTTCCTCAAGAAACTGCTCAGGTGAGACTACGGGTTCAGAGGAGAAAAAAAAAAAAATCCTGCTGTCTCAGTTCTCTTATTCTTCCCTGTTTTCACGTACTACTGTCTAACCCATTACCTCCTCCTTCCTTGTTTAACTTCGTCTGGGAGCTTAACCCGTGAAGAGTGTCTCAAAACCCCACGAACAACAGCTCACCTCTGTTTCAGAAAGAAACACAACCAGGTAAATTAATCTTCAAACAGTTCTCCTCGACCTGTTCCATTGGTTTGTCAAGACTAACTCCTAGGTAATCTGTTCTCAGTAGCCGTCGAGTAACCCAGGTGCTGGAGTTTTCACACTGCGCCAGAAACAACCAAGGGAGACCGCAAAGCTAGAGGGGTGAGCCATCTTTAAACTTAATGCAACAGCAGGAAACGAAAGAAAACACCAGTCAAGTTCAGTGGTTAAGTATTTCAAATCTGTAACATTGGCATTCTGCATGTTAACCTTCAGAGGGGATGTAGGAGTTGTAGTGCCGTAAAAATAAACTTAAAACTATGCTAAAACACTTAACTAGATTGGCGAACAAGTTTAAGTGTACTGAAAACCATACTGAAACTGTTGGAACCAGGTGCTCGAAATGTCCTGTCAAAAAAAAAAAAACTGATAATCATTTCAAACCATTGCCATTTGTGTTCTGACTACTAACTGTCCCGGAAGTAATATGGAGTTAGTATTGATTTGTCAATAAACCCAAAACCCAACTGAAGCATTTAATCAGTTTGGCAAACACCCTGGAGGGAATAAAAACAAAAACTAGTTTAGTGCGTTAAGGGAAAGAATTCACAGAAACTGATACGATTTAAGCATCATAACTCCACCTGTTTAAGCTATCTAAACTTGAGAGTGTTGAAGAAAAAGGAAACTGATAGCACATTAGAAAAGGGAAGAGAAAGGGGTAGAGTACAGAGGTTGAACTTCTGTTTCAGTAACAGGTTGGGTGCAAGAAAGTTTAGAGGTGCAGACCTGATTTCTTGGGATTTGTTTTAAGGTTAGGATTATGTTAGGATAAGTAACTAGCTAACTAGACAAGTTAGGGGAGATTGGAACCCAAATTCGTAAACAAGCTAAATCAAGGAAGCACAGCCACATTCTCAGTTTTACATTCCCATCAGTTTTGTATTTCGGATGTTTTTCTTTTCAGTTTCATTCCAGGTTTCGAGTGTTATCAAATTGCCAGTCTCAGTCTGAATAATGAAGTGAGTGTGGTTTTATTAATGAGATTAAACCACAGCTAAACGTATAGGCAGGTTTGTAAACACCCTGGAAGCATCAAGAAATGAATAAGATCAAGTAATGAAAAGAAAACAAATTGAAGAAAGTCATCTGTTTCAGTTTCAGTTTCCTTTCACTTCAGTATTTAAAACATTTTAGTGGTATTAGCAGTTTTGCCTTGGGTCTGCTTTGAGAGTCAAAACTGTATTAAGATACATAACTGCACAGCTAGACAACCTAGGGGAGATAGCTGGCATGCCAAAACAGAAGTGGAATTGGGATCTCAGAGTAGTTTCCAGGCTCTGAAAATTCACATTCTTCTCGGTATTAACTTCCTGAAGCAATCTAATTGTAGTATTAGCTGAGTGACCAAGGCAAAAGCTTATTGAACCGTGGGGATAAGTGTAAACAAACTGGAAACAGATTAGAGATCAGAAAAGTAGACAAGGGGGAAGAAATGTAACAGTTTAATGTTTACCTGAGAACTTGAATCTGTATAACTTTGTTACAGAGAAGTAATAAGCAGTGGTAGTGTTAGATCATGAACTGAAAACCTAGCTAATACACTAGACTATGGGTAATCAAGTGGGGGATGTTATTGACATCAGTTATCCCATGAGCAAAACAAAAAAAAATAAAGAAACAGTTAGCAACTTAGGAAGAAAAGATGGAAGTAAAACTATCAGGTGGATGCTTCAGTTTCTGTTTGTTTTTTTTCAGTTTTCAGGTTTTAGTTTCAGGTGGCAGTTCCTTGTTGCAGTGTACTGGCGTATCAGTACAGCATTGCTGGGGTTGTTTTTTAGTTTTAAAATATGCTAAACCACTTAACTAAGTAAGTGAGTATGGTGGGGATAAATTAGAAATCAGATAGGTAGACAAAAGAAAGACAGAATGAAGAATAACAACAGAAAGTGTGCATCAGTTCAAGGTCTGCGTTTTCTTTCAGTTCTGTTCATTTTCTGGTGAGGAGAATTGCAGTAGTTTCACTTGACGTGAGTTGTCTGAAGTTAGAAACCATATTGAGAGGTCTAACTGAATAGCAGAAATAATTTGGGAGAATTGAAAGTCAGTCTGTAACAAAGACAATAAAGAGAGGAAGATGTGACAGTGTTTTTCTCAGCTGCAGATTTTGTCGGGTTTTAATCTTCAGTTTCTGTCCCGTTGATATATATGTCATCTTGGGTCTGTTGGAACAAAAAAATGTCACACCCTAAGCTACTTGAGTTAGTAATGAGAGTAAACTGAAACTTAACTCACGAACAAGACGGGAAAACCGATCACAACAGAGGGAAAACCTACACCGGTGCTGATTCAGTTTCAGATTTCTGTTTCCTGTGTAAAGAACTTTCAAAGGGGTTAACGATGTTGCTTATAGATGGTTTTAATTTAAAATATCTCTAATACACCTAACTGAGGTTATACACACTTGTGGAAGATAGAAACTAAAGAGATACATCAGAAAAGGGGTTGGGATTGAGTGTATACACAGGCAGGGGCGGACCCAGAGCTTTAATGCTATGGGGTCCATTATTTTAGAGTACATATACATATAAATAATAAATATTTATCTATTAATTAACTACATATTTAATATATTTTACAATTGACCTACAATTCTGTCTTATTGGTTTTTAAAAATAAAAGCTACTTCTACTTGTAATTTTTTTTAAATAATGCTATCTGCTTACATATCTATTATATCCAAAAATCTTAAACCACCCTACAAAACATAGTGCATGAGAAACCAAAATGCTAAAACAAACAAAAGGAAAAAAAAGCTAAGTTTGAAGTGTGGTGAAGTATCCGTGAATTCAATAAAGAAAATTAATTTGGACTGGACTTACTTTAGGGGCTGGAATATTTTCTAAAAAAAATAAAACAAAGTGACAACTATGAGGATTTGAACTCTAGACCATAAGTACTACTAATTCTTAACCACTAAGCCACATTCACCACTTGATAATTATGTCATTTTATTATACTTATATTAGGTTCTAATATTTCATTTTTTTATAAAAAAGCTATGGGGTCCCGGACCCCATGGGACCCCATGTGGGTACGCCCCTGTACACAGGTGGTTGTTTCAGATTTCTGAAAATTTTGCTTCTGTATAAACAAGTTTCAGAGGGCTTACAAGGTCGTATTGATTGGCAAAATGAACCTGGAATATGTCTAATACACTCAAGTGAGTCATAACAGATTGGGAAAAAGTTAGGAGTCGTAATCAATCGGGAAGAAAGTGAAGAAGGGATTACACCGGTTGCTGTTTCAGTTTCTCTTTCAGTTTCTGCCCTCTGTATAATGAACTTCCAGAGTTGTTATCGATATCGTTTTGAGTCGGTTTTGAGTTTAAAACATTATTAACACCTATACCTAGTTGGGTAATACTGTGGGAAGGAGTGAAATATCCGTTAAACTAAAGAATAACTAGAAACAAAAAGAAAACATTTAGATTGTGGTTGCAGTTTTGCATGGATATTATAGTTTCTGTATAACCAGATTTCATGGGTATCATAAGGGTGATGCTAGTTAATAATGAACCTAAACAATGTTAGTATACCTAACTAATTGATGATACAGCTCGGGAAAGAGTAAACCTTAGCTGATATGGTAAAGGATTGGTTATTTGAGGTAAAACACCGAACTTATGTTGCGGTTTTATAACTTTGGGACGTATGTATAAAAGGGGTATAAGGGTATGTTATGGTCTATATTATAATGGTACTAAGGTTAAAACATTTCCCACTTATCTATTTAAGGAGGGAATACACGTTAGTCAAGCTAAATCTATCTTATATAAACATGTTACATGGTTAACGTTTAAAACGCTCTAAAGCGTTGACTAAGGAAAAAGGATTTAGTTGACGTGTAAAACAAAGACGTGAATGTCCTAGGAGTAAGATAAGCCTAGAATTAATACATGGAAGTTCTAGGAGTCAATCTAAAATAAGCATGTAACAACTTACCAAGGGAAAAACGTACGATATAAAGTGTCGTCACATAAAATAATAAACTGACCCGTTGTTTTAATTAACGCTAGGGCCGTAGCGAACTCCGACCGGGACTTCGAGTGCAGGACGACTCGTGCTTCGAATAAGGTATGGACATGTGTGGTTCGTATGTTGCCGTGTTACACGGCTTGTGTGCTGGGTGCCTTGTTTGTTTATGACCACAAGACTAATGCATGAAAACGGATGTTTGTTTTACCGTGCTTATTTGTCTGTAGTGAGCTTGTGTAAGGCATGTGAATGGATTGATTATTTTCCTTGCTTACATGCTTACTATTATTGTGCATATTGCTTGCGCGCACACAGTAGTGTAGTCCCTTCTCGTTGATGAAACCTTGAGATGAAACACAACGAACTTCGTAAACAAACAAAGGAACTACATAAAGAGAAAACTCCTCTTAACTATAGAGGACCTCTAATGACACCCACTATGGTGTCGAACTATCAATGATGATGATAAGCCAATACCCGTTAAGAATGAATAGGGAGACGGACCCTTTGTATCCGGGGTAAAGACCAATAAAATAAAGAGGAATAGGGAGACGGACCCTTTGTATCCGGGGTAGAGACCAATGATATAAAAAGGAACAGGGAGACGGACCCTTCGTATCCGGGGTAGAGACCAGAGCATTAAAAGGAATAGGGAGACGGACCCTTTGTATCCGGGGTAGAGACCAATGATATAAAAAGGAACAGGGAGACGGACCCTTTGTATCCGGGGTAGAGACCAGAGCATTAAGAGGCATAGGGAGACGGACCCTTTGTATCCGGGGCAGAGGCTAGTAACATGGAAAAGGAATAGGGAGACGGACCCTTTGTATCCGGGGTAAAGACCAATAAAATAAAGAGGAATAGGGAGACAGACCCTTTGTATCCGGGGTAAAGACCAATAAAATAAAAGAGGAATAGGGAGACGGACCCTTGGTATCCGGGGTAGAGACCAATGATATTAAAAGGAATAGGGAGACGGACCCTTTGTATCCGGGGTAGAGACCAGAGCATTAAGAGGCATAGGGAGACGGACCCTTTGTATCCGGGGCAGAGGCTAGTAACATGGAAAAGGAATAGGGAGACGGACCCTTGGTATCCGGGGCAATGGCCAGTAACATTTAAAGACAAAAGAGTGAGAAAGAGCTATCCGGGAGTGGAGGATTAGCTGTGGACAAGATGTACTCCAAATGGTGGTGATAAGAGAATTCATAAGTAACCCTTAAAGAAACAAGGAACGATTAGCACCCACATAATGAAGTCTCGGGATCTAATCTATATCCCCTGACTCGGTGCCAGAGAATGAAGGAAAACTTGTGTAATGAGACCAAGCAAACAAGAGAAAGTCACAAATGTGATCCTTTAAGAAACAAGGAATGAATAGCACCTACAGAACAAAGTCTCGGGATCTAACTTATATCCCCTGACTCGGTGCAAGAGAAGAAAAGGAAAACATGTGTAATGAGAACAAGAAAACAATACGTAATCTCTTGAATGATCCCATAGTGAGGATTAACGGTATAATATATCTGCGCACACGTCCTCTAAATTACTTGATTGTTGTTGCTACATTAGCAGCTTACTGTGCTGGACTCCGTGTTTGACATTATTAGGCTACTGGCAAGTTGTGCTTGGTTGCTTATTGATATTGATGTGCTACTTGCAAGATGTGCTTGGTTGCTTGCTGATATTGCTATGCTACCGATGAGTGTGTATGATATCATGATGTACTGATGTGTGCCTTACTGCTTTATCATAGCATGTAAATTTGACTTAATAATATTCGACCAATTAGTCGTGTGGCCCGGTAACATACGGGCTTCACACGTTCATACTCGGCATAGTTTTGCTGAGTCCTTTATTTTTACAGGTAATCATCTGGGACGTGACGAAGTGTAGGTGAAGGACTATCATGGGGGTAGTCCACATGGCAAGACTTTTAGTAGTATGTTTTTAATGTATGGGTTGTACTCTCGGTTTATGTTGTTGGATTAAGAACTTATATTGTAGACTCTCGGTACTCGGTTTGTATACTTTATGTTGTATTTGGACTTCGTTAAAGTTGGAATTCCAGTCATTCAGACCGTAACTTGGAGTTAGTAATGAGGGCTGTCAGCCACGTGGGTGGTTGGCGTCTGTGACACCCGGATGGAGGTTATTCCGCTGCAAGCTAGTTTATATTATCGTCGGACGTTTCAATTAATCTAGGGATGTTTTATTCGGGGGTGTTACAAATATAGAAAGCAAATCTCATCATTATAGCTTAACAGCAATCTGAAATCATACATTCAAACCGATAAAACATATATTTTAATCATTTGTGTATAGGTTACGAAACTGAAAAGATGAACAAAAACAAAACTGTGTCGTATAAGTATATTACTTTCAAAGTCCAGGCTCAAGAATAATAGGCACAGTGGGAGGTCAAATCCGCATTGAAACAGATATTGATTGATATTACTAACAACCCGAAAATATCTAGATTAAATTGCGAGTTCATCAAAATTAGACTTCAGCGAAACCGTTGTAGAAAAATATGAGTTAAGGGTAAACGTACTCAAATCATATCAGTTTATACCCAAATTATCAAAATATATATATATATATATATAATTCGGAAAACCACTGAGCATATACATACGGCTAAGGCTTGTATATAGATTGCAAGAAAGGAAAAGAAATCATTTTAATATAATCCATCTGTATCGAAATATATAGCAGTAGTAATTTCAAAATCAAATACCGGCGTAAGTACGAAGTACATTTATCATTAACAAAACATTGATAATTTAATAATAATAACCATATTGATTAGCATATAAAATACGTTTTCACTCAGGGAAACCCTAACAAGAGATTTGTGTTTGAAAAGGAAAATAAACCAACACAATAGCGCTCATAATAACTCATTCAAACAATTTGAAACACTCACGTAAAATACATTCAAATCTGAGTGGGAATTAATTACCAATTGTTTACAAAATTTGAAGAAAACCGCAAGGAAGAACTTACGGGAATACAGACGTAATTAATAAAATAAATAGTGGTGAACGCATTCAAATTATATCAAAAGCATAATCGCCGAATTAAGAGTACTAGTTTGTCAAAATTATAATTAACATAACACTTTTGATATCAAATAGAGAATCAAACATAATACCATGGGGTTTAAGCGGAGCGAAAACGTAAATCAAAATCAATCCAGATTGACATCGAAATCAAAGATCAAAGCAAACAAATTCAGAAACAAAACAAGACCTAGAATCCCCATGGGTGAACACACCCATACCGAATCCATCTACCACCTACCTCACATCCGACGCAAAGCAAATCTCTTCCACAGACTCCACACATCGCCCTCTTCGAATCCCTTCTCAACAACGAACTCTGACTGAATAATCCCAGAATTCCCAAAATCAAATTAGAAAAGGAGAGAAGAACTCAACAAGAAATAGAATGGGAATACACATCTACAAACCTCGAAGACCATTGACTGACGAACGGATCCACTAGAAAAATAATTCCAACGATTTAGACTTGAGAGAGATTGGATGAGATGAGAATGATGCAAAAGGAGGAGGAACTTTACTTGGAGAGAAGAAACAAGGAGGAGAGGAAGAGATGAACATTTAAAGTGTCACCAATGCGTTAAAGAGGAAGAAGAGGAATTAAAATAAAAACTATAAACTCCAATCCTTAACTTAAAATAAATAAGATAAAAGAAACAAGTAAGAATAATTAATTTAAATAAAGGAAGGGAAGAAAAAGGAAGTTAGTAAATCTTTTACTAACATAAATAAAATCCAAACAGAAGATCCTTCTACCCGAAGCTAATATAATAACAATTAGAATTGTCATAAATTCCCTTTTTAAATCAGAAATAAAAGGAAAAAAAAATTGGGCACAACATTATACCCCTTTTTAAAAAGAATTTCGTCCTCGAAATTCAATGAAACTCAAAATACGAACAAATGCACTTCCAGTGCCAGAATACTACAAACACGAATACACACGGAAGGAATCTCACACCTCTCAGAAGCTTGAAACTCACAAAAAGCTATCTCTCATAACTGTCAGAAGAAACGAGGTAGAAGATCATTAACGACTAAGCCTGAAGGAACAGGAACAACACTCAAACTCGCTGCTGACGGACAGAAGAACGTAGCGGAAACTTCTAAGGGCTTAGCCTAAAAGCCAGACAACTCTCAACTCTTGGAAGACTTTCTCTTCCAAAGAACCAAGCACACCTTCATCACACAGCCTAAACACATCTGACTAACACACAACACACAGCATACACATCAGTGAAGCTCAGAACTGAAACTCGCATTCGGCATCCTTTCCAAATGACCCGTCTCCCTCAAACTCACACTCAAAACTCAGAATATATACAGACAAACACTATGCTTCCTCTGCGCTACTCTGATGGCGGACAACCACATAGCAGACACACATAACAGACACCAGATAGCAGACAAATCACGCAACAGTCAACACATAGCATATAGCAGGCAAAAACAAGGAAGCGTAGACATGCAAAACCCACAAACCCAACGAAAACCAAACCTAGCTCTGATACCACTAAATGTAACGACCCCAAAACCACACCTGGTTCTGAGACTGTCACACGCCGCACGCTTACTACCTAAGACATGCAAGGCTACTCTCTGACGAATCCCAAACAGATACAAATGTTCTTCTATCACATAAATAATGATTACAACTTGTCTCACAAATTACAAAGCGGAAGCCAAAAGAATTACATAGCAGTAGTCTAAAATAAATACAAAGGCTACGAAGCAAAACTAAAAGCAGAAGAAACAGAAGCGGAGCCTTCCAATAGAGGCTAAAACCTGCAAAATGTTAAATGAATAGGGGGTGAGCAAACCACAGCTCAGTAAGTGATAAACTTCATCAGCATAAGCATGCTCAAAATTTTTACAGAACATAGCTTATATATATAAGTTAGCAAATCAATTTCAGAATCAAAATCAAATGAACCACCTCAAACGATACGAAGTCAAAATACAAAGCAGAGTGAAACAGAGGTCACAAAGGTGGCTTAACAACGGAAGACTTTTACATAAACCATAAAGCTTTTCAGAAATCATATGTATATATAGACCGAAGAAGGAAATAAAACAAGCATAGTTTCTTAACAAAGCTCATTGTAATACAATCTAATCTTCACAAAACGGAAACCATAACCCAAGGTTGACAAAACAGAGAAAGATAAAACGGAGTTGAAACCACACACAAGAATGAGACAAAGCACAAAGCAGTGCTCATGGCAGGGCTATCATTGCTCAAAATGAACAGAAGCCAAATCAGAATCTTATACACAGAACGTTATCGAAAACATAGTTTTTAAGGGACCTTAGTTCAGAGCATACAGAATAGGTCAGAAGACCTCAGATAACAGAACAAGTCTGAAGACCCCAGATAACAGAATGAGTCCGTCGACTCCAGATACAGAATGAGTCCGTCGACTCAGATACAGAATGAGTCCGTCGACTCCAGATAACAGAACGGGGGATGCCCGTGATACAGATACAGAAGGACGTCCTACGCAGCGCGCTACGGGATAACTCGACCCAGTCATCCACGGCTCAGAAAGCAATAAACTAGATCCCAAAATATATTATTTCACGAAGCCATAGTCACCATATTAATATCACAAAACCAAATTATACATTGGTACGTTAACATACATACTTTTGAACAAAATATTAAAACACCAAGATTCATATATACACGTACAAATTCGTATTGCAAATCATTTGTATAACTTACAAAAATTATTAACGAAAACGGTATTATTATTAATCATTGAAAAAGTAATTACAAGACTACTTATCGGAACAGGAAATCAGACTTGTATGTATAGAATATAAGCAATTAAGAAGTCATGACATTTGACAAATATCGACCGGTACTGATTGCTACATAAAATAGTGATATTATAAATATGCGTAAGAATAAACATAGTATATTTTAATCACCAAAAGAAATTTCTCAGAAATCCATATTGTAACAATATATACTTTCGTACAAAAATTGTATTGGAAAAAGACTAATAATCACTACAACATATGAGTTCAATTGGGGCAATAAAAGTTGCACCAATAGATCAAAATTTTGCTCTAATAGAGTTATTGAAGCAAAATTAATTTTACCCCAAGGTTGCACCAGTTGATTCGCTACAATAATCAATTTGGTGCAACTTTTTATTTTGCCCTAATTTACGTGACCTATTAGTGCAATATAATATGCACCAATTGATCAAATACAAACAGAGCAAATATAAGTTGCACTAAATGACTCAACTCAATTAGTGCAAGATATGACAGTGACCCCATTTGATCAATAGCAAAGAGAGCAAAATTTTGTAGGTGCTCTATTTGGTGGTGTAGTACGTTGTTAGATAAACAACACAAAGAGGCATGGACACTACTTGCACTATTTGCTTACTAACAATTAGAGCGACTTTTCAAATTTGCTCCATTTGATAGCTAACTAATAGAGCACATTGTATGTTGCCCTATTTGATCAACACCAAACGGTGCAAGTAGCATTGTTGCCCCATTTACTGTCTCCTCATGTAACCATTTGAGAACATAGTAATAGTGCACAAACTATGAGTTGCACTATTTGATGTTTAAGAAATAGGGCACCAGTTTCATATTGCACTATTTGATATCCTTCAATTAGTGCATTCAAAGTTTATTGCTCTGTTTAATACAACATTCGGTGCAAAAATAATTGCCCTATTTGATCTTTTAGCTTTTTAAAAAAATCTCCATTGTTTATTATATTAATAATCTCATTGTTTAGTAAATTAGAATCTTAATAAACATGAAAATTACAAAAAGATGAGTCAAAAGTATTATATATTATTATTTTCCACAAATTATGTCATACAACCTATCATAACCTATTTCTTATCATTGAAAGTATCAACCATTCACAACTATTTTACACAACTACGACTGATCATAAGATCAAACTATTCATGTACATATCTTTGTAATATGATGAAGCAGCTTCAGGTAAATATTTCAAACCCCTATAGATCATTCGCATTGGAACGTATTTGTCCTGTTGCAAGTGTAGCACTTTCATCCGTATGCATCTTTCACATATCTGCCATGAAAGACAAGTAAATGTTTCAAATAGAGACCAATCTTTCAAGCCTATGAAATAATTGCTTATCTTACAGCCTTACCATGTCATTGTGTAATATATAAGAATAAAAAACAAGCAGCAAGAAAGAAATTCTACAAGTTAGTTCAGAAACAACTCAATTCTGCTTAGGGAAGGCTTTATATGATCAATGCCCCTCTGTCAGTACAACCTAGTTCCCACATGAGGAGTATGGAAGTTCTTGTTTTGTTCAAAACCAGCTGCTACCAATAGTTAATTCAAAACATTTGGAACGAGGAACTATCAAGCACCACAATAGAGCCAGAATGATACTTACAAAGGTACATAGAGACAAGTTACCACATAAAAAAAAACACACATTGTCAGATCATGGCCAAAATAGGGTAACCAAGAACCGTGAATTCAAAACAAAATAGCAAACCCCTAAGTGAAAAATGCAGATGCACATAGACATGCAGACTACTTAGTTTGTTATTAAAACCTAGCACAACACGAGCAGGTAGCAGCATAGTCACAACAACCAATAGCAAAAGGGAAACCAGACGCTAACATAAATAACTAGAAGTGGAAGGGATGCAAAATACATAACATGCGGATTCCAAAACCATTAACAGCAGCCTAATACCATCTCTGAAATGAGCCATGTAGCAGCAGCCAGCAGTCCATCATAGTGATTGCTTGACCATGACACAGATAACAGAACAAATAGGAATTGCAACCTCAATTTATACATTGCAAAAGGCACAGATAAACAATAGCAAAGGGCTCAAATATACAATTGCACAAGGTGAATCAGAGGAATTGAAAAGAAAAAGAGGGATTGAAAAAAGAAAAGCAAAAGAGGAAGAAACTGAAAAGAGAACTTACCAAACTGTTGTAAGTAGATTATCATCTTGCAAACTGAAAAATAACTTACCAAATTCTGCTAAGCCATATAAGTGTTTCCCATTTTTTCCATGTGTTGTCCTATCCTTGCAAGAGGTTACCAACTGCTGCAGTAGAAAAATCAGAAAGGACACCTACTATATTTCAATAAACAAATTTCCTTCCTTTCTATACAAATATTAATCACAGCAATAGATCCCACACATTCTCCGGGTATGTCATTGTCGAATTGTACTCAAGCACTCAACCAAAATACTTCTTCAAAATGTTTCATAATCACTATATAAATTAATACAAACAAGAATTCATAAATTTGCAGCTGGACTAGAGAGAAAAGCAAATTTACAATACTCGGACACAAACATCATTGGAACCTCTCTGTTATTCCTTTCAGAAACATAAAAAGAAGATTGTAGAGCTAACAATTACAAAAGAGAGTTGAAACAAAACAGGCTTGCTTCAGAATTTGGTCGAAAGAATATAGTACCTTCCCTAATCGAAAAATCCTTCTAAATACGACAAAAATAGATTCAAAATATAGAAAAGTGGCAGAAAGTAGAAAATTAAACTGAATCTACAAAACCTAGCATGCTGTAGTGACTGGAACTTTGAAACTGAAAGACCTTACCATATGAGAGTGCGATGAGTTTGATAGCTTCAATCCAGACGACACCACTGTTTGCAGAGACATGGCTTGAGCTAGGAATCCATCAAGATTACAAGAGGGTAAATTTCTTAGCAGCTAAACAACCCTTGCTCAAAATTCGCTTAGTAGTCAGTAATATTCCATCAAGACGTGAAATAAATAAGCCAATTCAGAATAGTAAAATAAGCACGAGAGACAGTGCTATACTAGGAAAACGTCAACCGCTTCAAGTATTATACTATGATTGAAACAGAAGAAGAATAGCAGAAATAGTAGTAGAGTAATATTATACTATGACTGAAACAGAAGAAGAATAGCAGGAATAGTAGTAGTAACAGAAAAATTCTATTTATGTCGGTCCTTGAATTGAAGGAACACATACCCAAGGGCGATTTCAGCCATCGGCATGAGAAACTTCCATGGAAGCAAGAATTTATCCCGAATTCATACTGCATATAAATATAACAAAGGGTAGGCTTTCAATAACAAATCATAGATTACTATTTATCCCGAATTCATACGGCAGGACATTTTTCTACATTCTAAAGAAAACCAGGATTATAATACAGTATAGACTCACAGGAATAGATTCCAGGACTAGTCGTGGCTTTTCCTTCTACAAATAGATAAAAAGTTGTAACTCCAATAACGAAGTAATTTTGCATGCCCGGAAAATATCAGGCATTATAATGAAGTAGTTAACAAATTACACACCATTTGAAGGTCACGACTCCCAGATGTACTTTCTACCAAAGGTGGTTGAGCACAAACATCATATATGACAGCTCTTTCAAACCATGGGATCATTAAGTGGGTACCTTCAGGGTAAACCTGTTTATGAGGAAAATGAGGGTACACATTACAGGGTAGGACGATACCAAAAAAGATATAAAAAGGACATAACATTGGAGGAAGGCAATAGCCTACGACAAAATATTGTCATGGTTCAGACAAGCTTCCCATTATCAAAGTAAGAAGCAACCAGATACTATAATACATGATTTCTTTTAGACATTTCTTACGAGTCAGGCAGCCAAAAAGAACATAAACGTAACACCATAAACTGCTAAAATTGTTGATGTTAATTACTAGCAATATATTTGAACTGCTAAAATTGTTAATGTTAATTACTATCATCACTGATTCAACCAGATCCTGCCAAAACAATAAAAAAAATGATACAGGTCATGTTGTGTTGCAAAGGTACGAGACCAAGTTTCCAACTAGAATTGCCTCCATGTACATACAAAAGGGTTCACCATTCTGAATCACAAAAAATAATTCGTAATTGGCTTCCTGAATAACAAACATATTTCACCCTTTTGATATTATTATCGTAAGATATTATAGACAGTCATCACCGAGTGATGCACAAAATGGGAGAAATACAGAATGTTACTTTTTTCACTCTCTCAATTGATTCATTGTAGAAATTAGAAGTCCTAAAACGGTAAATTGATGATAAGAATTTATACCCCCCCATAACAACAATTATGTAAACAAAGTGTCCACTGATTACTTGGTAGAATAATTCTTTATTATTTCACTTCCAAGATTTTGCCATCACTAAAATTTAGAACGATTACCACAACAGTGTATACAAATAATACACAGAGTTGAGAGGGCACTGTTTTGAAATTCGCTAATGACTTCTAATTTTCTAAGGATAAGGAAAAAGACTGAAACAAGGAGAAAGCTGGTTAAAATCTCAGGTAAATTTAGGCTGATTTATTGGTTGGGTTACTGTGAGTGAAGAGAATGATACCGATTCGAAGTGTTTTCAGCCCCGTTTCAATGTGGTGTGTGAGGAAGAAGAAGACCGTGAGTGAAGAGAAGAAGAAGGCCGAGCCCCGTCTTCAATCTGGTGTGGGAGGAAAAAACTTTTAGTGCAGAGAAGAAGAAGGTCGAGCCCCGTCTTCAATGGTGGGCGAGGAAGAAACCGTGAGTGAAGAGAAGACTTACGACCGTGAGATAGGTTAGAGAATACCGGTTCCCAAATGTTTTCAGCAGTGAGGTGTTCGGAAGAAGTGATACGGTCATTGGCGGAGGTGATCTTGTGGGAGGCGGAGGACGAGGATAGGGAGGGTTTGGAATGACGAGAGGAGGTGTGAGACCGAGAGGGGGCTCTTGGAGCGTCTTCTTCGCCTTCATCGTCGGCGAAGCTGAGAAGTTTTTGGTGGATTTTCTTTGGTTTCACGGCAGTGGATTTGGAGAGGGTTTTGCAGCAGCGACGGTAGAGACACTTGTTTTACTTCCTGCATTTTGTTCTTGCTCCTCGTCATCGTCATTCCCCGCGCGTCGATGGAAATTTCTTCCTTTGCTACCACTCATGGACGATTGGTGCCGATATTGAGAGAGATTGTGGTGTGGCGATGTAGGCGGCTCCTTCAGCAGCGAGGTGTTAATGCGAAATAAAACTAATGAAACAATTGAGCCAGCCTAATGGTGCGTAGAAAAAGAAATGCCCTATTTGATGACATCTATTAGTGCATGTCTGAAAGATGCACTACCTTATTAACTCTATTAGAGTGATCTGCACCTACACCAATTGATAAGGTTTCTTAGTCCAGCGTAGACAGCAGCAGAAACAAGAAAAAATTGATGCATTATTGGTGCAACAGGTAGCAGTTACCCTATTAGAAGTCTGTCAATTAGTGCGAAATGTAAAATGCACCCATAGATTCTCTATATTAGAGTACAATTTTACTTTGCCCTGTTTAGTCTTATAGGTTATTGGTGCGACAGATAGTAGTTGCACTATTAGAAGTCCATCAATTAGTGCAAAATGTAAAATGCACCCATAGATGCTCCCTATTAGAGTAAAATTTTACTTTGCCCTATTTAGTCCTATGCACTATTGGTGCGACAGATAGCAGTTGCACTATTAGAAGTCCATCAATTAGTGCGAAATGTAAAATGCACCCATAGATACTCTCTATTAGAGTAAGATTTTACTTTGCCTTGCTTTGTCGTTCGTGCATCTTGCGGTAGCATACACAAATAGGGCAAAACACAATATTGCTCCGGTTGATGCTATCTAATAGTGCAAGTATTGACATGTGCACCTTTTGCTATGGTCAAGTAGTGCGATGTAAATAGGCTCTATTTGTTATAACTTTTAGGTGCAACTTATTAATTGCACTAATTGGTAATCTCAAATTGCCCCAACAAGTCAATATTGTTGTAGTGAATCCATGTAATTGTACGAGTGGAAATCCAATCCGTGTACCACCACTGATGTGTACAAACTTATAAAATACATTTGAAAGAATCGTTGCAATACGTAAAACCAATGAAAAACGTACCAGATAGACAAAAATATAATTTAAATGGTAGCCTCGTACCGGAAAGTGAGAAAACAAACATATATCTAACTAATCGATTGACACACATAAATCATTGAAATATTATAATATAGAAAGCAAATCTCATCATTATAGCTTAACAGCATCTGAAATCATACATTCAAACCGATAAAACATATATTTTAATCATTGTATATAGGTTACGAAATGAAAAGATGAACAAAAAAGAAACTGTGTCGTATAAGTATATTACTTTCAAAGTCCAGGCTCAAGAATAATAGGCACAGTGGGAGGTCAAATCCGCATTGAAACAGATATTGATTGATATTACTAACAACCCGAAAATATCTGGATTAAATTGCGAGTTCATCAAAATTAGACTTCAGCGAAACCGTTGTAGAAAAATATGAGTTAAGGGTTAAACGTACTCAAATCATATCAGTTTATACCCAAATTATCAAATATATATATATATATATATATATATATAATTCGGAAAACCACTGAGCATATACATACGGCTAAGGCTTGTATATAGATTGCAAGAAAGGAAAAGAAATCATTTTAATATAATCCATCTGTATCGAAATATATAGCAGTAGTAATTTCAAAATCAAATACCGGCGTAAGTACGAAGTAGATTATCATTAACAAAACATTGATAATTTAATAATAATAACCATTGATTAGCATATAAAATACGTTTTCACTCAGGGAAACCCTAACAAGAGATTTGCTGTTTGAAAAGGAAAATAAACCAACACAATAGCGCTCATAATAACTCATTCAAACAATTTGAAACACCTCACGTAAAATACATTCAAATCTGAGTGGGAATTAATTACCAATTGTTTACAAAATTTGAAGAAACCCGCAAGGAAGAACTTACGGGAATACAGACGTAATTAATAAAATAAATAGTGGTGAACGCATTCAAATTATATCAAAAGCATAATCGCCGAATTAAGAGTACTAGTTTGTCAAAATTATAATTAACATAACACTTTTGATATCAAAATAGAGAATCAAACATAATACCATGGGGTTTAAGCGGAGCGAAAACGTAAATCAAAATCAATCCAGATTGACATCGAAATCAAAGATCAAAGCAAACAAATTCAGAAACAAAACAAGACCTAGAATCCCCTTGGGTGAACACACCCATACCGAATCCATCTACCACCTACCTCACATCCGACGCAAAGCAAATCTCTTCCACAGACTCCACACATCGCCCTCTTCGAATCCCTTCTCAAACAACGAACTCTCGACTGAATAATCCCAGAATTCCCAAAATCAAAATTAGAAAAGGAGAGAAGAACTCAACAAGAAATAGAATGGGAATACACATCTACAAACCTTGAAGACCATTGACTGACGAACGGATCCACTAGAAAATAATTCCAACGATTTAGACTTGAGAGAGATTGGATGAGAATGATACAAAGGGGGGAACTTTACTTGGAGAGAAGAAACAAGGAGGAGAGGAAGAATGAACATTTAAAGTGTCACCAATGCGTTAAAGAGGAAGAAGAGGAATTAAAATAAAAACTATAAACTCCAATCCTTAACTAAAATAAATAAGATAAAGAAACAAGTAAGAATAATTAATTTAAATAAGGAAGGGAAGAAAAAAGGAAGTTAGTAAATCTTTACTAACATAAATAAAATCCAAACAGAAGATCCTTCTACCCGAAGCTAATATAATAACAATTAGAATTGTCATAAATTCCCTTTTTAAATCAGAAATAAAAGGAAAAAAAAAATTGGGCACAACATTATACCCCTCTTTAAAAAGAATTCCGTCCTCGAAATTCAATGAAACTCAAAATACGAACAAATGCACTTCCAGTGCCAGAATACTACAAACACGAATACACACGGAAGGAATCTCACACCTCTCAGAAGCTTGAAACTCACAAAAAGCTATCTCTCATAACTGTCAGAAGAAACGAGGTAGAAGATCATTAACGACTAAGCCTGAAGGAAAGGCAGACAACACTCAAACTCGCTGCTGACGGACAGAAGAACGTAGCGGAAACTTCTAAGGGCTTAGCCTAAAAGCCAGACAACTCTCAACTCTTGGAAGACTTTCTCTTCCAAAGAACCAAGCACACCTCTCACTCTCATCACACAGCCTAAACACATCTGACTAACACACAACACACAGCATACACATCAGTGAAGCTCAGAACTGAAACTCGCATTCGGCATCCTTTCCAAATGACCCGTCTCCCTCAAACTCACACTCAAAACTCAGAATATATACAGACAAACACTATGCTTCCTCTGCGCTACTCTGATGGCGGACAACCACATAGCAGACACACATAACAGACACCAGATAGTAGACAAATCACGCAACAGTCAACACATAGCATATAGCAAGCAAAAACAAGGAAGCGTAGACATGCAAACACCCACAAACCCAACGAAAACCAAACCTAGCTCTGATACCACTAAATGTAACGACCCCAAAACCACCCTGGTTCTGAGACCGTCACACGCCGCACGCTTACTACCTAAGACATGCAAGGCTACTCTCTGATGAATCCCAAACAGATACAAATGTTCTTCTATCACATAAATAATGATTACAACTTGTCTCACAAATTACAAAGCGGAAGCCAAAAGAATTACATAGCAGTAGTCTAAAATAAATACAAAGGCTACGAAGCAAAACTAAAAGCAGAAACAGAAGCGGAGCCTTCCAATAGAGGCTAAAACCTGCAAAATGTTAAATGAATAGGGGTGAGCAAACCACAGCTCAGTAAGTGATAAACTTCATCAGCATAAGCATGCTCAAACATTTTTACAGAACATAGCTTATAATATAAGTTAGCAAATCAATTTCAGAATCAAAATCAAATGAAACCACCTCAAAACGATACGAAGTCAAAATACAAAGCAGAGTGAACAGAGGTCACAAAGGTGGCTTAACAACGGAAGACTTTTACATAAACCATAAAGCTTTTCAGAAATCATATGTCATATATAGACTATCCGAAGAAGGAAATAAAACAAGCATAGTTTCTTAACAAAGCTCATTTGTAATACAATCTAATCTTCACAAAACGGAAAACCATAACCCAAGGTTGACAAAACAGAGAAGACAAAACGGAGTTGAAACCACACACACAGAATGAGACAAAGCACAAAGTAGTGTCTCATGACAGAAGCTATCATTGCTCAAAACTGAACAGAAGCAAATCAGAATCTTATACACATCAGAACGTTATCGAAAACATAGTTTTTAAGGGACCTTAGTTCAGAGCATACAGAATAGGTCAGAAGACCTCAGATAACAGAACAAGTCTGAAGACCCCAGATAACAGAATGAGTCCGTCGACTCCAGATACATAATGAGTCCGTCGACTCCAGATACAGAATGAGTCTGTCGACTCCAGATAACAGAACGGGGGATGCCCGTGATACAGATACAGAAGGACGTCCTACGCGCGCTACGGGATAACTCGACCCAGTCATTCACGGCTTAGAAAGCAATAACTAGGTCCCAAAATATATTATTTCACGAAGCCATAGTCACCATATTAATATCACAAAACCAAATTATACATTGGTACGTTAACATACATACTTTTGAACAAAATATTAAAACACCAAGATTCATATACACGTCAAATTCGTATAGGAATGCGCATCATTCGTACAACCAAAATTACGTATGAGTAATATGCAAATCATTGTATAACTTACAAAAATTATTAACGAAAACGGTATTATTATTAATCATTGAAAAAGTAATTACAAGACTACTTATCGGAACAGAAATCAGCTTGTATGTATAGAATATAAGCAATAAGAAGTCATGACATTTGACAATATATCGACCGGTACTGATTGCTACATAAAATAGTGATATTATAAATATGCGTAAGAATAAACATAGTATATTTTAATCACCAAAAGAAATTTCTCAGAAATCCATATTGTAACAATATATACTTTCGTACAAAAATTGTATTGGAAAAAGACTAATAATCCATGTAATTGTACGAGTGGAAATCCAATCCGTGTACCACCACTGATGTGTACAAACTTATAAAATACATTTGAAAGAATCGTTGCAATACGTAAAACCAATGAAAAACGTACCAGATAGACAAAAATATAATTTAAATGGTAGCCTCGTACCGGAAAGTGAGAAAACAAACATATATCTAACTAATCGATTGACACACATAAATCATTGAAATATTATTATAATATAGAAAGCAAATCTCATCATTATAGCTTAACAGCAATCTGAAATCATACATTCAAACCGATAAAACATATATTTTAATCATTTGTATATAGGTTACGAAACTGAAAAGATGAACAAAAATAGAAACTGTGTCGTATAAGTATATTACTTTCAAAGTCCAGGCTCAAGAATAATAGGCACAGTGGGAGGTCAAATCCGCATTGAAACAGATATTGATTGATATTACTAACAACCCGAAAATATCTAGATTAAATTGCGAGTTCATCAAAATTAGACTTCAGCGAAACCGTTGTAGAAAAATATGAGTTAAGGGTAAACGTACTCAAATCATATCAGTTTATACCCAAATTATCAATATATATATAATGCGGAAAACCACTGAGCATATACATACGGCTAAGGCTTGTATATAGATTGCAAGAAAGGAAAAGAAATCATTTTAATATAATCCATCTGTATCGAAATATATAGCAGTAGTAATTTCAAAATCAAATACCGGCGTAAGTACGAAGTAGATTTATCATTAACAAAACATTGATAATTTAATAATAATAACCATATTGATTAGCATATAAAATACGTTTTCACTCAGGGAAACCCTAACAAGAGATTTGCTGTTTGAAAAGGAAAATAAACCAACACAATAGCGCTCATAATAACTCATTCAAACAATTTGAAACACCTCACGTAAAATACATTCAAATCTGAGTGGGAATTAATTACCAATTGTTTACAAAATTTGAAAAAACCGCAAGGAAGAACTTACGGGAATACAGACGTAATTAATAAAATAAATAGTGGTGAACGCATTCAAATTATATCAAAAGCATAATCGCCGAATTAAGAGTACTAGTTTGTCAAAATTATAATTAACATAACACTTTTGATATCAAAATAGAGAATCAAACATAATACCATGGGGTTTAAGCGGAGCGAAAACGTAAATCAAAATCAATCCAGATTACATCGAAATCAAAGATCAAAGCAAACATTCAGAACGAAACAGACTAGAATCCCCATGGGTGAACACACCCATACCGAATCCATCTACCACCTACCTCACATCCGACGCAAAGCAAATCTCTCCACAGACTCCACACATCGCCCTCTTCGAATCCCTCAAACAACGAACTCTGACTGAATAATCCCAGAATTCCCAAAATCAAAATTAGAAAAGGAGAGAAGAACTCAACAAGAAATAGAATGGGAATACACATCTACAAACTCGAAGACCATTGACTGACGAACGGATCCACTAGAAAATAATTCCAACGATTTAGACTTGAGAGAGATTGGATGAGAAGATGCAAAGGGAGGAACTTTACTTGGAGAGAAGAACAAGGAGGAGAGGAAGAATGAACATTAAAGTGTCACCAATGCGTTAAAGAGAAAGAAGAGGAATTAAAATAAAACTATAAACTCCAATCCTTAACTTAAATAAATAAGATAAAAGAAACAAGTAAGATAATTAATTTAAATAAGGAAGGGAAGAAAAAGGAAGTTAGTAATCTTTTACTAACATAATAAAATCCAAACAGAAGATCCTTCTACCCGAAGCTAATTAATAACAATTAGAATTGTCATAAATTCCCTTTTTAAATCAGAAATAAAAGAAAAAAAATTGGGCACAACAATAAAAGTGGGATTAAGGCTAGTATATAATTCCTAATTGTTTGTGTATTAACCGGAATGAATTGACAGAAAGAATACCCTAAAATCTTAGCTGATAAATCCTAGGGTGTTCGGTTATTTAGAGTGTAAATGTGTGATTAGTGGATTTTAATATCATTTTGGGTTAATTAAATGTATGTTGGAGGTTCTGAGTTTAACTCGACTTAAATATGAACTTTAGCATTAGGTTAATGATTTTAGGTTTAGTAGTCTCTGCTGATGTAGCGCTGATTATGTTGTTGACTTGGTGAATAAGAAATCCTAATCTGGCTAATTAAGATTTCTGGGGTGGTTCTTAAACTGTGAGATCAAATGGTGGCTAAATACTAAGTAAGGACTCTAGTATGTTTAATTGGAATTTTTAGAGTTATAGGGCTCATGGGTTAATGATGGCTGTTTTGTTAACAAAGTGGTTAGTATGAAACCCTAAATCGATTGGATAAGATTTTTAAGGGTCTTAAATAATAAAGATTCAAGTAATAAAAAGAGTACTAAATTTGTATAAAAAGGAGAAAATACCACATGTTTAGTTATAAAATCTCTAAATATTAAAAATTATTATATAATATATCAAGGTAAAAAAAATGACTAAAAATAAAAATAGTTAAGAGTGTGATAATCAAGTTTTTTTATAATAGTGTTAGTGTATATATTTTAATTTAAAAAATACAACAAATATTAATACTCCCTCCTATTCAAAATATCTGTGTCATTTTGGGATGAATCGGAGTATGATTTATTAAAAAAATAACTAGTAAAAATTTAAGCTTTTTTTATTTGGGTTAAAATTGTACAAAATAAAAAATATCATATATATATATATAATAACATCTCAAAAAACATAAAGAATTATATTAGGTATAATATATTGGAGAATCCAGACAAAAATAGTAAATGAAATGCTATTTTAATAATTTTAGAATATTTAATGAAGTGTGGTTGTATGATTCAATCTTGAGTGGATACGGTATTTTCTATAAGTGTGTCACGATTAATGTTTGCATGTTGTGTGTTGGATGAGAAGATAGTGGCAGTGATATGTTCATTAGTGGTAAAATGCATGTTCGTTACACTGGTGAATCTGTAGTTCAAATACTGGAAGACATTAGGAGAGTGAAGGACTCTTGATGGTTCTGTTTTTGTCAAAATTAGTTATGGATGGTGACCTGTACATGATTTTTCTCTAACTCTCTGTTCAAGGATGAGTGTGGGATGAGTTGGCTGGGTAAGGAAATATATTTGCTTGGAGGTATTGTGCCAGGTGACCAACTTTCTTCTGATGTAGAGAATTTGTCCTTAGGGATGGAAAAACCTACGTGGAGAAAAGTGGCTCCAATGAATCGATGTCATGGAACTAGTTGGGGTTCAACTCAACTAAGAATTTGAGAGATTTTTTTGTGCCATTCATTGGGTAGAGTGAGACTTTTACAAAAATAACAATCCCCCTCAACCCAATAAATGACATAAAAAAGTCTCTTAAATTCTTAGTTGAGTCGAACCCTAAATAGTTCCACGGCATCAAGTCATTGGAGCCACTTTTCTCCACGTAGGTACTTTCATCTCTAAGGAAAAACATTTACATTAGAGGAAAGCTGGTCAAATATATTTCCTTACCCATTCAACTCATCTCATATTAGTATTCCATTGAAACCAATTTAACGTAGGAACCACCTTCATCTTCATACCACCTTTACCCTTTAACAGATCATTAGAGAACATCATGTATAGGTAATCATCCACAATTGTTTATTATCAAAAATAAAATCCTCGGCAGTCCTCCACTCTCCAGCACATGGATGTGGTGGTGTATTCCAGTATTTGGACTGTAACCTTAAGCACCAAGCCATAGCATGAAGTATTTTATGTTTTAATTCAAATCTGGATTGAAATTCATTGATCATCCTGCGGATCATACATCTCAGCTTTAACTATTGATTTGGTGTCGACGCCGCTGATGAACCCACTATTGACCACTATCTTCCAATTCAACACAGACATACAAACATTAATCGTGACACCCTCTTAGAAACACATTGTGTCCAGCATCTCAAGATTTGGTCATACAACCACACTTCATTATAAAGCAACATTATAAAATTAAATTATCATTTCTTACTATTTTGTCTATTTTTAATCAAATTTGTGACTTCACTAATATATTATTTTTTTATAATTCTTTATATTCTTAGAAATTTTATATATGGTATTTTGTACATTTTTAACAATATAAAAGAACTTAAATTTTTACTAGTTATTTCTTTTAATATATTTTGTGACATCACTTGTACCTACAGTAATTATGCCTTCCATCTTCATTAGGATCATTGATTAATTTTTCGCTAACTACAGATATTAGCTATGTGGGATGTCACCATCTTTAATACACCCTAAGTGTGCAATAATGCTACCTTAACTAACTAGAACGCATTGCATAACTAAAAATAAAAATATTTACATATAATTCACAACTGGCACTAATCTCAATACTACTCACTCTTGTGCTTCGGGACCAATAAAAACATTTGTTGTAGGAGATCAGCATAACCGGTGAGGATGATATCGTGTAGCCTTCCTGCACTATTGGACTACACTTATATCATTTCAATATAACAAGTGAGCATGTGATTCATTTCAATATTCAATATAGAATTAAAACATACAAAATCATACAAAACAAACATTCCAAATATATAGTATAGTGAAATCACAAACCTAAATAATGCTCATGTTCTAAATATTTGATTTTCTAGCTGTAGGCACAAAAATTAAGGAGAAAAAAGTTAGACTATTTGTCTTACTTTTTGCATTGAGAAATGAAATAATTTGAAAAGTAGAGCTGTGAAATAAAAAATGAGGGGTTAAAATTAAAAAGTAGATGTAAAAAAATGCTAGAATATTTTATATTTTGAAAATAGTGAACCCAAAAAATCATATATTTAGAACATGAGGGCGTATATAGTATCATATAGAAACAGTAACTTCCTATATGGAAATCTCTTTTTTAAGTAGTGTTTAGGTTTATAAGAATACTCATGCCTTCACGCTATTTCCAACTTTTCATGTGAGATTTATGAATCTTGATATCTATTATACAGTATCTATATTAATACTTATGTCATCAGGACAATTACTTATCTTGTGAGATTGTAAATCTCATTATATATACTCAAATGGGTTTTTTTGAATATATTTGACAAGGCACTTGCAGTTGCCGTGTAATCATTTTAACAATTCACCAAAAAAATATCCTATTAGAAGATGCTAAATCCCTCTCAAAAGATATTTTAGGCACTTGTAGCTGTTGAACATTCTTATTAGGCAACTTGTACTATTTGGCTTGAACCCTCATAAAGTCAACGCAGTGCAATTAAATCTAATGAAGTTATTGGATACAAAGGATGATCATTAGATGAAGCTTCTGCTGAAAAGTGAAAAGGAGCTTAGAGAGGTTTGTGACCTTTTGGTGCACATGACAAACTCCATCTTTAGCAACACATAGGGTTCCAACACATTTCTGATGATGGCAAAACCTTGAGTGTATCCCAATAGAGTCAATCTTACAAAACAATGTAAAGATAGACAAATTTTGGGGGCCGACTCTGTCCAAGTTCCCCCTAGGTCATGTGCACCTAAAATTGAATCTGCCTATTTAAGGTCCCCCTCAATTCAAATCATAACAACCTTTTTAGACTACGTAAAGAAGAAGATAAACCAAAATGAATAACATGATACATCAATAGTAGGATAGGTCATACTTCAACTTAAACTAAACTAGCAATAATCCACAATACCGCCTACTATAGGCGCAGCATAATAACAAACATTCAAAAACTAAAAAGGACTTGTTCTTAACAAGGCAAGGATACACCGCTTCCCCTTTTTGCAATCATCAGCAAGGAAAGCCTAAAAACTACTAGATCCAATCTATGAATTCAAGAGAAGCAAACAGTTTTTAAAACACCCATCCACTAATTACCAACAGAATAATGACACACAATAGCAGCTATGCAGAGGATGAGCATGAAGGGATGGCTGGGGCTGGGCAGTGGTGGAGCTCCTACACTCGATCCAAGACCATCTTGAATCCTTCTTCTATAACATCGGTGAGATTGTTAGGGAGCTGATGCACATAAGACACTAGTGTATCCAGGGTAGTGGTGAGGCGATCCACTTTGTCCTTGAGTTTAGCCAAATGGTCGTCCATTGACATAACAGAGTCTCTTGAAGGCTGGACAGGGGCACCAGTGGGAACTGGTGGAGGCAACAGAGTACTTTTGTCCAAGGAGGTTAAACGGTTGACAACCTTGAGATGTGATTGTTTAGATGCAGCTTGAAAGCGAGCACATAAACTAACAACATGGAGTATGTCTGGTCGACTAGTTATAAGGTAGAGTAAGGACCCAATCATTCTTCTTACTCAGTGGCATTCACACCAACTCTATCTAGACAAGATGGAGTCTTTCAGTGGTACCCATGGAGGTGGACATGCTCTTGACATTTTGTAGCTTGTATTTCTGCAGAAGCTCCTTGATATACTTTTACTGATGTATCTTTGTCTCGATCGCATCTTGATGAATTTGTAGCCATAAGAAAAACTTATGTTCTCTCATTTCATTCATGGATAATTCACTTTTTATAAGGTTAGCAAAATGATCACACAAAATATTGCTAGTGGAACCATATATGATATCATCAACATAAATCTGTATGAGGAGCAGATCATTGGTAGTATAAAAAGAGTTTGATCTACCTTACCTCGAGAGAAACCATTTTGAAGAAGATGAGAGGAGAGTCTTTTGTACCGGGGGGGCTTACTTGAGGCCGTAAAGTGCTTTTTGTAATTTATACGCGTAGTCTGGATGTTCAAAATCAGCAAAGTCGGGAGGTTATTCAACATACACTTCCCTATCCACCTATCACGAAGAATGGCAGTCTTGACATCCATTTGTTACGAGGTGAATTCTTTCTATGTTGCAAATTCAATCAACATATGGGTTGCCTCCAACCATGTGACTAGTGCAAAAGTCTCGTCATAATCGATTCCTTCTTGTTGATTGTATCCCTAAACCACCAGACGAGCTTTATTTTGAGTGATAGTACCTGCATCATCAAGTGTATTCCAAAAGACCCATTTGGTGCCAATTGTTTGTTGGTCAGTGGGTCGAGGTAGTAATTCCCAGACAAAGTGTCTTTGGAAGAAGTTGAGTTCCTTTTGCATCGCCATGACACAATCATCATCAAGCAAGGCTTCCTTCACATTCTTGGGTTCTGTTAGTGAGATAAATGCTTGAAAAGCACCCAAATTCTTAGTAGTGACTCATGTGTCAAGGGGGTAAGGATGTTATAGAGTGGGTGGGAGGAAGCATGTTTAAATTTTGTCTATGGTAGATGAGTGAGTGTATTATGTGATTATGTTGACCATCTTGAATGTGGCTCAGGAGACGCGGAAGGACTGTAGGTAGTGTCGTGAGATTGTGAGTTGCCATCTTGGATTCACACGACAAGGACACACTGTGTAAGGATCAGGTAAGAAACTACCGGGGGTAACATCAAGTCTGTCAGTAGATGACTAAATATTATTGAGTCCATCCAACCTGACGTGGGGACTTTCTTCCAAACAAAGAGTTCTTTTATTAATAACACGATAGGCTTTACTCTTGGAAGAATACCCTACAAAAATCCCCTCCCCCCATCAGTCTTTGTAGAAAATTTACTCAAATTGTCCTTACCGTTGTTGTGAATATAACATTGCAACCAAAATGTCATAGATGGAGTATATTGGCTTTCTATTTTGTAAGATCTCATAAGGAGTCTTTTGTAATTGAGGATAAATATAAGCTCGGGTGAGTACACGACATGCTGTATTAATATAATCAGCCCAGTAAGATGGAGCTAATTGGTTGTCTATTAGCATTGTATGTGTCATCTCCACCAGCATTCTGTTTTTACGCTCTACTATTCCATTTTGTTTTGGCATCCTGGTTGAAGAAGTCTAATGACTTGTGTCGTTGTCCTTGCACAATTCATCAAGTAAACGGTTATGGAACTCTGTTTTTGTGAGCAGTTCTTAATGTTTTGAATTTAGTGGAGTATCAATTTGACAATAATTTAAAATATTTACCAAATTCATTAAAGGTTTCTTCTTTTGAAGCAAGAAAGATTGCCCAAGTTCATCTAGAATAGTCATCAAGAATCACTAAGATATACCACTTCGACTTTGAACACGACGTATATGACCCACCAAATCCATATGAATTAATTCATGAGGAGAACTTGCGGAGAGAATGTTCTTACTCTTAAAAGAGGACCTAGTGTGCTTCCCTTTGATGCAAGCCTCACAGACAGAGTTTGTGTCAAAGTTTATGTCAGGTAAACCAATAACTAACTCTTTTTCTCTTAACTTGTTCAAGAGCTTATGATGAGCAAGTCTGAGCCTCGTGTGCCACAATAGATGGCTCATAGTCTAAACATTCAAGCATACTTGATCATTTAGATATGGAAAGGTGAGACAAATCTTGTATAAGTTGCTTTCCCTTTATCGAGTGACTTTTAAAGCACATGTTCTTTCATCAAAAACTTTGTAATCTTGAGATAAGAAAATACTAAATTAAATTTGTCAGGGATTTGGTAAATACTTAAGAGACTATGTTAAAGTTCAATTACCAGATGGACTCCATCTACCTTTAATAAGCTCATATCTTTGTTGGATGAAGATTCACATATTTACGATTGTTCTTCCTCCAGAAAACAAAATTTTCTTTCTCCTTCTGCAGCCTATGCTTGTTGTTTTGTTTAAAAATATTTTTGAACACTTTAAATTTACTTGTGTGCCACTCAGGATTGGAGGGGTGGGTCATGTTCCCGAGCAAAGATTGAATATCTTCTTAGAGAGTTTTTCAACTTCCTTTCGGAGGTTGCTGCGATCTTCACTTACTTCTGTTATCTTATTATTGGTCCACTCTGGCAATTCTGAAGGCAACACTTGCTTAACAAATTTGATAGGTTTAAAGGCAAAGGCATTATCTTTTTCTTTTATACGTTTGTTAAGTTGATCAACAGTGGATCTCAAGATTTTATTTTGAGATTAAGAACTATTCAACTCATTTTGCTTTGAGCAACATTTCTCAGTAGATCACTGCTAGATCTCTCGTGAGATACTCTATCTGAATCTCTAGCTCTTCATGACTATTATGGTTAAAGCCAGTAGTAGTACGTGTCAATTACTTCCTTTTTAAGGGAATCAATTTGAAACCCATACACCTGAATATCTATCCGTAATGAGCAGGATTGGGTGGGGTGGGTCATGTTCCCGAGCAAAGATTGACTATCTTCTTAAAGAGTTTTCAACTTCCTTTCGTAGGTTGTCGCGATCTTCACTTACTTCTTTTATCTTATGGTTGGTCCACTCTGGAAATTCTAAAGGCAACACTTGTTTAACAAATTTGATAGGTTTAAAGGCAAGAGCATTATCTTTTTCTTTTATACGCTTGTTGAGTTGATCAACAATGGATCTCAAGGTTTATTTTGAGATTAAGAACTATTCAAATCATTTTGCTTTGAGCAACATTTCTCAGACGGTCAAAACTAGATCTCTCGAGGGATACTCTATCTGAATCTCTAACTCTTCATGACTATTATGGTTAGAGCCTGTAGTAGCATGTGCATCAATTACTTCCTTTTTAAGGGAATCAATTTGAAACCCGTACTCCTGAATATCTAACCGTAATGAGCAGGCTAGAGTTTTTGACTCATCAACCTCCTCTCTGAGGGAGTTAATGATGATGCGAGACTCTTCAAGCTCAGCTGTGAGATCTGATATTAGTTTATTATATTTTGCCTTCAAAACACTTGTATTAATCACGATTTTTCAAATGAGAGTGAGAAAACTTTTTGATGTAATACGATGGAGATTAGTTTCAAGATGAGACTGAGTTACCTCATTGTCAGGAATCATGGAATGATGATGTTTGTGTGCCATTAGACAGACTAGCCCAACATACTCATGTCGGGGCCATCAGAGTCTGAGTCCCCCCATCCCTTACTAGCAAGCAATGATTGTCCCTGTGGCTTCCCATATAGATTTTAAAAAAGGGGAAAGTCCTTCTTAAAATGACCTGGCTTATTGCAGTTAAAGCACGTGATAGAATATCCTTTATGTCTTCCCGAGGAATTGAACAAGTGAAATAGACTCCTTTCTGACTGGTGTTGGGCAAAATAGTAGTTAAACTATCTAGCTAACTATGGGCAGTGAACCCAATCATTGTAGCACAACAAGGTCGTATCCATAGGGACTTCGTAACTATCTAGCTAATTATAAGGTTAGTAATTGTGCAAGAGAATATATAAAAAAGTACATAAACGGTAAATGGGGGGTTTAGCCAGTGGCAATCTTGGTGTTTTTTATTTGAACAGATAAAAACAATTAAAATCTTAAATAAAACTATTGTGTATCGAATGGATGGAAAATGTGCTAAGGAAGGTGAAATCGTCCAAATATACTTCAGACTTTAATTATAATCCTAATTTGCTCTATTTGTCTGTTTAGGAATTTACCTTGTGGCCTCCATAAAGCATAGGTAAGGTCAACTCTTAATTAATTCAATAAACTCTTTACTAACAGAAAAAGTCTAAATCATTAATTAGCATTAAGCAAAAATTCCTTTAATAACAGCGATGGATTTTATCAGCTAATCAAGGAGATAATATCTAACGTTTATCTCTCTTTGTGGTTTATTCTCAAATTTACAAAATCAATGAAATAAGAGAAACCGTAAATGCGTAAAAATGATCAGTTCTTAAGCATTTAATAATTTAGAGAGACAAAACAAATATTTATAAGCAAACTCGGTACTATAAATAAGTCTGAATTATTTGGGGTCAAACACCCATCCTAAGCACAAATATAAACTTAATCAGAAATTGAAATAAAAATAGAGTAAAGATAGACAGACATCATAAATAAGACAGATATTAAAACAGAGTAAAGTTTGAGGAAAGAAAGAACTCTATTTAGGGAGAGTTGTTTTGATTCTGGGCTTGTCTCCGTGATTATGCCGACCTCAAAACGATGACAAACGGGTAGAACGAATAATAACGAACAAACTGGCAAAAGTAGACCGTGTCCGGGTCTAGTTTAGCCGGACACAAATCCGGACACACCTGTCCGGGTCTAGTTTAGCCGGACACAAATCCGGACGAAGCATTTTTAATGGAGTTCGCGTCTGGGTTTGTGCAGAGCTTCGTTCTGCGTATGGTTTTCTGGAAACAAGAGCGTAAGACTAATTTGGTGATGAAAAAGGATGAAGAATGGAGTATGGATGGTGGGAGAGTGAGTGTTGATGAGCGTTGATGAGTTTTGGATTTCATGAGGGATGATCTTGAAGATGGAAGGAGCGTGGGTTATTTATAGCAGAGGAAAGGAAGAAGAGGACAAAGCTTGCAGCAGGCGTGGATGAAGAAAATAAGGGATGCGGCGCCTGATATGTTTGATATGGTAGATAGATATGTTTGTAGGCGCAGCAATTGAAGAAGAAAATGGTGAAGACGGCGCAGTAATTGAAGAAGAAAATGGAGAAGACGGCGCCGAAGAAATCAGTCACGTGAATTCTGGGATCTGGGCTGCGTTTACACCCGTCCGGAAGTGCGTCCGGATCCGGACATGTGTGTCCGGAAGTGCGTCCGGGTAGTTTTGATCCGGACGTGTGTATTTCGTCTTGTCTTGTTCTGTAAACTTCGACAGGCTCCAGATTCTTCGTTTGAGCTCCGTTTTTAGATCCGTTTACGCCTATGCATTCGTCTCTTCGTCTACTTTGCTCGCTTGGTTTTCCTCATGTTTAACCAATAAATCTGTAAGATAACCAATAAAACATAAACTAGAGGAAAACTAACCAAAGTGGAGAAATGAGCAAGAAAAGTGCTAATATAACATATGAAATACACCCATAAATCATGCTCATTTGGACACTTATCAACTGGTCGAGGGAGTTTTAGCCTGCAAAGCTTGGTTAGTAATAGATACAATCTGATTTGAAGAGGAAGCAGTATTACCGAACTTTATTTTAATGTTCTTTTTGTACTTATCAAGAGAAAGTAGATATGGTCCAAGATAATGGACATTCCATTTTGACAAGTCTTTGGATGCCTTGGTGGAAATCATGCTCTCAGTCCACTCTTCTCGTAAACTGTTGAAGAGCTTGTGAAGAAGACTCTCTTTGTCCTGGAGTATGCCAAGTTCCTGCGTAACCGAGGTTATTTCATAAAAACGATTAAGTATCATCTAGTGACTCACCTAGTTTTTTAATAAACTTTTCATAATCCATCCTCAATTCTTGAGCTTTGCATTGTATTTAGTTATGTGATTCCTTCATGAGTTGTCTGAAGGAGTTTTCCACACTTCATTTGCGGAGTTACAGTGAGACTCTTCTTTGTTCAGGAAGGGAAAGACTTGTGTTTATGACAATGTGCTTGACGATTCAGCTCGTGTGTCTTTCTCTCTATCGAAGTCCACTGGCTTCTGTTAAAAGGGATAGGCATATATCAGGTCGTTATTATCTCCCACAATTCAGAGTTAATGGACTCCAAGCGTTGTTCCACTCTCATTTTTCCAATGGTCATAGTTTGTGGATGTGAGCCTAGAATGCCCCCAATGTGTCTTGTTGTTTTGATTTGCAAAAAGATCCGTATGGTGTTGAGATTTTATGTTAGCTAAATGAGGCTTTGAAACCAATTGTAGGATCGATGGGGCTAACGTAGTCTGTCTAGGTTGTGAGACTTGGACAAACTACCTTGATCAAAATGTAACAGACAAAGCAATCGACAAACACAAGTACACAATAAAGACTCCTTTTACTACTTAACAAAAAGAGTATACACTGCTTACTAAGTAGACATGATCTACTTAGTGAGTACTCTCACGAATCCTAACAATTCTCTGATCAGCTCAATGGATGGTGAAAGTAATCTAGGAACTTCCTAGTACAAATCTAACAATAAAATGCTTAAGAAACAAAGCTAACAACATGACAGAAGCTTCTCTCATTCTCGAATACAAAGCTCTTAAATTTCTCACAAAATGCTAGTTAACTCAGACAAGAAAAAGCATATGGACAACTGTTAATTCCAGCTCTTTATATAGCAATGCCTTTGAAGCCGTTAAGGGAGTCTGTTTCCAAAATTTTAGGGTATATACCGTTTTTTAGCATAAATTTTGGACCTGTCTCACTTTTGGGATGATTAAGGTTGTGACTCAGATTATTACGACTCAAGGAAGTTGATCGTTAATAATATAACGTTGGGAGAAGCCAGACACATTTTTTATCCTTGAGTTTTGTTGGAAGTTACCACCGTTAGACCCATTAGCCACTTATTTACTAACATACTCGTTCCTTGAGACCGTGTCGATCAGTGTACACTATGTTTGTTACAACAGGGTTGACTGTCATTCTTGAAGAATTATGCGCACATGGATATACTCTATCTTCAGCAACACACAGGGTTCCAACACTGGAGTTCATTCGGAGTACCCAAATGCTAACTTGGGTGGATCTAGGTCAAAGTCATGTAAATGATGAATTGATTCACCTAGATTAAGATGCAAGGTACTTTCCTTTTATGGAAATCAACATCTACTTTGTTCGGAATGTGATTTACCCTTGGTGTGTGTGGTATCATGCCAATATTACCCTCCTAGTCATATCATCTTACTTGCATTGCCTTTGTGAGGCTGTTGTGTCGAGGGGTTCATATTGGGAGGACTACATGTTGATATAGTGGCAACTTATAGAATATCTTACTAGTCCATATTTCGTGGAGCTCAGGTACTTCTTTTGTGTCGAGAGGTTCATATTGGGAGGACTGCCAGAACACGCCTTTTTCCAAGGCAAGGAACACGCAGATGAAGAAGCTGCACATAGACATAAGCTATTGCATTGCATCATCTCAATGCAAGTGTGTCGGTCATCATCTACCCTATGGGTCTGTGTCTGTTGTGAAAGACAGGCATTCAAGTTGGCACCTTGTAGGTTGTACTCGTTACCCATTTCCCCTTAAAATTTTTAGTCTTTGATAAAGTCAATGATCCGCCGCGACCTGATCTTTGTCCTTTATGCCCGTTTTGCGGTATTGTGCTCCAGAGATTACTGCCTGACTTCTTGCTCTCCTCATCACCTGTGTAAAATTATAGTAGCATATTTTTTCTTTTAATGGTGTTTTTCATCCATTGTGTGTGTGTGTGTGTGTGCGTGTGTGTGTGTGCGTGTGTGCGTACGTGCATGTGTGTGTTGTTGAATAAAATAGTGGTGAAACTAGATTGCTAACTAATGGGCAGTGAACCCAATCAGTGTAGTACAACAAGGTCGTATCCACTGGGACTTCATAACTATCTAGTTAATTATCACCTTAGTAAATGTCCAAGAGTATAAACAAAAGTGCATAAATGTAAATTGGGGGGTTTTGGGGTTTTGGTTTGATAATGAAGAAATAAAGGAAAGTAATAAAACTAAAGTAACTCAAATAGGATAGATGTAGCCCGGGTTGGATATTTACACCCGTCCTCCCCTTACTACCGATTGTCGACCCTTGAAATTATAGCAAAACAACGAGAAAACTTAATTAATTAGCAACCTAATCTAGGCATACTAATCCTAACCAATTTAACCGGAACTTCTCAATCAGCTAAGCCCATGGTCAATCGATAGCACTAAGCTCAAGTTCCCTAAGGTTGCAATGTAGTCTAATATCAAAATCATTGAATTAGAGTACACCGTTTTAATCCCCAACGGTTTAGGTTTCTATCTCAGAATCACATTTTGATAGAATCCCATAATAATGCAAAACTAATCGGTAGGCCAAACCAACTAATTTAACACATAGATGACAAATTGAGCAAAACCTAAACAAATCCTCAAATCATGAGTAACAAGTTTAAGAATCATGAATACTCAATACTCATCTTCATTACGCTCAAGGACTAAAAATAAAGCATTAAACAAGTTCAAGATCCAACAATGGAGATTTTGGGATTTTGGAGCAAAATCCCTATCCCAAACCACAAGAGATTCTACACAAACATGAAGAAGAAAACAAGAACAAAGGGATAAGAGGAGGCCATTAATGGAGCTTGAAGGGAGGTGGGCTTTTCTTCTCTTCTTCCTCTTCTTTTTCCTCTTCTTTCCCCTACTTTTTGCTTCTATTTTGAGGCTAGAATGCCCTTTGTCTCTAGTTGTGAGAATGAGGACCTGATTCCTTATGCTCGGCTTTTTTATTTTTTGTGTTTCAGCACGTGTCCGGACACCACTAATGGGGAGGAATTTGAGCGCGAGGGTTGCTGTCCAGACTTTTGGACACGAAAGAATCGACACACTGACTTCGACCGACCCACACTGCTAGGTAAGTCGAACTTCAAAGTGCTCTATCTTCTTCGTTGTAGCTCTGATTTTGGATCTGTTTGCGCCCACGTGTTTTTATTTTTGTCTACTTTATTCCTACTTATGTTATTCCTTATTTTTCAGCAACAATTGTATAAAACACAAAAGTAGTGGAAAACTAGCTAGAGTGGAGAAATAAGCATGAAAAGTGTTGATAAAACATATGAAATACACCTCTAAAACATGCTCATTTGGACACTCATCACGCCCCCACACTTACCTTTTTGCTTTTCCTCAAACAAAACCAAGAATCCATGCAAGTAAGGAATGCTCAAGACTAACAAATACTAACATGAATTGTAGGATAAGAAAATAAGCAAAAAGTGATTAAAACTTTTGAGGAGTGTGAACCATCTCTTAGTGGTGGCATGGGTGTGCTCAGGGCAAAATAAAATTTAGAGTTTCGGGGTATGATCCGGAGTGCATCAAAGTTCTAAAAATTATGTGACTTGAAGAACTTTTACCATGGCCAACTTCTCTCAAGAATGGGCATTGAGAAGAAAACAAAAGGAAAAATAGATTTATGCATTTGTTTCACTTTTGCATAAGAGATGAGAAGATACAATTTTGGTATCAAGCCTTTGCAATTAAGAACACTCAGCTCTCATTGTTGGTTACCAATGGTGTCTTACAAGTCCCTTAAAGGGTTTTCACAAAGAAGCACCCCTTAGCAATCTCTAAGAAAGAAGATACAAGAAACCCCAAATCAATAAAAATCTAACCATGTAAGATCACTTGGCCACACCGCCTATAAAGTGCTCCTCAAAAGCAATCAAAAAGAAATATTTGAGCATTTATCCCACAATTCATAACAGTATTTGTTCTTAATGAGAAAAACTCACAACACAAGGGTCCAAGTTTTTTTATTTTGGACAAACACAAGATAAGCAAAGGGATTAAACATTTAAGCACAAAATTCACAGAAAATGTCACTCCCCCACACTTAATTTGAACAATGTCCCCATTGTCCACCAAACAAATTGGGGAAGGTTCCAGAAGACCTTTTCGGGAAGCAGACAGAGTGAAAATGCAAGGGACACAAACAACATTATAGCACATAAGCTATGCCCACTAACAAAAACAAGCACGGTCAAAATGAAGAAAGAGAAGTGAGATTAGCAAAATAAAAGAAACTAGTACTCCCCTGAGATTGTTCTTGCTTTCATTGAAGGAACTCCACCACACTTGAGCTTTAGCCTCAATTAGCGTAGCTTGGTTGTGGTGTGGACTTTAATTTGCACCTGCATAAAACACTAGAAGCAGCCAAACTACAACTGGGGTGAAGAGTTAGCGAAAACAAAATCAAAGGAGAATGTGACAAATTAAAAAAAATGAAAATGAAAGAAATTCATCCAGGTGGCCTCCCGGGAAGCTGCCCATCTTTAAGGTCTTTGGCTAGACCATACCACATTGAAGACCTCCAGGATAGAAAATGAATATTGAAGGGGGCTTCAATGGGTGGGTTGGCGGGCATCATTTTCCTTGAAGAACGGCCCAAATTTTTCGGTTGATGATCCTTGGTGCTAGAATCATCTTGTGGTGGAGACTCCTCTTCAAATTTAAGGATGAAGACGTTCTTATCTTCATTTAGCAGTGCAGGGAGAACTTCGGGCTGGACTTTGTCTTCAATCTCTAGTCCATGATCAAATGGGAAGGTGGCCTCCACACTTAGCGGGTAGACTTTGAGCTTCCACCATTTATCACTTGAGCATGGGTGGATATGGCCTTAATCCTCCGGGTGAAGATCAAAGTTTGACGGCTCCTCCTTCTCAACTATTTGGTGAGGCTCATAGGAATAGCCTTGATGGACATCAACTTTAGAGGGAGGTGGATCCTTAAAGTAGATGGAGGCACTTTCCTCTGGTGACTCAGAGGGAGGCGGTGTCTCCTCCTTCTCAAAGTTGAGGATGTGATCATCCTCATTGTATTGATGAATAAGGGAGGGGGAGACAAAGGTGGTTGACTTCAGAGGGAGGAAACTCCATGAGGTCGAAGTATAAAGTCTCTTCTGACGAGTTGTCTTCATAATCAAGCTGGTGGTTGTTTGGCGGTGAACTCTTTGATTCGGACAAGGAGGGAGAGAGAGGACAACTCAAGTCCTCAGTAGGTTGCTCCACCTCTAGAACTTTTTCGCTCTCAAGTTGTTGCACAATTTGATCTATTCGAGCTTGAACATTCATGTTGAAGGTATCTTGCTTCATGTTAAAGGCATCTTGCACAGTTGCGTTAAGCTTACAAAAAGAGATAAGATCTGACATGAGCTCCTCCAAACTAAGCAAATCAACCTTTACTGTGATCACAGGACAGTGAGCGCTCTCATGGTCTCCTCCACACTCTTAGCACACAAGCCTCCGGTAGACAGATGAGTTAAGGTCCTCCTTGAGAGCTCTCAATTCTGACATTGTTATTGGACGTTGGGGGCTCTCATAGTACTCTCTGCACCTTTGGCATACACTTCATTGATTTGTGTTTTGTTCCGTGTAGTCACCATAGAAGAAACCATACAAACCTCCCGCTTGATTATAATAACCATCCATCAATGTTAGGTTCCTACAAAAGAAAAGAAAAAAATTATACACAAAAGGGGTAGATAAAGGAAATAAAAAATATGCACCGAAACTAAATAAATAATAAACCAGAAAGTTTGACCAAAGTCCCCAGCAACGGCGCCAAAAACTTGTTGAACAAAATAGTGGTGAAACTAGATTGCTAACTAATGGGCAGTGAACCCAATCAGTGTAGTACAACAAGGTCGTATCCACAGGGACTTCGTAACTATCTAGTTAATTATCAGCTTAGTAAATGTGCAAGAGTATAAACAAAAGTACATAAATGTAAATTGGGGGTTTTTGGGTTTTGGTTTGATAATGAAGAAATAAAGGAAAGCAATAAAACTAAACTAACTAAAATAGGATAGATGTAGCCCGGGATGGATATTTGCACCCGTCCTCCCCTTACTACCGATTGTCGACCCTTGAACTTATAGCAAAACAACGGGAACATTTAATTTATTAGCAACCTAATCTAGGCATACTAATCCTAACCAATTTAACCAGGACTTCTCAATCAGCTAAGTCTAGGGTCAATCGATAGCACTAAGCTCAAGTTCCCCTAAGGTTGCAATGTAGTTTAATATCAAAATCATTGAATTAGAGTACACCGTTCTAATCCCCAACGGTTTAGGTTTCTAT
The DNA here is from genome assembly GCA_023374045.1 of Limonium bicolor. Lineage (NCBI taxonomy): Eukaryota > Viridiplantae > Streptophyta > Magnoliopsida > Caryophyllales > Plumbaginaceae > Limonium > Limonium bicolor. The sequence goes on from CM041778.1 coordinate 97,264,804, forward strand.
CTTGGAATCAAATTTTGATAGAATCCCACAATAATGCTAAACTAATCAGTAGGCCAAACCAACTAATTTAACACATATATGACAAATTGAGCAAAACCCTAAACAAATCCTCAAATCATGAGTAACAAGTTTAAGAATCATGAATACCCAATAATCATCTTCATTAAGCTCAAGGACTAAAAATAAAGCATTAAACAAGTTCAAGATCCAATAATGGAGATTTTAGGATTTTGGAGCAAAATCCCCATGCCTAACCACAAGATATTCTACACAAACATGAGGAAGAAAACAAGAACAAAGGGATAAGAGGAGGCCATTAATGGAGCTTGAAGGGATGTGAGCTTTTCTTCTCTTCCTTCTCTTCTTCTTCCTCTTATTTCTCCTCTTTTTCCCTACTTTTCACTTCTCTTTTAGGGCTAGAAAGCCCTCTGCCTCTGGTTGTGAGAATGAGGACCTGATTCCTCATTCTCGGCTTTTTTATTTTACGTTTCAGCGCGTGTCCAAACACCACTAATGGGGAGGAATTTGAGTGCGCGGGTTGTTGTTCGGACTTTCAAGTCCGGACACATGCCCGGACACGGAAGAATCGACACACTGACTTTGACCGTCCCACACTACTAGGTAGGTCGAACTTCAAAGTGCTCTATCTTCTTCGTTCCAGCTCCGATTTTGGATCCGTTTATGCCCACGCGTTTGGCTTTTCGTCTACTTTATTCCTAGTTATGTTATTCCTTCTGTTTCATAAAAAATTGTATAATAAACCAATAAAACACAAAAGTAGAGGAAAACTAGCTAGAGTAAAGAAATGAGCATGAAAAGTGTTGATAAAACATATGAAATACACCTTTAAAATATGCTCATTTGGACACTCATCATGTGTGGGTGCATGTGCGTGTGCGTGAGCGTGTGAGTGCATGTGTGTGTGTGTGTGCGTTGTGATCCACTTCTACTTGCACGAGGTTGAACTTTTTTACTCCAAGTCGTACTTAGACACCATAGATTCATTGTAGCCTAGATACGATATCTTTAATCAACCTGCCAAGGATGTATGTTAACATAGCTTTGATATCGCCTATAAGGATTATCATGACTCTAATTGTGGTTGGTTTCCTCCATTTGTTGGTAAATTTGATGTTACCTTTGATCACATCAAGGAAAGGAAAGGTATATTCTGCATGAGTCCTTTCCTTTAATCATGATTGTTGGAAGTGAGAGACTCAGATTATGCATGACATGTAGAATTGTTGTAGATGAGATTAACCAACTTTTCAAGTGTGAAGGATTCGGCTATTTTAGCAGCATTGGTAAACCAATTTTGAGTTTCCATGTCCAACCCTTGAGGAATGAGCTAATGCTTAATCAATCCCTGCCCATGGTCTTTGTTGGTAAATTTGATGTTACCTTTGATCACATCAAGGAAATGAAAGGTATATTCTGCATGAGTCCTTTCCTTTAATCATGATTGTTGGAAGTGAGAGACTCGGATTATGCAAGACATGTAGAATTGTAGCAGATGAGATTGACCAACTTTTCAAGTGTGAAGGATTCGGCTATTTTAGCAGCATTGGTAAACCAATTTTGAGTTTCCATGTCCAACCCTTGAGGAATGAGCTCATGCTTAATCAATCTTTGCCCATGGTCTTTCAGTGAGGTACACAAGAATAAAGAGTACTAGATTGTGCATCACCACAGAAGATCACTCAAAGGAGTCCCTAATTCTTCAAGCAAGAATAACTTTGTGAGAAATCATATTATATAAGAATCCATAGAAGAGGAATTTGTATCAAGGATTGTACGATGACCTATTGATCCTTTAGAGAGGGAAACCGATGGGTTTATAGTACGTAGGTTTTGACAAGTGCAAAGCTCCTTATCACCTTTGAAGTATTTGCTTTCTAAATATTTGTGCACATAAGTGAGTAGGTTTTGTAAAAAATTATCCACACATGCTAACCTAAAGGGCCTTGTTAAAATAGAATATGCTTCTGAATCTTTGTCCCTTTTGCTCAGATGAGAGCAAATGGTCTTCCACTTTATCTAATGCATGATCATGCATCATTATTACCTCCCCACAAAAGGTGGAGAAAATAAAGATAAGATCTTTAACAATCACATGCGGGAGCAAAAAGAGAGACATGACAAAGAAAGAAGGGAATGGAGAACACTTATGACAGTACCATATGTATAGGTTAAGACATGTTTTGGCCATTCTTGTACTTTGTTCTTGTTTTTTCTATGGGTATTGAAATATCTCAATGTTGCATCTGCAACACTCCATATGAACAATTGTCCAACAACCTAGCTCCCAAGCCATTTAGGCTTGAAAACTAGTCATTTTAAGCCTTTTGTCTTGACTTGAGCCTAAAAGTGGAAGACCGTGTTGTTATCATCAAACCATATCTATCTATCTCTTAAATGCTAAGTGTTTTGCCATTCATCAAGCCTTACTAATCATACAAGAGTGCTTCATAAGGTCCAGAAAACATTTCCTACATCTAAGCTTTTCTTCCTATCACTATCTTGATTACTAGACTCATAGTATCTAACATCACCATATTCTTCGCTTTCCTCTTCTCTATTACTAGAGTCGTAATATCTTACATCACCATATTTCTTTGCTTTCCTCTTCTCTATTATCTATTAGCATCTTGTGATAATGCTTACTTGATTCTAGCTATTTTGTTCTTAAAACTTTTTACTGCTAGTCTTTTATCTCAGACTTCACACTTTAGACTTTTGACGAATTTCATTGTTTTCCTTGGTCCACCTGCTAGTGATCATTTGTCCCTTAGGCATGATTGCCTTCTCATTAACCATGTCTTCCTTAACTTCATACTCATGATTCTCCTGGTTGACGAACACTACTCTTCTAGGTTCACAATATGGTATGGGGTCTTCGAATAAATTCTTAAGAGCTTTCCAATCTTGATCTTCATTGTTCTTTTTCCACTCCATCTGGTACCTATTATCTAGGTTGCATTCCTTATTTTGCACATTTCCACCCATTCTTCCTTTATCCATTATTCCTTCCCGACATTAAAATCGAATATGAGATTACATAATCCTTACCTAGGATTGTATCTGCTCCACAATGGGCTCACTTGGAATAGTTTAATTTCTCCTTATTTATCAATTGGACTTGCTTCATTATGGGGGCCAAAAATTTTACCTTATGGACGCCTGACTCAAATTAGAAGGTTGGGCTATGGGATGTCTACTTGCTCCATCATTCAAGGGTTTGGCATATCGCGCCTGGCCATAGGCATTCCATCACTGTTTTCATCCTCCTGCGTGTTCAAAGATATAATGAGATGACCGACGTTGTGTTAGCTTGACCATTAATCAAGGGACACAAACATGTCAACTTACCAAATGTCCCCATCTCGGATTAGGCCAAACAGAGCCACAAAGCAGAACCAGTCATGTCTATCTGATCTTGAAAGGCTATAATTCACCTAAACCAGAGATACCATTTGAACATGACTAAAATTAAATTCCAAATGTGTGTCCTTAACACAGAATATAGTGCCTTAAATAATGACCTTCCTGCCCCTACAATCAAGAGAATAGAAATCACGCGCAGTCCTTTAATTAAGCACATGAACTGCTGACTCGGATCCAAGCTAGTTGAAGAATGAGAGACTTATTGTACGCGTCGGCGTCAATTCCAATTTTCAGGTATTCTGTGCAGTCGCTGATCGTTGTTGTCATGAATCGTCATTTCTTTTTTTTCTTTTTAATTTGGCATCTAGGGTTTAGCAACCAGCATGGGCTTGAATATTTTCATGGGCAAGTTTTTGCACTTTTCAAAAAACCAAACTCCATCATAGGATTTGGGTGAAAGCTCCTTCTTTATTTCTCCAGTTTATTTCTATACCAACCTACTAATCTACAGTTCTTTCTCTTCAATATTTGTGGCGTCGGGGATTGTGATGATGTGGAGAGATTGGAATTTTGCATATTAGATTAATACTGTTGCAAAGCCATCAAGACAAGACCCGTCTTGCAAAATACTACATCCCCCTCGAGGATTCCAAAAAACTTAAGGTCGAATATGAAGTATAATCTTTCACCTTCAATTTCAAGGATTTTTTCCCCTTCGTGATTTGAAGTTTGTAATATGGTTTATCAGGAAAATTTTCCACTTCCGATGTTTGAGGGTTTCTGGATGTTATTGCTAGTTGATTTTAATTTTGCTTATGGTGATATTACTGGTTCATGGTCAGAGGAAGAAGAAGAATAAAGGATAAGAATGAAATGAAAGGGACATCAAAGCGAGAAGAGTGGACCGACTGAAGTGTAACTTAGATTAAAACACCATAATACCCCAAGCCATATTAGAACTTGTCGTGTTATGGAATTAGGCGTGACATCAGGTTAACAAAGAGTAACACTAACATATTGTCTACTCTAGTTACGATGATTCTTTGAATTTGACTTTTAAAACAATGAGAGAACCAACAATCAAATTAACATATCCTAGGCTTAAATTGCACAAGACGTCCTTGAAATTACTGCCTCAGCTATTGTTTATGGATCTATATTCAGCACCAATAAAAACATGTTAAACGACAAAAAAATAAACTTAGAACCATGTTCAATCAAGGTGTGTGCAAATATAATTGGATATCGCTGACATGTTCGTAAGGACCAAAACACTGTTTCAATGAAGCACAGTTTATTCAAAAATAAAAAAGACATTAAGCTCGGACAGTAAATCCAAGGACAACTATTGACAACAACCAATAGGATAACGCAACAACACACTAGCTTGAGTTATATATGTATAATAAATATAATATTAAAAATTATTAGAAACTTTAAGCTAAATATTTCGGAACTAATATGATTGGAAATTTGGAACGTTATTGGTATTGTAATAAATTACGAGAATATGATCTCGCTTAAACCCTGACATATTTTATAATTCGGACCACGACTGGCTCACCTGATCTCGCTTAAACCCAGAGCTGGTTCAGTCTCACTAAATAAAGGACTCAAAACCGAGAGCAGTTACCACGGTTCAGTCCTATGTGTTGGTCCAGGGACCAGTTGAGCCTGGAACCAGACCAAGCCCGTGTCACACGAGTTGTAAGCCCTGAGGTAGAGGTTTACGATCGAGTTCTAGCTCCCGACCCCTGACTGTTCTCTGCAGGTTTTCAGCCTCTCTATTAAAACAACCAGAAAGCAGCCTGCAAACAACTAACAGCTATTTCCAAGCCGAGCTTGCTGGTCTGATTATTATGTATTTATCATTGAACCTTTTTAGTGACGATTCAGCCAGAACCTGAAGGTTAAGATTCCATCAACAGCATACAAGTCATTCGACGATAAAGAATTTTATCTAGAAAGTCTAAAGGCACTCAATCCAGGCTTTCGCTTTTAACTCACTTCAGAATTTCACACAGATTTTTCTACCAAAGCTAGTCGATCGCTGCACTGAGAAATGCAGAAACATTAGTACCAAAAAGGAACAAAACGAACATAAAAGAGTTGCCAAGATCGTGGAAAGGATGTACACAAAAACAACCCAAAAATTGCAGTCAGTCGTCTATCCACACCCATAATCCACATCTGGCTTCGACCGAACAAAATCAAAAGGAACTTCAACTCTCTCCTTCACAACACATTTCATTTCTCCATCTTCCAGCACAGCCACTTTTCCAGGTGGACACTGACTTTTGTTCATCATCTTCTCAGCCACCTGAAACAGGTCCAAAACCTTCATATCATTACCTTTCTTCCTTGTAACCTTAGGCTCAAACCCTGCTAACGCCAAAACGGACACCACAGCAACAAGGGTAACCATACTCTTAGCAGCTGAACCAGCCAGGAACCTCAGCCCTCTCCACGACCGGCTCAAAACAGTATTCAATTCCTCTCTTTCAGTATCAGCAACGTGTTTGTTGCTTCCCTTGTTTGTGATGTCATTATTGTGGCCATTCTGACCTGATTTTCGACCATGAGGGAGATGTGGAAGACTGGCATCCAAAACCAGAGAGTGAGGTCCGTGTCTAGGATATGGTGGGAGTAACAGCACATTATTGTTCTCCAATTTTGTTCTTGCAAATAATATCGCTTCTGCTACCGCATCCTGGTGGGTCTCTCCTCTGTACTCATTTAGTTTCTTGAGTAGCATCTTTCGACAATACTCAATCTCAGCTATCACAGCTTCCCTTTCATATAGCTGTTGGTGGTGCAAATCCTAAAAAGATAAGGAAATAGTTTGAGTCCAAGCACTGATTATCTTTGACGCCCAATAAAGACTTGTCTTATTTTCGCAGAATTGATTATCCTACCATCTTAATACCCTTTATAGGAAGCAATATTGCTGGTGCTAAGCACAGCTCAATTAAGCCAAGAAGCAATCAACAAAGCTAGTGTCTTAATACCCTTTTCTCATTACCTCAAAACAAACGCCCCTTGGTGTCTTCCAGCACTAGGGCTAAGGGCGTGTGTTAGGCGGTGAACAATGATTCCACTAAATAAAATGATTAATTACCAGTAAGAATAAATTTTGTTTACCTAATATAAATGGTAATCACCACCATTAACTTCATTTACGCGTTAGAGCCATCTAAATAAAACAACTATCAAGGGTGAATCGCGTGATTTTTGTTCCTCTCTCAGCTACAAAATGGTAGTTTCGTCGGTAAAACGAAATTTAAATGTCACTTTCATAGTTACTCAATCCCTAGCTAGGGTGGAATCATTTCTCCCAATCTTTCATTGCTACGATGTGTAAGACCCACACCGATTAAGAAAAATGATACGCTCTTCAGTTCAAAAACGACAAAGAAAAGCACCAACTTCTTTTCTATCTACACATGACAAACCCTAGATTCCAACGCCAACAGTACTAAACCCATCGAATTCCAGAAAGCGACCCCCAAATCCACCAAGAAAGCACAGAAACTCCATGAAAAACAGTAACGAATAGGAACAGCATAAACGGAAGTACAGTTCAGGACAAAAGAAATGAGAAAACCCCTAAAGACGACAGCAAACCTGCAAGGTTGCGAGCTGGGACTCGAGGGATTCGAAGGCGTCGCAGATAGTCAAAAGAGTCTCAGTCTCTCCATCCCCTTCGTTGTTGACCCCAACAGAGGAGGGATCGTTAACCTTCACCGCTGACTGATCCGCAGAACCGCTTTCTCCGTTGTCTACAAGAGAGGCTTTATGGACGCAATTGGCAATTTTGGAGCGCAGCGTGGAAGCTCGAACCAGTGCCATACCTATCCTGTCCTCGTCCACATCCATGGCCGGCGGACTGGTGGAGGAGTATGTTTTTCTTTCTAGAGTTGTTGTCTAATGTGTGTGTGGGCGGAAAATTTCGGACTCGGTTGACAGAAGCGAAGAAAGAGGAGAGGCGAGAAGCGAAGTGAGAATTGAGCGCCAAGAAAGGAAGAGAAGTGGGAATCGTAGGAGGGTGAGAAAGAGAATGCGGACAAAGGATTTCAGGCCTCTCCTGAATCATCAGTAGAAGACAGTCTTCAGTTTTTCTGCTTTTGCTTTCCGCTTCTGTAGGATAGCTAACTAAACCACAGAAATTAAAGATAAAACGACCTACCTGTATCTTTGTTTCTTGTTATTATAGAGTACGAGTAGTTGCTTCAATATTTTTTGTCTTCTTCACGGAAATCATTTCCAGGTTTCGTTTCTCAAATTGAACTGGCATTTGAGAATGTATCATTCAGGTACACGATTGAGAAGGGAAATTCTAGGAATATCTTTTACAGCTCAGTAGTCGGAACAAAACAATTTATCACTTAGGTCACCAATGGAATTCACTCTAAATTAATAAAACAAAATGATAAATGATGACATGGGAGAGAGAAGTTGTGTGAGAGTTTTTAACTAAGAACCCCAAAAAGTGGGTGTCTTAGCAAAAGAAGAGAGATTATGAGGGAAATAATAAAATATTATTATTTTGAGGGTGGAATCCACTCTTGTTATTGTGGATGTCCTAATGAGCTTAGTAGTTAGGAATTTCTTTCGAGCTTAGGAATCATTTGTAACGATCATGTGTAACTAATTATTAGTTATCAGTCATAATCATAAAGTATTCTTGAATACACTGAGTATATGGATTTTTATACAGTTTCATGGTGAATTGAAACATGGACCCTAATTTTCGTATAGAAAACGGTCATATTTATTGATTTGTAAATTAACTAATGCTAGCAACAGACGTAGAAGTTACTAATTTATTTGACATGGCGATTTACTGAATAACTTACAATAAGAAATAACTTAAAAAGACTATGTCAACAACTCTTATTACTCTTGAGAAAAAACTACTAAGTAATTCAGGATCCAAAAAATAATAAAAGTCATTAATAAACAGTTAGCATTCACATTGTTACATTAAAAAAGTCATCTGAAAAGTGAATGGAAGTGTTTCACATGTGTTATCGGTGGCAAGTTTGACACCCTTATGTTTGTAATGAGAATTATAGAAAGACTTGCTTACATCTTGATATAAGTATTTTAATTGAAAAAACACAGCTTTTATCCGCATAGAATAAAATTCTAAAACCAGCTATCAATATTTCATCTATTAAAAAACATATGTATTACACCAAAAACAACTTATTATTTAAAAGAAAAATTTTATATATATATAGGTTAATTTTGTATGAGGATTAAACAAAAAACATTTGGAACAATGTAATCAGTAAATATCAGTATCATCACTCTAAAGCCTAAACTTGTGCAAATTGTTTGTCATTTATGAGCTTTGAGTCAAGAAATAATAAACTTTTGAGAAAAGCTAATATGTAAAGTTTGTTTTCACTAATCGGATTACCAAAATTGAGTGAAATTTGATCATCCATTTTGATAATCAATATTATGCCAATTGTGAAATTAATTCTAAAATAAGACAAAGAAGAAAAGTATAACTATCCTAAAAATCAGTCCAAGAAATATATCACAAGACCCAATATTTGACATGAGCTAACATAAGCGGTAAAGAATGATTAGTAGGTTTAAAGGAATGTATTATAAATTGTTTTATGAGGAAAAATATAAATTTTATTCCTTACTTCATTTAGAGAATCGGGACAAATGAATAGTTAAAGCAAATGTATGTTCGCTATTGTGTCTCCTATGAGTTTATTGAGAGCACACTCTAAAATTTGTTGTTGCATATTTTGTAATAAAATCTAAACTTGTTTTAGCAGTAAGAGTGTGGATTATCTATATCAACAATATGGTATACTTCTTAGATTGTACAACTGCTTTGGTGATTTACAATTAGAGTTGTCAAAAACGGGTTTTTGGTCGGGTAAAGCGCAACCCAAACCCAACCCCAATGCAATTTTACCCAACCTGAACATGACCCAAACCCGCTATGTGTTTGGTTTCATCAACCCGTATCCACTCCATGTCAAAACAAAGCAACCCAAACCCAACCTGCTAACCCGACCTACGTAAACCTATTTGCACGACCCGAAGACCCAACCCGCTAACCCAACCCACTACTGTTTCTAACTCAATAACCAACCTGAAAAAGACTAAAAATGAAGAAAATAACAAAAATCTATTATACAAAGAAAGCCGCACTTTAAGAATGAGGGTTAAAAAATAAATGATGCACATAAACTAAAAAAATTCTAGTATAGTAATTAAATGTCACAATTTAAACAAAATATCCTGATTCTATTTGTTATACCGGGTTATGGGTTCAACTTCAACCCGACCCACACTAGGTTCAACAACCAACCCATTGCGGGTTATATCTTCGTCAACCTAACCTAACCTAACCTAAAGTCAATTTCGAGTTAAATTTCTCATATCTTCGTCAACCTAACCTAACCTAACCTAAAGTCAATTTCGAGTTAAATTTCTCAACCCAAACTCATAATTTTACATAAGAAATTTTGTGTCGAATTTCAGGTTCGGGTCAAGATTCACATCCCTATCCACAATGATTATATATAGATAGGTCTACTACATTTTCATTCTTTGCTATTATTTCGTTTCATGAAAACAACCTTCATTTTAATTCTACTGTTACTTGTCAATGCAGAATTGATCCCAACGGTACACTTGATAATACAAGGTATCTTTACAGACTTCTCTTTCAACTGGAGGTCAACAGTTCAAAAAGATAACTCAAAAGGGCATTTGAGAGTCGAGAGTGCGACTAAATGATACGATTTTTCCATTTTGTTAATGCAAAAATCGACCAAACCTTAAAACCAAACTCCCTTTCTTATAAGGGGGCAAAGTAACCTTTCATTATGAGTATGATACTAATCCTATAGTGGGCACAATTTCTTGAAGCTGACTTTAAACCCGCAGAAATAAATCTTATCCTCCTAACTAAAACCAGTTGGTCAGTCCAGTCTCAACTGATAAACTGATACACTGTATTGTATCATGATTCGCTTGTGTGAAGTAAGCTGCCTAATCTTCTGTACCGTCAATGTTAGTTCGAAAAATGAAGTCCTCTCCCTCCAATTCATCATGGTAGAGACTGAGCGGTGGAAGAGGTGCAAGCTTTTCAGAGAATAGCTTTCCATTATCTGACGATCTCGCGCCCTAGCAAAAGTTAACAATAACTTGGCATTAATACCTCATACAGAATAAATTCAATTTATAGAGTTCTTTTTTTCATACTACAGTTCAGGACAGACAAGCACATGTTTTAAAATCAACAATCAGCCTCAAAACAATAGAGAGACAACAAGCTACTACAGGCATCAACTACCAAACTGCAAGTGGGAAAAATTGGCTGAATGGGATACTGGCTTTCTGGGGTTACCGAAGAGTTTTGAAATTAAAGTAGGAAAGGACATGCTATGGCTAGAATACACGCATCAATAATTTCAGGACTTACCTTCCTTAAAGCGTAGACAAAGTAATGGAACCCATCACCAAAAGTTTTGTATTCCATGGACCATGTGAACTCTGGGGAATCAAACAAGGGCGCCTGAAGTGTGGCTGAAAAGGACAAAGTAAGAACTATATGAGAAGAAAGCAAATAAGATTGAAAAACACTGATTATTGTTCAAGGCAAGATATATTTTCCAGATCCTAAGTACAAGTATCCTTACGATAAGTGCACTTCAACCAAGAAACGATCTCTGTACCTGTCCAAAAGTAATTGATATGAAGATCCCATCGGGCTTGAGAACTCTGTGTGCACTTTGAAGCATTTGCATCACATTGTTTACAGTTTCTGGCTGTGGATTCCAAGGGTCACCACTGTCGACGAACAATACGTCCTTCAATGGCAAGGGCATTTATACGTGTACTAGCAGGTAGATAAGCATACTATCGCATAATAAAATGTAGAAGCTCAAAGCTTACAGTACTATACACTTACCATGGTTCCCTTCTCAATAACAACATCAAAGGTCTCATTTTCAAAAGGCAGATCTAGCATGTCCGCTACTATCACCTTGATTTCTGGAATGTAATTTTCCAATAAACAGGAAAAAGTTGAGAATGAGGCCGAGATTCCAACATTTCTCAGCATCTAGAAAATTTATTTCATTGTATCTAAGCATCCTTTCCTTTATATTTATTTGATTATGAGCAAAAGTTATGGAGCTATGAACAACTTCAATGAGAATGATCGACATCAAGCAACAAGGCATCATCTTTGTCTCAAGTGTCATCTTTTTTAAAACAATTCCCTCAGTATTATTAAAGCACGGCAACTATTTCCAGCTTTGGAAGAAGGAAATGAAAATTCACAAAAAGAAGTAACGTAAGACAATTTCTTCACTTCAAATACATCGACGCTAGAGATGCGAACCATGGTATCTGGCATTTGGTCAAGAAAGCACCAGTTCCCTGATCAACAATTAGGAAATTCAAGAAAGAGAGTTGTTTTAGGTATTAAAATCATCGATCCTTGAGATTTAGCAGCAAACTATGAGAAATTAAAAGTTTTGACTTGAAAATAAGCTGTAGTGACGCTAGAGATGCGAACCATGGTATCTGGCATTTGGTCAAGAAAGCACCAGTTCCCTGATCAACAATTGAGAAATTCATGAAAGAGAGTTGTTTTAGGTATTAAAATCATCGATCCTTAAGATTTAGCAGCAAACTATGCGAAATTAGTAGTTTTGACGAAAACAGATGTAGCTCAACTTACAACACCATACATACTTTAGTATTTAGTCCTTACAAATACCTCTCGATGCTCATCCCTCATTTTTTTCATAAAACACTACAGCTTATTTTCAAGTCAAAGTTGTTAGGTCTGTACCATACAAGTTTTATGGCAATATTTACACAAGGAGAAGGAAATAATTAGTAGGAAAGTGTTTTAGTAAGTTTGGGATTTTACCGTTAGTTAATGTCTTGCTTTTATGGTTAGGGAAAGTTGACTGTTTAGATGTAGTTAGTATTATGTTAAGTATTTATGGGGTTTTAACGGTTAGTCAGTTACTTGACTGTTTTGGTTAGTGCGGGGGAAACTTTCTGTTATTGTAGTTTGTTACTACATTAAGAACGTGGGTATTTAAGGGGTTGGAAGGGTTGTAAGAAAGGGCATCGCGACCTTGGATATTGAAGGGCTCTTTTGAGGAGTTATGGGTGGGAAGGTTACACCAATCTTCCTAAGTTCTACCATTAGTCCTTAAATCTTAAAGCAATCAAGCGTGGACAAGGGCAACTAAGGCACAATGTTTGAGGAATATGAAAAAGTCTTTGTAAATAACCGTAAACTTCAGTTGGAAAATTGTAGAATCAGGAAAAAGGCTAGCTCATAGAAATTTGAAGACGATGTGGAGTGGGTCCACAAAGAGTAACAGGTTTCAACCGCACGAGCACAAAATCATTGGGTGTCATCTCCAAACACGCCATAGATCAATGGGCATCATGCCCCACCCTACCCTCTTATCAGCGAGGGGTGGATCTAGGCATGAAGCCCAATTATAACGTTCTGGAGTGCCTTGCCAAACCCATATCAGCGGTAGGCCAAGGCATGAAGCCCACTGAATTGCTGATTATGCTCTGGTGTATGGTTCATGCCTCCAAATATAGCTACGTGTTAGCATTTATTCTGAATCTAGAACTATTAGAGGTGCTAACTATAAAATTGTAAATTTTCATGAAAGCAGAACTCAGATTGATCCGCCTCATTAAGTATTACGCATTATTATGCTCAACTAGTTAGGCATTGAAGAATTTTTAATGTAAGCTTAGATTTTCTATTAAACAGGAAATTAAGAAATGAGCAAAAAGTGATACTTAACAGAATGGAAAGGTACATGCCCACATGTCCGTACTGTTTTTAATGTGATCTCATTGCACGTCATAAATAAAGTGTTTAACCTTTTAAAGCAGGATTGAATATGAGGCTGTCGCTCATGATAAAATAGATGGCAATAATCATTCTAAACTTGACATAGCCAGGAAAAGAGATTTCCCAACGGGGCTTACTATCCACATAGTCACAAAAGCAGGTACATAAGTTTCTTTTGAAAGGGTAGATGTGAGTTCAAAGCCTTATTATTGCATGGTTTGCAGCTTTTGCAGGCGCGGCCCCAAATATAGGCTGCTATAATTTACTGTAGAAAAGACATGCTGATGAAGTTGCCCATGTAACTTTGAAGAAGAGACGATTGCTTGTATATTTCAGATGTAAATAGGCAACAAAACTGTGGAGCATCATTTGGATCTGGTGAGCATCAACAAGGAGACTAAACCTCACATATTATAGCTTGTGTAGTTTGTCCCTCACTAAAAAAAAAGCTATGCAAAGAAACAAACAAAATTCAACTTATTACTCTAGTCTATGAAACATGGAGTGAAAGACAGCAAAGACTGTTTAAGGATGCGAAGTGTTTAGCTTCTAGCATCTGACATTTGAGAATCAGGGATATAGACCTATCAACATCATAGGAGTTGGAGTTGCTTCTTACAGGTTTTCTAGTACGGGTTTCTGGATGCTGGATAATCATTTGGTGCAATGCTAATTGATATTGGATATATATCACTCAAGAAAATAACTATGCACTCTGACACCTAACTGACCTTAACCAGATACATTTCAAAAAAGATCACTTAACAATGTGAGCACTTCACTTGAAAAATTCAAAAATCAATGTAGCTTAATCTTTTATGATAAATTACATTGACATTGTTTCACAGTATCTGTAAGAAAGACGTGCATGCATAATTTATAGAATTAACCACTCTACAATAAAGGAGGAGATAAAAAGGAAAACCTTTTAGTCCTTTGGACGATAATCTGCCTCTCATTTTCTCCACGGCTACAGAGGACAAGTCTATGCAGGTGATGTTTGTAATTCCGTCCCTGTACATTTCTTCCCCGAGTTGTGAGTTACCGCACCCCAATTCCAACACCTATACCGAACGAAGAAGAAAACAAATCAACTGATTTACAAACACTTGTAGCCTAAAGTTCAAACAGCTAATCGCAAAAGGGTCAAATTTCTAAAGCGAAGATGCAAAACACAGTCGAGAGGCGCACAGCGGATGTGGGCTTGATATGGTCAAGTAGGAGATGGCGGAAATGGGAGTAATCCTTAAACCATTCATAATGCTCCTCCTTGGAAAATCTTTCGTCCCTGCAAGAGGAGGAAAAGTGACCAATACGAATTGTAAATATCTATTCTCATAGCAAACTTTATACCAGAACGGCCACTAAAAAATTCCAACCAGTAAAGGGGGTCGAGATAAGCGAGAGCTGATGTGGGCAGAAACGTATCGTTGCTGGCTATAGCGGTACCCCTGTCCTGGTCCTTGGACTTCGATTCCATTATAGGTACCAAATTGTGGAAGCTCGCGGTGGGAATGACCTGGTCGAGGAGGGTTGGAGACTTGGAGGAGCCGTCTCCTCGTACTTTCCCCAAGTATTAACCCTGCAAAATGCCAAAATGCCAAAATGCGCTCTTTTTTCAACAAATAGTGCGATTGAGTTTTATTACATGTTTTTAAAAAAAAAAAAAAAATTGAAGATGTTTGGCAAATTCATTCGATGATAGTTATGAAATACCACTAATACACCCAAAATTCATAAAATATTACTCTAAATGTTGTTTAATAGGAAAAAATATTAAAATTCCTCTATTAATTTTAAAAACTATTGTTAAAGTTCAACTACTAGGAGTTAAAAGTTACAAAAAAAATGACAAACAATTCAAAATACATAAACAAAATAAGCAAATTTAAAAAACTAAAATAAATTGTGAAATATAAAACATTTAAATTATCATAAAATATTGAAAAAATAAATAATTATTAAAAAATGTCAATATTTTTTAAATGAATAAATCAGCATAAAAGAGGTCATTTAGAAAAAAATAAAATAATATTATAACTGTTAAAAAGTTATAACGATTAAACATAATAATTTAATTTATTTGTTTTTTCATACTTTCTCAAACTCTTCATCATGCTCATTCAATAATAACTAATAAAGTAATAAATAAATTATACCTTTGTCTTAACATATTAAAATAGTAATAAACAATAAAAGTACAAATTAGTTTATTAAATAAATAATGTTTCTATTTTTTCTGCTTTTAGAAAGGTTTTTTTAAACAAGATAATTAAAATTTTGTTTAAACAATGTTTTGAGAATTTTGGTGCTTAATAGAAGGACTTTAATTTTTCTATGTATTATTTAATTTTATTAATACTTTATTATGGTGTTCTAAAAATTAACATTTTTTCAAATTAATATTTTACTACCTCCATCCTTGTTTGACGGTCTTTTATGTCGTTTGGTTTTAATATTTAACATGTAAAAAATATATTTATAATCTAATTTTTGTACTTGTAGAAAACTATATTTGTAGAACTTCATTTTATAAAAATTTTCTTTTATATGTTTAATATTGAAGTGTAAAGTTATATCAAAAACAAACAGGACAGTTAAGTGACATATTATGAACTTTTAAAATATTTTGTTAACTTGCAACATATTTTATGTTTTTTTGTTGTTGATAGTGTCATTTTATGAATTTCAGGAAAATTTTAATGTTATCTCATAATTTATCATCTTTAAATGATATTTTATAAATTAACCGAATAATGAAATTATTTTAAAATAAAAAGACTTTATTACATGGTTTGCTTGGTTTAAGGTTTTTGTCCACTTCTCTCCATAAAATGTTTGTTATTTAAGTTAGATTTTTAGGTTTGTAATTGTTTTAGAAATTCTTTATTATTAAAAAATTTACAGTCATAAAAGAATTAGAAAATTGAAAATAATAATTAATTTTACTAAATTAGATAATATAAATAAATTATGCAATATTCTTTAAATTATGAAAGAAAAAAAAAGCAAATGTGTTTTTATGTTCTTTTTATAAATGAGGCATTAGTCTTTTGTTAAAGATAAAAGTAACCTGACAAATGTGCGAGCTAAGATGGGTCTCATTAAAATATTCTTAAGCAAAACCCGGTGGGAAAAAGCCTAAGGAGGAAAAAGAGTACACAGCCCAACCCCTATGATTACATCAGATGGCATACGATGATACAATTCCCAAATCCAAGCTCCAGACATACCACCTTGTACCCTTATGCATCATCCTACTAGCCTATAGCCTATAACAGATGCACAACACTCATAATACATACTATTCTACTAACCATTTCTTCTCCTAACCCGCTAACCAAAACGACCATCCAAAGAGCCCTCTCACAACTTCAAACAAAACCCTTCCACGATATTCTTGGTGTGTCCCTGTGTACTTCTTTATTCCTCTACCTTTGTATCGATCACTACTGACCCCGACTACCTCTCCTCAAATTCTCGCCTGAGATTGGATTTGATCGATGATATTAGATTTGGTGAGACTTGGGTTAGGAACTTGGCAGCCTAACTGTAGAAGCAAATCAATGCACTCCTCCGCTTTTGATTCTACGTTTATGATTTTCCCTGCTCATTTCTTGCTGATGGTCTTTGCCTCTGGAAGAGTGGAATAGTCACCTCGTGATCTGTAGAATTTTTTCCATTCCTGGGACTGATCGGTGTTTGTAGTGGAGAATCTTGGATAAATGTGTCATCTTGGAAAAAAAAGTGTCAGGTATAATTACAGAATCCTCGTTCTCATCCTGCGCATGTTGCGTCTGAGCAGAATTGGAGCCGTCTTTTGCAAAACTTTTGTCGCCTAACTGCTCCGTACTAACGAATTGATTGGGGGACAACTCTACGACTGAGGGAAAAGTAGGGTCATCATCCCCCCTGTCCACCCCGCACAGATTACCAGGTCAGTCGACCGTTTCTGATAATCCTTTCTCTCACCAATTTGAAAATTATTCGGGAGCTGTGTCTGGGGTGCCCCCCCCCCCCCCCCCCCGTGCCCGCTTGCTCATTAATTTCTCTACATCATTTATAGACGGGGCGCCTAGGGATCTGGGCACCAATTCATTTTCTGAGCACGCATCCGTATTCTGGGAATGTACCATCCCGTTCGACTGACCCTCACCTTCCTGCGCTTTTTAACTTTGGTCATCTTCAACAATCTGGATGATACTCTCTAAGAGGTCCAGATTTTTGGACTGAAACATATGTTTGTTGGCTTCGACAATACTTACAGGAAAATTCTGGTTGTCAACTTTAACAGTAATTTTCCAATTGATTAATTGAAGCGTTGAGGTTTCGATTTGAACCCGAATCTCCGTGTTCTCCACAAATTGACTTACTTCTTCCTCCACTTTGATCACCTCTCCTACAGTTTGGGCTATCCTTCAAACATTTGTCTTGTTCCACGCATGCAATGGTGATAAGTGTCAAAATGAGCATGTTTTATAGGTGTATTTCATGTTTAATATCAGCACTTTTCTTGCTCATTTCTCCACTTCTGTTAGTTTTCCTCTAGTTTATATTTTATTGTTTATCTCACAGAATTATTGGTTTAACATGAGGAAAACCAAGCCGGGAGTGAAGTAGACAAAGAGACGAACGCGTAGACGCAAACGGCTCAGAAAACGGAGTCCAAACGAAGAATCTAGAGCCGGTCGAAGTTCGTAGAACGAAATAAGTCACGGTCAGCACTACAGCATTGCAACCGCCTGCACAACCGCCCCAAAAGGAGGCGGACAACAAGGCGGACCAGAGGCGGACATGGGGGCGGACAACACACAAACCGCCCTGATTGGAGGCGGTTCCACAGGCGGACAAGAGTTAAATCGCGCCCAAAATAGTTTTCTTCTTCGCGCGACTCTGCAACTCGCCTTATCTATCTACCCCGCCGTCGCCTACCTTATTTCGCTCGCGCATCTCCAGCTCCTGTCCCCTGCAATAAATGAAGCAATCAATGCTTCAATCAGTGAAGAAATCAACAGAGGCAATCAACTGCAATCTTCTACGTACTCTTCCTTCCTTCTATAAATAACCATTCCCTACAGCCTTGTACGAGTGCACGGAGAAAACCAGAAAATCACTCACACTCACCTCATTCATTCTCTTCCAGTTAAACACTCACGTACATCTCATACCCCAGTTCTCTAAATTCTCAAATTCACCCACTTCATTTACAAAAACCTACGTACATGTTCCACTCTTCGACCTCTCCATTTCTCCATTCACTAATCACGTCTCCGTGCTGTAATTACGTCCAACCTCTGTCAGATTTATTACCAGTTAATATGTCTGGCTAAGGAGGATTTGCTCCGGGCAAGGTTTTTAATTATGGTTTGTTAAGCTGTGTAATATATTTCTACCGGTTTAAATAATTTCAGTTTGTTACGATTAAAGTTTTGTTTCTCTCCCTTTTTAATAAATTTCATCGGTTTATTAAAAAGCCTTACTAAGTCTGTTTTTAATTTCATCGGTTAGAAACAGACGGGTTAATTAAGCCGTAAAACTGTAAGAACTTATTTTCATCGTTTAAGTTAATACATGTTGCAAGAATAAAGCCTCATACTCCTCTGCCGTTTACAGGCTTTTGCTCGAGTTTTCATCGGACCTTGCATTACAGGTAAACGAGTTCTTAAGAGTTTTCATCGGACCTTAAGAAAATTATAGGAATCTTGCCAAACTACTTTATTAACCGGTAGAGTTAGCACATTAATTAAATCATATTAACCTGAACCCGGAGTTCCATTTAATTCATCTGCACTCAGTAATTTAATCTGCTTTTAATTCTCTAAAAACAAGTCAATTAATCCCCCCTTTTTGTGACAAGCTTAGGAACTGTTTTAACTCGCTTTAAGTCCCACGGTTTGACCCCGGCCGCTTCTGTCTTCTATACTACTACGACCGGGTTTTAATTTGCAGCCCGACGGATATTTGAGTATTAATTTCTCTTTTTTATCAATTTCACCTGTGCTAATAACTCACGATAAATCCACTCTGCAAAATGGCGCCGTTGGGGACTTGATTTAATCTAGTCCCTAAGCCCCGGTTAATTCACCTGTTTTATTACAATAATCTGTTAATCTACTAAAATAATTAAATAATAAATTCAAAAAAAAAAAACTGTTAATCCAATTTCGGACATATAACCTCGGACATCTGATTTGGACATCGGACTTCTGACTTCTGATCTGACTTGGACATCTAATTTTGGACATCGGACTTCTGACATTTGTTAATATTATTGTTATTTATTTCTGTCATTCGTTCATTGTCATTTCGTTCCCTTGTCATTTCGTTCCATTGTCTCTAAACTACTAACTTTAAATTTCTGTCATTTCGTTCCATTGTCATTTCGTTCCTTGTCATTCGTTCCCTTGTATACTAACTACTAACTTTAAATTTTGTCTACTAATTCCTAACATTTTTATTATTCTAACGTATAACCAGTTCTTTTCTCTGTTTTGAGTGGTGTATGCCTTTCACCAGGTCACAGATCCTCCAGAGATATAATCACACGGTTGGTTACATCCCAGAATCGAGAGAGAACCTTTCTGCGCAATCTCAGGCAGAGACGAACTCAACAAAATACCACCACAGTGATAGATTCTGACCCGGAAGCTAACATGGCGCAGCTACACCAGCAACGGTTAGAAATATCAACAGGCCGTCTAACCAAGGACAACAGCCGGCTATCGTCTTCCTCACCTCAGCCCATCCGAATACGAAGAGTGGCAGAAGCTGAAGCCATATCATCAGATTCGATGTGTGAAGGAGTTGGGCATGTTTGATGGCACCAGTCCGGACGAAGCCCTGTACATGTTACAAAAATCTTACACATGCCAATAGCCTTACTGCAACGATGCAGTACTTCAATATGCAAGATTGTCATTATTCCCACACAGCCTGACGGGAAACGCGAGCAAGTGGTATCATAGCTTAACACCGAGTACCATTGTACCTGGGACGACATGGCCACCAAGTTCTATGACAAATTCCTACCTCCGAGCCGAACTTTGGAGATGATTGCTGAAATTTATAATTTTAAGCAACCAGGGTCGGAGAATATTTGTGAAACTTGGGACCGTTTCAAAGGTCTACTACTCACTTGTCCTCACCACGGTCTGACGAAGGAACAAGTATCACAATTGTTTACAAGGGCTTGATCGGTCCGTGCAGAACAATGGTGTTATCTTCGTTAGGGGCTGACGTTCTGAAAAAGCCGGGAGCACAATTTCTGAACAGCATGGATCTCTCTGTGAGGAAATCAGAGACTGGGCCTCCGGTGGATCAAGGAGCGGTACTCCAGGATTATATCATGTTGGGGAGAGTGATAACAAATTCGACCAGCTCATGAGAAGCCATGAGCAACTCATGGAAAGCAATGCTCAGCAAGCAACAAAAGTGAGCACTCTACAGAAAGTGGTCGAACAGATGGCTATGAATTCCTTCCCTCAGCAAGCTAAGTCGATGATTTCCCGACCACCTACTACCCCTCCAGGCTATGCTCCTCAATCTCAACCATCACCAACTTCTTGTACGCAATGTTGCGGGCCTCATGATATGACAATGCCCCCAACTACAAGAAATGAAAGCAGCGGAGGAAGCAAACTACATCACCAACAATTCAGGATACAGACAACCATGGCAACGTAACATGCAATCCAACCTTAGCTACTCAAACACCGGAAATATCCAAAACCCACATACCCTACAAACATCCCAAAATTACAGACCTCAGTCCAATTTCCAAGGAGGCCCAAGGCAATATCAACAACAGCCTTATGGCAATGAAGCTTCATCGAGCCGACCAGCTCCACCTCCTTCGAATCCTGAGTCTGATATGTCTCAGATGCAGGAGATGTTTAAGGCGATGATGGGTAAATCACGAGATACGCAAGAAGAGGTCGCAGCTCTGCGCAAAGACCAAAAAGCCTTGCAATCTCAAATCCAACAGCTACTCACTCAACAAAGACCACCTGGTCAATTCCCTTCACAGACAAATCCCAATCCGAAGGAACAAGCAAATTCAGTCCTTATAGACGATGGCACATTCAACAACAAACTTGTGTGCAGTCTCTTTAAGGAGTGGAAGGGAACTTGCCACCAGCAAAGGAAAAGAAAAAGAAAATCTTGAAGATTCCTACATCAATGTTGATGAAACCACCAAACCAACTTACCTCCCTCAGAAATTCAAATTCCTACTCCTGTTACTCCACCTCCATCTCGAATTACCATCGACATCCCAACCTCCACTCATAAAAACAATGAACTCCCATTTCCGAACAGAATGAAAAAGAAACATCTTGATGAGCAGTTCTCCAAGTTCTTGAGCATTTTCAAGAAGCTGACCCTCGACATACCTCTGATCGATGCTTTGCAAGAGATGCCTAACTACGCAAAATTCCTCAAGGATCTCTTGACGAAGAAGAAAAAGAAACCTGGAAAGAGACAGTGCACCTGACAGAGGATGTTCTGCAGCCCTTCTTCGAGCACTCCCTCCTAAACAAACAGATCCGGGAAATCCCGTGATCCCGTGCTTTATTGGGGGGTGGATTGTGGAAGTGGTCTATGCGACCTAGGAGCCAGCATTAATATCATGCCATACGCCACCTTCTTGAAAGTTAAAGGAGGAGAAATGCAACCGGTTCCTTTTAAACTCCAACTAGCAGACAGATCAGAGATCAAGCCCATGGGCATAGTCCGAGATTTGGTAGTTGGAGTGTCTCGCTTCATCTTTCCAGCTGATTTCGTCATTCTAGAAATGGATGACGATGTCGAGGTTCCCCTGATTCTAGGTCGACCGTTTCTAAGTACCGCCAAAGCTATCATTGACGTCCATGAGGGAAAATCACTCTTCGGTACGAAGATGAGACGATTGAATTCGACATGCAAAAATGATGAAGAAAAGCTCAAACTTTTCTCCTCATGCTAAGACGGTGGGATTCACAGATGACGAGGAGGAGGAAGGCGATTTTGCTACAGAGGAGGACACGTATTTTCCATCTTCCATCCAGGAAGCTGAAACTGAACCCCTAGAGCAAGTATTACTTACTTCTCTAGAAGAAAAGATGGAGGATCCAGAAGTTAACGCCATGCTGGCGTACGTAGAAAGGAAGGGCTGGTTATCAATCGTTCCGGCCACCAATCGAAGAACTCGACAGAAAACCTCAAAAATCAATTCCATCAGTAGAACAACCACCAGAGCTCGAGCTTAAAGAAATACCCTCTAACCTCAAGTATGCTTTCCTAGCTGAAAATGACCATTTGCCTGTCATTATTTCCTCTTCTCTGAATTCCGGGAGGAAACGAAGCTACTTGAGGTATTGAAGAAGCACAAGACAGCAATCGGGTGGACTATCGCTGATATCAAAGGAATTGATCCCTCCTATTGCACGCACCATATTTACATGGAGGAAAACTTCAAACCTATCCGACAACCTCAACGCCCTAAACCCTAACCTCAAGGAGGTAGTTCGAAAGGAGGTTCTGAAACTCCTTGACGCAGACATATCTATCCAATTTCTGACAGTCCATGGGTCAGTCCTGTTCAAGTTGTCCCTAAGAAGGGGGGCATCGAAGCTGTTATTAATGAAAAGGGAGAGACTATCCCTCAAAGAAAGATCACAGGATGGCGCATGTGTATTGATTATCGGCGTTTGAACTTGGCCACCAGGAAGGATCATTTCCCTCTCCCCTTCATCGACCAGATGTTGGAACGACTTGCAGGGCAAGAGTACTACTGTTTTCTAGATGGGTTCTCGGGTTATTTTCAAATACCAATCGCACCTGAGGACCAGGACAAGACAACCTTCACTTGTCCTTACGGTACCTTTGCATACCGACGAATGCCTTTCGGTCTATGCAACGCCCCTGCTACCTTCCAGAGATGTATGCAAGCAATATTTGCTGACTTCATCGAGCAGAGCATAGAAGTCTTCATGGACGATTTCTCAGTCTATGGCTCTAGTTTCGACAAATGCTTGGCACAACTAGATTTGATCCTGAGACGGTGTGAGGATACGAATCTCGTCTTAAACTGGGAGAAGTGTCATTTTATGGTCAAGGACGGGATCGTCCTTGGACATAAAATATCAGCAAAAGGGATAGAGGTGGATAAAGCCAAGGTGAGGTTATCGAGAAGTTACCAGCACCAACTACAGTTCGAGATATACGAGCGTTTCTAGGGCATGCAGGATTTTATCGGCGGTTTATTCAGGACTTCTCCAAAATCAGCAAACCTTTGACCGACCTGCTACAGAAAGATGCCCCGTTTCATTTTGATGAAAGATGTTCAGCTGCATTCCAAACAATAACACAAAAATTGGTGACAGCACCTGTGGTCATACCACCTGATTGGTCTCTTCCTTTTGAGATCATGTGTGACGCAAGTGACTATGCCGTGGGGGCAGCTTGTGCCAAAAGAAAGAGAAAATCTTGAGAGTGATCGCCTATGCTAGCAGAACACTGAACGACGCACAGAAAAACTATACGACCACCGAAAAAGAACTTTTGGCTATAGTTTTCTCCCTCGATAAGTTCAGATCTTACTTATGGGGAAGCAAAGTCATCGTGCATACAGACACTCGCTCTCCAATACTTATTCACGAAACAAGAAGCCAAGCCTCGCTTACTGCGCTGGATTCTTCTACTTCAAGAGTTTGACATCGAAGTCAAAGATAAGAGCGGGAAACTGAATGTCGTCGCTGACCATCTCTCTAGGTTGGTGACTCCTACGGATAGTGTGCCCATCAACGAATTCTTCCCCGACGAGATCTTCTCCATCACCAAAGTACAGGAGCCATGGTACGCAGACCTGGCCAATTATTTAGTCTCAGGAACAGTACCCTACGATTTTTCCTACTCCCAGAAGAAGAAATTTCTTTCTGACTCGAGGCATTATTTCTGGGAGGACCCGTACTTGTTCCGAGTTAGTGCTGATGGGTTGATTCGACGATGTCTCCCGGAAGAAGAGGTTTCGAGCGTCATTCACTTTTGTCATTCTCGGGAAGCCGGAGGTCACCATGGACCCACGAGGACCGCTGCTAAGATCCTGGCCTCAGGTTTTTATTGGCCAACCCTTCATAAAGATGTGTACCAATTCTGCAGACAATGTGATAATTGTCAGAAAATGGGTAACACATCCAGGAGACATGAGATGCCGCAACAAGGGATACTAGAAGTAGAGCTCTTTGATTGTTGGGGCATAGATTTCATGGGACCGTTCCCTTCCTCGCAGGGCCACGAATATGTTCTGGTGGCAGTTGATTATGTGTCAAAGTGGGTGGAGGCTATACCTGTCATCATGCCGATGCAAAGACAGTAACCAGTTCCTCAAAAAGCACATCTTTACCCGTTTCGGCGTGCCAAATTATTATCAGTGATGGGGGATCTCACTTCTGCAACCGTTTATTCGAAGCACTTATGGTTAAGTACGGGGTACGTCACAAGGTAGCTTTACCTTATCACCCCCAGACAAACGGCCAAGCAGAAGTTTCCAACCGAGAGTTAAAATGGATCCTTCAGAAGACGGTTAACTCATCGAGAAAGGATTGGGCACTTAAACTGGATGATGCGCTTTGGGCTTACCGTACTGCATTCAAGACTCCCATCGGGATGTCTCCTTTTAAGCTTGTTTATGGGAAATCATGTCATCTGCCAGTCGAGCTGGAACATAAGGCGTATTGGGCACTCAAGGCCCTAAACTTCGATTTAGAAGCCGCAGGAGAAAAGCGGAAGTTTCAACTCTCTGAACTCGAGGAGTTAAGAGATCAGGCATACCAAAGTGCGACGATATACAAGGACCGCACCAAGAAACTTCATGACCAGATGATCCACAAACGCGACTTTCAGGTTGGCGACGGAGTGCTGCTTTATAATTCCAGATTGAGACTATTTCCTGGAAAACTCAAGTCTCACTGGACTGGCCCATTCCAAGTTGTTGGAACCACTCCTTTTGGTGTTTACGAACTCCAGAATCAAAAAGGAGAGAACTTCAAGGTCAATGGATCACGTTTAAAAAGGTATGTCGGAATTCTTGAAAATAATGGTGCTATGCTCGAAATTTCTTTCATACAGGAATACGAGGAAACTTCCACCCCAAAGGAACAACAGACAACACCTCTACATCATAAGTTTACAAAAGTGTACAAACTTCCTAACACCAGCAGTTCAGATACCTCGCCCTCGAACTCTTCTCCAACATGAACTTGGTCAAATACGTCTAGCTAGAGACGTTAAACCCGGGCAGCTCGGTGGGAGGCAACCCACTATCTATCTTTTATCTTTCCTTTAATTTAATGTTTTCTTTTTGTACTATATTTCCCTTTTATTTGCTATAAAATGCAGGCTTCACTTGAGTTCTTCTCGCTGTGTAAATATTCTTTACAGGTTAATTCATGACATTCCACAGCAACACTCAAGTGTGGGGGAGCTCTACACACTCTACGAAATCTGGGGAGTACACTCTTTCCTTTACTAATTGCATGCCCTATTAATTTTATTTCCTCTACGCAATGAGGGCATTGCTTAAGCTTAAGTGTGGGGGAAGAGCCTTTCAGGACATTATGCTTAAATTGTAATCTCTGCTTATCTTCTGCTTACCTCGCATTTGTTCAAAAATTGAATTATGTACCCTGCTAATGTAGGTTGTTCTCTTTAAAAACAAATACTATTATGAATTGTAGGATAAAGGGTACAAATTTTTAAAAAATTTACATTTGATTACTTTTGAGGAGCATTTTTATATGCGGTGTGACCAAATAATCTGCAAATTGGTTGGATTTTATTGCTCAGGGTTTCTTTCTGTCTTCTCTCTTAGGGATTGCTAAGGGGTATTTCTCTGTTAAAAAAAGAAGAAGAGTATACAAAAAATAAGGGACTTTCGAGACACCATTGGTAACCAACAAAAGAGAGTTGAGTGTTCTTAAATACAAAGGCATTATGCCTACATTTTCTCATCCCTCATGCAAAAGTGAAGCAAATGCATAAATCTTTTCTTCCTTTTATTTTCTCCTCAATGCCCATTCTTGAGAGAAGTTGGCCATGGTAAAAGTTCTCGGAGTCACCAAAACAAAAGAAACATTGAAGTACCTTAGATCATACCCCGAAACTCTATTTTGTTTTCACCTTGAGCACACCTATGCCACCAGCAGATAATTTTTCACACTCCTCAATAAGTTTTAGAGATCATAAACTATTGACTTTTTTATCCTACCCTTCATAATAATATTTGTTAGTATTGAGCATTTCCTACTTGCTTAGGTACATGGTTTTACTTGAGGACAAGCAAAAAGATAAGTGTGGGGGTGTGATAAGTGTCTAAATGAGCATGTTATAGGTGTATTTCATGTTAATATAGCACTTTTCTTGCTCATTTCTCCACTTCGGTTAGTTTTCCTCTAGTTTATGTTTTATTGTTTATCTCACAAATTATTGGTTTAACATGAGGAAAACCAAGCCGGGAGTGAAGTAGACAAAGAGACGAACGCGTAGACGCAAACGGCTCAGAAAACGGAGTCCAAACGAAGAATCTAGAGCCGGTCGAAGTTCGTAGAACGAAATAAGTCACGGTCAGCACTACAGCATTGCAACCGCCTGCACAACCGCCCCAAAAGGAGGCGGACAACAGGCGGACCAGGGCGGACGGGGGGCGGACAACACACAAACCGCCCTGATTGAGGCGGTTCCACAGGCGGACAAGAGTTAAATCGCGCCCAAATAGTTTTCTTCTTCGCGCGACTCTGCAACTCGCCTTATCTATCTACCCCGCCGTCGCCTACCTTATTTCGCTCGCGCATCTCCAGCTCCTGTCCCCTGCAATAAATGAAGCAATCAATGCTTCAATCAGTGAAGAAATCAACAGAGGCAATCAACTGCAATCTTCTACGTATCTCTTTCTTCTATAAATAACCATTCCCTACAGCCTTGTACGAGTGCACGGAGAAAACCAGAAAATCACTCACACTCACCTCATTCATTCTCTTCCAGTAAACACTCACGTACATCTCATACCCCAGTTCTCTAATTCTCAAACCCACTTCACTTACAATAACTTACGTACATGTTTCACTCTTCGACCTCTCCATTTCTCCATTCACTAATCACGTCTCCGTGCTGTTATTACGTCCAACCTCTGTCAGATTTATTACCAGTTAATATGTCTGGCTAAGGAGGATTTGCTCCGGGCAAGGTTTTAATTATGGTTTTAGCTGTGTAATATTTCTACCGGTTTAAATAATTTCAGTTTGTTACGATTAAAGTTTTGTTTCTCTCCCTTTTTAATAAATTTCATCGGTTTATTAAAAAGCCTTACTAAGTCTGTTTTTAATTTCATCGGTTAGAAACAGACGGGTTAATTAAGCCGTAAAACTGTAAGAACTTATTTTCATCGTTTAAGTTAATACATGTTGCAAGAATAAAGCCTCATACTCCTCTGCCGTTTACAGGCTTTTGCTCGAGTTTTCATCGGACCTTGCATTACAGGTAAACGAGTTCTTAAGAGTTTTCATCGGACCTTAAGAAAATTATAGGAATCTTGCCAAACTACTTTATTAAACCAGTAGAGTTAGCACAATTAATTAAATCATATTAACCTGAACCCGGAGTTCCATTTAATTCATCTGCACTCAGTAATTTAATCTGCTCTTTTAATTCTCTAAAAACAAGTCAATTAACTTCCCCCCTTTTTGTGACAAGCTTAGGAACTGTTTTAACTCGCTTTAAGTCCCACGGTTTGACCCCGGCCGCTTCTGTCTTCTATACTACTACGACCGGGTTTTAATTTGCAGCCCGACGGATATTTTGAGTATTAATTTCTCTCTTTTATCAATTTCACCTGTGCTAATAACTCACGATAAATCCACTGCAATGGTATCCCCCGGATAACTACCCATGTACGTCTCATTCTACCTGATCCGAAGTGTTCCAACGGTGAATTATTACCCCTTATTGTTCTTTTCCCTTTTTCTGCTTTATTTAGCACGGCTTCAACCTCCTTTATTGTGTTGAAAACCAAAAGGAATTTCCTTCGTGAGAAGGCAAGTAACCCTCCCATTTGGCCATCAATCCTGCAAAAAAACCATAGCGTCTGCTGAGGATCTCTTCTTGTTAAAATTATAACTGCACACCTTTTCAAGCCAGTTTTCATCACTTTGTCTGATTTGACAATAAGAGATAATCTTGTTGTAGCATGGGCTTTCTTTTCTTGGGTCCCTTGCTCTGTTTTATTGGAGTACTTGACAGGCTCGTCTCCTTGTTATGGTGTTGCGATGAATTTTCTGTTGCATTGTTGTTCTATTTTCTTTGATACCTTGAAACTCCATCCTAGCCCATAAATGGCTTCCATTGATGTTCCATCCCCGAATCGCTTCGATCAGTTTTTGCCATATCTACGAAGGCACACGTGTTCCGATTGAACCTTCTAACTTTTCTGCTTATGTAAAGTCGTGACCAGTTGACGAACCTTCTATTGCCCAAGTGGTACTTAGAGACATCTCTGTCGACATTATCTATGAAGACTGTCGTTGGATGATTGTGGAGCGCTGAATTCTCTTCACGCCACGCTTTTGTGTATCGTTCTTTTTGGTTAGTTGCACTTCTTTTCTGCCTATCCTTCCACCTCGGCGGCTTGCTCCCTACTCCTGTGGTTTTTTTTTACCGTCTCTCCCATAAGTTTCTAATATCTTCCTCATTTGGTGATGGAAGAAGTAAGGGGCGACAGAAGCTTGTGGTGTTACGGTTTGGTGGACGTTACAGTGGTGGAGGAAAACATTTCAATGGTGGAGGTGGCTGAGATGGGTGTTCGAAGGCTGGTGGGTGTGTTTGTGGTGAAGCGAGCGTTTCAGTGATGAAGGTGGGTGTAGGCATGGCTGGAAGCTGGAGGTGGAAAGGGACGAGAATGGGGGAGGAGATGAGAGGAGGGCGAAGAAAGCCATCGGGAGGGTAGTTTGATTTTCAAATTTGAAAACCATCAGAAGCGGCCCATTCTTATCCATCTGGGCAAATTCTATTGTACAACCGGTTGTAAGGTGAGCATCATACACCGTTCATTTTAAATTAAAGCGTTAGTTCAAGTTTTGTATTGATTGTTCATACTGATGCAAAGTTACATGTGTTATTATGAAAGTTGTTCAACTTATATGATGATTGTTCAAATTAATTGTGAAGATTGTTCGAGAATGTATATAGGCATCGTACAACCGGTTGTATGATAGTCGGATTATGGAATGTGAAACATGGATCAACTTTTACAGATCCATTTTTTATTCGATCATTGTCCATTTTTCCATGTTTTATAGACTCAAAAAATGAACAAATGGACAACTCGAATCTTGACTGAACCTGAAACTCAGTCCAAAATGATCCATAAAAAGTCAGGATCGGGTGAGATTTTGACCCAAAAAGATTTGGGTCCGGTCGGGTTGGGTCATTAAAAGCCGGTTCTCGGTTTGGGTTAAACCCGCCAATCCATAACCGGAAAATTAATTAAAAATAAAAAATATGCTATTTAATGACTTAAATTAGTGTTTAAATTATGACTAAAATATATATTTAATTTGTAACTTATGATTAAATACAATACAAAATATTAATATTAAAGTATTATATTTCATTATAAAATAATCCAGATTTCAAAAATTAAATTTAAAAAAAATGGGTCAGGTTAAGATCAACTCGCTTTGGGTTCGGATTGAAGAACTATAACTCGCTCCGAGTTCGAATCGGGTTCGGTTGACCTAAACTATTTTCGGGTCGGGTCAGGAGCTCAACCCGACCTGACCCGATTTTAACAACTCTAGATATAAGGATGGACGGATTTGAAATTGTCCTGTTTATAATTTTAAAAGGACGGAAAAAATGTACTCTCTGTCCTGAGTTGATCGTCTTGTACGTTTTTCCACTATAATGTTAAGTATATAAGATAGAATAATTTCCTAAAACTAAATTTTCTAATATATAATTTATCATGTTAGGAATCATTTGTGAAACTTAAATTTCAAAAATTATTATTTTATGTTAATATTGAAATCAATCGATATCTAAAAATAAACAAGACGATCAATTTAGGAAGGTGGTAGTATGAAGTTAAAGTGATCCTTTTTTTCTGTAGGTTGTAGCATTAATATATATCTCACACAAGCTAGCGGTACATTTTATTGTCCTTTAATATATTTATTTTTAAAGCTATCCTTTAAATTGTAAAAACAGGCACTAATTGGATACTCAAATTCTATTTATTTATTTAATTCTAGTAATGGGCGGGACTAAACATTTTTGGTTATTTGTATTGTTTAAAAATTACTATGAATTTGTGACTATATTAACTAGAAAATTGGCTGCATTTTTTATCGGTATAATCTAAAAATTTGAATGCAAAAATTTGAAAGATTGTAGTTATTAGTTACGAATTGCTTTTATGTAAACAGGTGCAGGTGTGGCTTGGACGGCCGAAATTGAATATTAGGAAATGCGAAGGAAAAGAAAAATAAGCCCAATATTCTTTTATTTGTTTTGTTCAAGGAAATAAATGAATCACTAGTTAAAAGCCATTGATCGTAAATCAATGGTTACAGACCAATGATTATTAGCCGATTTATTAACATTAGTCACCTGATCTTTGATTTTTGGTCATTGAGTATTAGGGTAAAAGAATTAGAAATCTCACTCCCAAGAAGGTTATAATGAAGTGATAGTAATTCTAATTGTTTTTCCTTTCTGAAAATGGGACACTCTTTAAATATAATGCGCATATTAGTTTATTAATTTTTTTTCTGCTAATTAACCTAACATAGAAAACTAACAAATAATGATATAAGTTTGAGGTTCTAAATGAATTACCAATAATTTTTGGTTGAGTTTTGTTTTAGGGTTATCCCGATCAATGCTTGTGCTTTTATGTTTTATTTTTTTTGTATTTTATCGCGTCTTAAATGTTTGGTTGTTTAGTTTTGTTGAAAATTTTACAATAAAAAAATATACCTCCTCCCATAAATAATATCTGTCATTTTAAAAATTTGCACACTTATTAACAAAAGTAGAAAAATGACGCATGTATCCTTACTTTTTATTTTTTCCATCTAGATAATAATTACTTTTGCGTTGAATAGTAGGGTTAAAATGAAAAAGTGTGTCAAAAAATTAAAATGACATATATTTTTAAACAAGAATCACACCCTAACACAACAGTTATTAATTAACGGATAGAGTATAATTAAAGAAGAAAAGGCGTAAACAAAATATTGAGGTTCGGTCAAAACTTCAAAACCATATGAAAGGAAAGAACCAATTACGATAACCAATTTTTCTAGTTTATCAGATGTGAGGAGACTGTGAACTAGGATGAAATTGGAGATAGGGAAAGAGTTCAAAACACTCACTTTTGAAAGACGGTAGTAGTGAGAATATTATATGGTGGACTTCAAAATTAAAGGATGCGCAAGCAAAGATTAAGAGTTGGTTCACGTAGAGAGGTCAATTAGAAAAAGGGTTCGACAAATGACAATGATCCTAGTTATGAGTGTGAGTTAGTCCTTCCCAATGCTAAGATTGTCTCCTTTTTCATATCAGATTGATTCTTCCCTCTTATCTTAAGAGAATTTTGCTTTCGAAGATATCAGCATTTTTAAAATAGGACTTTGAGGCCTATTTCTCAGTCATTTTTGGATTATACTAAAGCGTTATAGCTTGGGGTAAGTCAAAATCCAATTAAAGCTTGTATTCTTTTATGTGTTTTTACGGGTTGTTATAATATGCTACTAGTATTTCTTCTTCTAATTCTATCATAGCAATTCCTTGAGTGTATTAACCCTAGGGTTGTGTATTTGATGTTTTTAAATAACGAAGTGGAAATTGGTTGGCCATCTTCATCAGATGCCAAGAGAGAATTGGCTAGCAAGTTGATGGTTTAAAAGGCTTGCATTAAGTTAAACTTGTCAAAACCTATTTTCATTGGTGCGATCACATTGGCTTTGACTTAAACAAGTCATTCACCCAAGTGCGGAGTCATAAATAGAAGTTGAGGGGTAAAGATAGAATTATAAAAAGTTAGGGGATCTTTTATTAAATTTTTCTAAAAAAAGATTTTTTTTTCACTATAATTTTATATAATTTAACAAAGTTAGGGGATGTTTTGCTCCCTTCAGAACACCACTGTCTCCGCCACTGCATTCACGAAGTACTATGATCACTTTTGGCTTTGTCAATGGGCAGGGGACATCAAAATCAACATACACGTCGTGTCATGAAGGTATAATTATTTCCTAATAATGAAGAGTAATTATAAAAAAAACGTCGTGTCATGAAGGATAGGGCCGTTTGTGAGGTTTCGAGGGCCCAAGGGTGAAATTATAAAATTGGGTCCTTTATAAATGGCGAACAATAATTGAAAGGATTACTATATATTATGTATTATTGTAAATAACGGTTCATACACCTATAACAAGATGTAAATTTTGTTTCAAAATTGTCTACATGAATAATTAAACCGTTAAATCCAAAATGCATACGTTGGTTGATACGTTCAAAAATTTTCTTAAATATCATTAGTTGTTACAAATTATGGAGCGATACATGTTTAAGAAACAAAGAGGTTTAATTATTTCCTAATAATGAAGAGTATTAATTTTTCCTACTCCCTAGGCAGAAAGAATAATGAAGTTCCTGTAAGTTTTTTTTAGTTATTTGTTATTGAGAACTTTTTTAATTTTAATAATTAGTTTTATAGTAAATAATACTTTTTCACAAAATTGTTATTAGTCATTTAGTTGGTGCAAAACTAATACTAAATATTAGAGACATTCATATCAATTCTTATATAAAGATATCTATAAAAAAAAAATTAACTTCATTTTTTGGACTCCTAAATTCAAAGACGTAAAACAACGCCCTACTTTACCATCCCCAGGAACGGCCATCATGAAGGATTGGCTACAACATAGGGCGACAAGCAAAATGTGGCCACATTACACAACCTGTGGAGTGGCATTCACATCTAAGGGACCTGACAACGTTAGACAAGCGGTGGATGCTTGTTTTCTGAGTTAGCTCATTACAAACACAACTTGGTTGGAAATGTAATAGAATATTAGTGCAGGCCATGACCTTAACGGGCATGATAAGACTTATAAAAATATATATGAGTATGTCTCTATTGGGCTATGTTTATATTCAGTACATATAACATAGGCCCATATCTAGTTTTGACCCATATACCATTAATTAGTATTAGATAAACATCACATTATTTATTTATCTTTATAGATATATATATATATATATATATATATATATATATATATATATATATATATATATATATATAGGCGCTTAGAGCTTGTATACAGTAGAGTATATACACGATTAATAAACTCAGTTCTCTTTACTCTTCTTAAACAACTTCCTAAACATATGCGATTAGCATATCCCAATATGGTATCAAGGCATAGGTGTTTCTTTAATCTCCTTACTTGGCGGCTATGGCGGACGACGGCAAGAAGGAAACTCCGGCGGTTATGGTAGCAAGCATGTCGTGTTCGATGTCAAACGACCCCTATGTTCACGCAGCAGAACAACCGGGCTTGAGCTGAGTTACCAAGTTCAATGGAACCGGATTTTGGGGGTGGAAGTGCGATATGATAACGGCGTTGATGTCGAAAAAAACAAGTACGGCTTTGTGACGGGACGGAAGAAGGCCTGAGGAGAAAGACGATGTCCGGTCGGCCGCTGGGTAAGGTCAAACTCTCTGGTTGCTCTCATGGATCAAGAACGCTGTGGAACCGAATTGTTGGTGGGAATTAGGTATTGCGACGATCCAAACTAGCATGGGATTCGCTTTGCGAAAGATATGAGCATACCAATATTGCGATTATTACCGGTTGAAGCGCGATTTGGCGGAAGCAAATCAGGGAGAAGGGAGAGAAGGAGTCGGTGTTATATTTAACAAATTGAAGGAGATCTGGGGCGAATTGGAGCGGCCAGGCCTCCGGAGTGATGCAGTTGTGGGAACTGCACTTGTGATGTGAAGAAGAGAATTCTGAAAGCAGTAGAAGAGGACAAATTAGATAACATCCTAATGGGTTTAAATCGGAGATTTTTGTCAATGCGGGGACAAATACTCGCTATGCAGAGTGTACCGAAACTGGATAAAGCTTTCTCTCTGGTAATTCAAGAAGAGGATCAGAGAGGAAGAGAAGGAATTAAAGAAGATGCCATGTCTTTTTACAGTTCCGGCGAATCCTCAAGAAACCCTAGGAAAGGAATTGAAATCGAAAAGAAGAAATTGTTTTGTTCGTTTTGAAAGAAAGGGTCATGGTTTTGAAGAGGCTATCAGAGGACAGAGGTGCACACATTGTAAAAAATCAGGGCATCTTGCAACCGATTGCTTTCAGTTATACGGCAAAGAGTCGGTAATGAATCGGCGGAAAAAGAGCTTTGCTAATGCTGTGAAAAACCAAGACCAGATTGAAGGAAAGAATGATCAAGATGCAGGACTCACACTGCGACAAATGCACAGATTGCCGAGTAGTTGTTCGCAACAGCACCACTAAAACAGAAACTTTCAGTCACAACAATTTTGCAGGTAAACACACTTTCGATATCTGCAATAAGCTTTGTTTGATGGGAAATCAATCTCATGCTAAATTCAATGGAAACTGGATTATTGATTCTGGGGCAACATACCACATGTCTGGTGTACAAAAACAGTTTGAAAATTGGAAGCGTCTTCGATTTCAGAGAACGGTAATTTTGCCCGATGGGAGTCCCCAACTAGTAAATCTGATAGGAGATGTGAGAATTGGGAAAGGAGTTTGGCTGAGAGATGTTCTATACATCCCGAATTTCATGTTCAGTTTAATCTCTGTAAATAAATTGACAGAACAATTTAATTGCTCGTTGGTTTTTGATACACACCACTGCTGTATTCAGGACCTTGCGACAGGGAAGACTGAAATGTTCGGTCTTGGTCAACACGGTCTTTATGTTTTGGACGTTGGAAGAATGGATTCAGAACCTGGGCTACTTATGTTGCGCGAGCCCAATGGATTGATGGCTCAGATAGATGTAGATGCAGAGGAATATTTCAAGGCGGGCTTTAGTAATCAGATCGGCCCAGCGATAGAAGGAGTTGGTGCCAACAAAACACATTCTGTTAACATGTTACCGGGCTTCTCTAATGCGGGCTTAACATCGAAAATCAGCCCACGAGTAGAAAATATTCATATCAGTCTAGGCCATGTACCTTTTAATTAAGAAGCTTGTTACAATGGGATTAATAAAGGAAGGAGATTTACCGTATGATTATGCGTGTGATATATGTTACAAGGCCAGAGCGCTACGTCTCCCTTTTGATAATTCTTCGAGCAAAACCAAGCGAGCGTTTGAAATGTTACATATTGATGTTTGGGGGCCGTTCAACACAGAGACTTATAATGGGTATAAGTTTTTTGTTTGTTTCGTCGATGACTTTACACGAACAACTTGGGTAAATCTCATCAAGCAAAAGAGTGAATCTTGGGAAGCGATTCTAAATTTCATTAAAATGGTGGAGCGACAATTTGATGCAAAAGTCAAAATAGTCCGTACTGACAATGCAAAGGAACTTGGAAGTTCAAATGAAGGAAAAGTATATTTTGCTACGGAAGGCATAGTGCACCAAACCACTTGTGCATACACACCTCAACAAAATGCAGTCGTAGAACGGAAACAAAAATATTTGCTCGAAACTGCAAGAGCAATATATTTCCAATCTAATGTTCCTATAGCATACTGGGGAAATTGTATTTTATATGCTACATATTTAATCAATCGTCTCCCAACCAAAGCCCTCAACGGAAAAACACCATATGAAAGTTTGTATCATCATAAACCAGCCTATAGTGATATCAAACCATTTGGATGTCTATGCTACAAGAGTTTTGTTGGTCACAAGGGAGGAAAGTTCAATCCAAAAGGAGAAGCTTGCATTTACATGGGCATAGATCCAAGGAAGAAGGGCCACAAGGTCATGAGCATAAACACTCGAATTATTGAAGTCAGTAGAGATGTCAAGTTTCATACTACCATATTTCCTTTCAAGGATGGCATCGATTCTTATATCATTCAGCAGACTAGCAACGACGTGAGTATTTCTAATCAGTACAACATGTACATGGATGAAGATGACATACCACGTCTTATTCAGCAAGAATGTCATTCACTGCCGGAAAATGAAATACAACCAGCAGTTCGACGCTCGAGCAGACAAAGTCACAAACCACATTATCTCGAAGACTATGTTTGTGGTACTATTTTCCAAGATGTGCTCGATGAAAAAGTATATGGTGACACCCGGGCACGCGCCAACGTCGTTACAAACTGTGTCAGTCTGACTGATTTACAACCTACCACCTCCATTGCGCTATTGTCAACAGAACTTCATGTCACAAACCAGCTAATGGACATGAGCGAACCTACCACTTACAATGAAGCTGTAAGGCATGATCACTGGAAGACAGCCATGCATGAAGAATTACAAGCGCTCGAGAGGAATGATACATGGGATATCGTTACATTACCTAAGGGAAAGAAGGTGATAGGATGTAAATGGGTTTACAAGGTTAAACTCAGATCGGATGGCACATTGGAGCGATATAAAGCGAGATTGGTAGCTAAAGGGTTTACACAACGACATGGCTTGGACTACAATGAAACCTTTTCCCCGGTGGTCAACCTAACGACAATAAGAGCTCTCATAATTGTTGCTCTCAACAAAGGATGGATAATTAATCAATTGGATGTGAACAACGCTTTCTTACATGGCGATCTAGACGAAGAAGTTTACATGAGAATTCCTCCACGACTTGATACACCAAGCAAGAATAAAGCTTGTCGATTAAAAAAATCCTTATATGGTCTTAAACAAGCCTCCAGACAATGGTTTTCCAAGCTAGCAAGTTTCCTGTGCACTCTCAATTTTACCCAATCAAAGAATGATTATTCTTTGTTTCATAAAAAGAGTATTCGTGGAACAATCTTCATTACAGTTTATGTTGATGACATGCTGATTGTAGGACCGAATCAAGCCGACATTGATGAAATCAAGAGCGTCTTGGATCTTAATTTCAAGATCAAGGATCTAGGATCTTTACATTATTTTCTGGGCATAAAATTTATTCCAACCAGCAATGGATATATTTTATCCCAGCACAAATTTTGTAAGGATCTGTTGGCGGAATATGATTGTTAGAACACCAAAGTTGCACAAGGACCGATGATAGTTGGAAAACACATCCTTCAGGATGATGGTGTTCCCATCGATAATCCTACAACTTATCGTCGGCTGGTTGGCAAACTCAATTATTTGTCCAATACTCGACCAGATATAAGTTTCACAGTGCAAGTTCTCAATCAATTCATGCAACGACCAACGAATACTCATATGCAAGCAGCTCTCCATGCTCTCAGTTATATCCGTGGCACTATGAATTATAGTATTGTTCTAACCAATGGACACTATTCTGCGTTGGACCTTGTTGCATATTGTGATTCGGATTGGGCGGCTTGTCCCAATACGAGAAAATCAGTTTCTGGATATTACATCTTCTTAAGGGACAGTCCCGTTTCTTGGAAGACAAAGAAGCAAGGATCCGTCTCTCTATCGAGTGCTGAGGCGGATTATCGCTAGTTACGACGTGTTACAGCCGAACTCACCTGGTTGACACGCCTTTTACATGAAATTGGTGTTTCACACATTACACCAATCCCTGTCAAGTGTGATAATCAATCCGCCATTCACATAGCCAGGAACCCAGTTTTCCATGAACGCACCAAACATATCGAGATAGACTGCCATTTTGTACGAGATAAAATTCAGCAAGGACTTGTAGATGTCGTCTATACACACACAACATCCCAGCTAGCAGTCATGATGACCAAAGTGTTACCAGGAACCAAATACAAGGATCAACTTCACCGCATGGGCATGAGCAACACACAACAACACAAGTCTGGCTAATCTTCATTACCTGCGGCTTAAGGGGGGGGGGGGTATTGAGCTATGTTTATATTCAGTACATATAACATAGGCCCATATCTAGTTTTGACCCATATATCATTAATTACTATTAGATAAACATCACATTA
This sequence comes from Limonium bicolor, assembly GCA_023374045.1. Lineage (NCBI taxonomy): Eukaryota > Viridiplantae > Streptophyta > Magnoliopsida > Caryophyllales > Plumbaginaceae > Limonium > Limonium bicolor. Next base: position 97,303,217 of record CM041778.1, read on the forward strand.
TTTTATTTATCTTTAAGCATTGTATATATATATATGATAAGACGCTTAGAGCTTGTATACAGTAGAGTATATACACGATTAATAAACTCAGTTCTCTTTACTCTTCTTAAACAACTTCCTAAACATATGCGATTTAGCATATCCCAATAGTCTCTAGGATGTGTCATGGAATTAGGTGTCACATCAGACATTCAGACTTGACATATGTATATGAGTCACCAGTATTGGGACAATTGACATTGTTGGCATAGTATAGGTGTCTGGTGTTAGATTTCCACGCACGTTACCGCTTATGAATCAAGATTGTCCGAGACATGCTCTATGGTCTCTAGGGAAATTGGCATGGGTCGCTTAAATCAACGCTGAAATGAGATATTACGCTCTGCTCAAAGATAATGTACTTGGCAACACAAGGTGTGTAACTCGCTAAAGTCTTGCATACACGAAAACAATGGGAAGTGGCTAATAGTGAGCACATAAGTTTCCTACCAAGTTTGACTTACAGTTGCTTGCACACCATGGTTGGCTTGTGTGGCATGACTTCATGGTTGCTAGTGTATGGTACTAGAAAAAAAAGAAATTAGCGGAAGATGTCCCTCGTCAACCATGTCATCATAAATTTGAATTTGCTTAGGATGACGCGTTCCATCGTCAATTAACGACAGAAGAGTCTGTTACTAACCAATTAATTAGCGACAAAATGAAGATGGAAACCGTTCGTCCCTAATTGACGACGGATTTTTAGTTTTCTAATTTCTAATATTAGCGATGAAAATTCCATCGCTAATCTGTCTCTATTTTTTATTATTTTGGATATTTTAAAAAATTTCATATTTATTTATTTTCACGTCTAATATATTTTCATATGTAATGTATTTTCACCTTTAATGTATTTGTTTTCACGTGAAATGACAATCTTCTCACAACAATTGAAATGTTCTTTAATAACCAAATTCAAGCTCATAATTAAATATTTGTACATTCAACATGTCAGACAAAATAGTTATTAGACAAATATAACCATAACCGCGAACAACATGTTCGACACAACTTACAGTTTTAATGTCACATAACAATAACAATCTATCTACCTACGTCCGTGTTGCCAACCATGTCCATCGCTTGGACGATACGGCCCCATCTGATCATTTGCACCGCTCAGATCACTTGAGCCACCACTTGGACCTCCCCATGAACCTCATCCGCTCGACATACCATAGCTAGCACCATACGGACCCATAGAGGGAAACATCTAAAGATCGTATCATAGCCCGCATCTCGTCGCTATGAAGCTCCCGACGGATTGCATCCCGCTCCTCAACACGGATCTGATCCCTATAAGTGTCACCTCGCTTCTCAAGCATATCTCACTCAATGTATGACTTCATCGTCACATATGTACTCTGATCATAGCCAGAGGCTTGTGAGCTGGAGCCACTATTGTGAAATGAATCACTGTGGTGCTACCTCGCTCACACCGTAGACCCTCTACTTTTTATGATTTACCTTTGATACCCTTGTAAAAATTTTGGTTAGGGTTAACAGATGTGGTCTAAGCTGATGGATCATCTGGACTCTCTGACTCTTGAGTGTAGGTTTTAATAAGATGTTCATACTAGTATTACATATATAATCACAAGATAAGGATAACTTATGTTATTCATTATTCAATGTGATTAAAAGGTAAGGCTAGATCATGTTGAATCTACTCTCAATACCATGATCAAGAGACAAATGTTTACTATGTTAACCTCTACTGTTTATGAGATAAAAGAGTTGATGATTTAGTAACACTGAGATTAGAGAACTCAGAGCTAAAGTGGATTATCTGAGTAATTCATCGACTGAGAATGAAAATTGTGTCAGCGAGAGTCTGGATAATCCAAGGATGAACTTTGTTAGTCCGTTGGAGACTACAATTCCCACTCTTCCATGTTGGACACAAGCAGAGGTGAATTTTCTTTCAGATCTCAATAAATCACTGAAAAAGCTATGTGAAACTCTCAGGAGTGGTAGCTAATGCAAATTAGAAGTTAGAGCTTCAAACACAAACTAATCTTACTCGGTATACTGGAAAGGCCAATCTGAATCAAATGTTGTTGAAGAACAACTTAGACTAATGCAACTAGGGATACAAATCTGAGAAACCCACTCAATTTAAGACAAAAAAGATGAAAACACAAACTGTGCAAGATAATTCATGACTGGATGCATGTCGATATTGTCATCAACTAGGACATAAGATCTGAGATGTCCCAAATTTTTTGAGAAAAAAAATTACACAAAAAATCACCAAGGCGAAGTTCTTACAAAACCAATAGATCGCACACTAAAATGTGGGTTCCTATCAACCATTTCAAGTTTGTGTATACAACAGAGCCCAAACAAGTCTAGGTACCTAAGCCTACTCAATCCTCTCAGAACTGCCAAGAAGCTTGTTTATCTCTCTCAAATTTGTCATCTTCTTCTCAGTAATAAGATCATTACACACTTCATGAGGATCTGTCTGAGTACTTTCACTTAGATATTGGTACATAAACATCCTTTATTATGAGAAAAGTTTCACATTGAAATCTCAAGTTCTTTTTGATTTGGCAAAAAAGATAAATTTGTCTTGAACGTGTATATATATCTAACCCTATATGAATATGGAGAGAGATGCAACAATTCAGGGGAAACTTTCTCAATTCCAGACATAAGCTTTTGAGCTACGACGAAGAAAGAACTATCTTAGCTTAATACACAAAGCAATGAAGCAGCGACTTAGGGGGAACATTAATCAGTTCAAGACTCACGGGGTTTTCATATAAAAATGGGGAAACTGTTAGTGTATTATTTTAATGAACAAACTCAATCACAAACTAAGGCTAAGACCGTAGAACAGAACATGAGTCTTGAAGCTGAGTCTTGTTTTAGATAAATGTTTTTGTCTAATAGAGGTAGATCATGATTTTATTATATATTTTGTAAAGAGTGATTTTGTTGTTTAGATAAATATATTTTAGGAGATAAAAGATAAAAAGTGGGATTTTATGGCGTTAGAAAGTGAGAGACAAGGAAGAAGAGGCAGGCAACCATTAGAGAGTGTTGGAACCCAAGGTTTTGCTGATAATGACTTTGGGTGACAGAAGGAGTCTCACTGTGCGAGGAGTCGTGCTGCAACATAAGATTCTAATGGAAAGTTCCAGAAGCTAGGAGGTGAACCTCTACTGTTAAAACATGGAGAAATACAAGGAAATAACTACTACACATGTTCACATATGATCAGCTCCAATAATCAAGGCAGTCAAGGTTAAAAGAAGGCCAGAACGAGTCCCACTACAAAGCAGTTGAGATATTTCCCGCCCAATGCTTAGTGGGAGGCCGTAGAAACATCAGTTTACACGTCATGGGAGCAGTTACTTCGGGTTTTGTCAGTATTTAACCAGTTAGAACTCATTTGCAATAGTTAGGGCTTTTCACTTCCACATTTCTAGAGAGAGAGTCACACCGAGAGAAAGTTTTCACTTTGAGAGATTATTTTAGAGACTATGTTTGTTCTATGCTCACATAGACTTATCTAGCTTATAGAGCTATTGCACCCAAACACTCTACACGTTGTATTGATCTATATTTAGTATGTTTGAGTGTAGGTGTTAAGCAAAGCTATTCTGTCTAACCCCGAGCGTAGAGAACTAGGTTGTAAATTCAACATTGAGCTTTCAATACAAGTTTCATCTGCTTGTAAATTTCAACAAAAGCTTCCGCATCTATATCTTTAGGCATAGTCGAGTTGGTTTGAGACTAACACCTCAGGCCTATTCGGTCAGCACCCCAATCATTTCAGAGAGGTTAGAGATAAATGATTTTAAGAGAGAGAATTCAATCTAAAGATAAAGGAAGTGTGTGTTGAGAGTCTAATCTCGACATGAGGAATTTTTTAAGAGGATTTGTAGTCAAGCTTGCATCTTGACATGTGTTTTGTGTATTCTACCAAAATACGTGATTGTGTGATGTTAATATTTCATCATATTCAATAAAAATACGAATTGTTTATAACTCATTTTTTTGTGTTCTCGGTGAGTTGTCGACTCGGGTCCTCCACTGTAGGAACTTTTAGTGTTAATTGAGTTTTACTAATAATTAGCATGCAAAGTAAGGGAAATGAGATTTCAAAGGCTATATATCTACGTGGCCCTCCTTCTCTCTCCTTCCACTTGGTTAGTTTAAAGTTATGAAATACATAAAAAAAGATATGAAAGGATTTACTCTGGTGGTATCTTGATCTATCGATCAAGTAAGTTAATACCACTCTAGAAGTTTTTGGTATCTGATACAGAAACTAGAGTACATAATGTGGTACTAGTGCAAAGGGGGACCGTGCCCATGTGAGATTGGTTTGAGCATGTACTCAACAATTTTTCAACCGTTCGATTACAATTTTTATTTGTTATAATCTTTCCGCAATGTGAATACTTTCGGCTGCTTACTAATTTGTTTTGTAAAAAAAAAATCAACCAGATAATTATACAAAGGGTATTGTGAACTTTTGTAACTAAACTTTCAATAACTGTTTTTAAATCCATAACCTCCACTACCATTGTAAAAGAAAAAAAGAAAAATATTTGGAATTTTTTCCTCCATTATCGACTTACTCCTTTATTTATTTTTAATTTGTCATGTAAAAAGATCTTCTAATTAATTAGTTTTATAGATATCAATTGGTAACAATATATAATATTGTCTATGTTACTTGCTTATTTAGTTAAAAGTGTAGATATTTAAGTAAAATAATATATTTTTAATATATAAATGTAGATGTTTGATAAAATTTTAGATTTCTAAGTTAGATGATATAATTTATTAAACCATAAGTATGATTTATTTTAATTTGATGGTGATTAACTATTAAGTAATAAGTAAATTCAACCCACAAGTTCAGGTGATCTTCTCATATTTATTTTAAGGGGTCATGTCAAAGATTTCTAATTTGTTTTTTCAAGGAAAATAGTTTGCTCAAAATATGAGATCTTTATATTTTTCTTTTCTAATTTACTTCCCATTTCAATAAAAAATATTTCTACTTAGAGTTTATCTTTTACTTTTCAAACTAAATGAAAAATATATAATCACGTCTAATATTACTTCATTTAAATAAAAAAAATGTAGATATCTAAGTAAATAATACAATTTTCGAAATGAAAATGTAGATTTGTCTGATAAAAGTATAGATTCTTAAATTAAGGCACATAATTTATTAAATGAAAGTGTAGATGTATTAATTGATAGTAATAGTTTATTAAGTAATACAAGTGGTACATATATTAGATAGTAGTGTACATTTTTTTTAGTAATTTCTAATTTAAGTGAAAGTGTAGATATTTAAGTAAAATGATATATTTTTCAAAATATAGGTGTAGATTTGTTTTTATACAAATTAAGATTTTTATTAATTGCTCAATTAAATGAAAAGTGTAAATATTTAAGTAAAATGATAGATTTTCAAAATGTTAGCGTAGATTTGTTTTTATATAAGTTTAGTTTTTTATTAATTCCATATTTAAGTGAAAGTGTAGATCTTTGAATAAAATGATATATTTTAACAAATGTAGGTGTAGATTTGTTTAAAAAAAGTTTCGTTTAAGTGAAAGTGTAAATATTTGAGTAAAATGATAAGTAGATTTTTCAAAATGTAGGTGTAGATTTGTTTTAAAGAAGTTTAGATATTTATCAATTTATCATTTAAGAGAAAGTGTAGATATTTGAATAAAATTTAAATACCCCAAACTTAAATATAGGGATTAAAATTAATCTAATGCGTATTTAAGGGCCTAATGACGCCTAAGTAATATTGGTAAGGAAAAATAAATCCAAGGGAAATGAAGAAATGCTTAAAAAGCGAAAAACGCTAAATAAGCGTTAAATAACCATAGGAGGTATGAGACCTTGGTTAGTGTATTATATGGATTCTAAGGGCTTAATAAGACCTAAATAATATTAGGGAACAAATCCCGAAGGAAACGGATCCTTAAAATGGATTAAAAACACAAACGAATCATAAAGCGCGTTTTTCGAGGAAACCGGGAAAACGCGACTTTAAGCGGGTTAAATAGACTCGTAACAATTTTGGTCAACCAAATAGTCATTAATAACATTAATGAAGGTCTAGAACCAATAAAATCAATTAAACGAGAAAATAGTAAAAACTGTAAAAATCGAGAAGTTGTGGAGTGAGAGTGTAAATAAAGCAAACTAGTGTGTCCAATATTGTAAATAGAATTTTAAAACCCATGTGGACTGTGTATGTCAGCCGATTTATTTCCCCATCACACACACTCTTTATTCTCTTTTCATTTGCAAAAGACAAATATAATCTAAAAAGCAAAAAGTAACATATCCCACTTTACTACCTCACATTCTCTCTCCTATCCTCTCATTCTCTTCTCACGTACAGACCCACTCCTCCCCTCTCTGGCTCCTTCTTCTTCTTCCCAAGCGACAGCCATGGAGGAAATGAGAAACCACACACAAACTCCACTTCTCTCATCTTGTTAGGTGTCTAAACCCACTCCAAAAATTACAAAAACTACACCATTGTCTTCCTCTCATCAAGGGGAACATTTCCCTCTTTTCAAAATTCGAAAACAAGAACTTTCATTTCCATGGGTACTTTTGCTTTGGAGCTTCAAGACCACCATTAGAAGGCCCTCCTTCTTCTCTTTGGTTTAAGGTAAAAAGAAATCCAAAAACACTTCCTTTCTTGCTCTCATTTGCAAAATAAAGATTTCAAGTTTTGAACTCCTTGCTCTTTTTGTACCCAGCCGATTTCGGCCTCTTTGAAGGAGTAGAAATATTGTTCTTGAGCTCCTCTAAGCTTCATCCACTCCCTTGGAAGGTAATATATTCCTAAACCCTAGAAATTACCTCAAAGCATTAATGTAATCTAAGGGTTAGTTCTTGGTATTTAAATGGTGGTGTGTATGTATGGGTTGAAGTGTTAGGGAATTGGGTTTACAACCGGTGGAAAGGAAAGAAAGAAAGGAGAAAGAGAAAGAAGAAAGAAGGAAAGAAAGGCTAGAGGAGAACAAGGTAAATTACACTCACCTTGTGTAACTCTAGTATGTGTATTGTAACAGATTTTTAGTAGTTGGAAATGTGTAAAGTATATGGTGATGAGTAGTGAGTATATTGTAGTATAATGAGGAAGAGAATGTAACAGTTTTTGGAAGTCTAAAAGAGGTTTAAAGACTTGGGAAAACATTGGGTAATGTATGTGTATGTGCAGGAAAAATATTGTGGTATATTGTGTAGAATGATGTGTAACTTGATATGGGCATTTGAATGAATGTGTGAGCTGAGAATGTGTGTGGGAAATGTTAAAAATATAGGGGAACCTCTACCCAAATTTGTATAGAAATTGAAGGACTTAGATGTGGAAGGAGAAAGGGTAACCTAGGTGGTGACTAGGTGTATTTGAGAAGCTTATGTGAGCAGTTTTAGTAGTTTGAAAACAGATTGAGAAAGGTTTAAGTAAAGGGAGGAACTAGAGTGGTAAGATAAGGTAATTAGAATGCTAGGAGGAGCATTAGTAGAGGGAGTATTGAATGGTAAAGAGGAAAGGAAAAATCTGTAACAATTGTAGAAGAAAGAAAGCTGTAACAGTGGAGAAAAATGTAACAGTGGAGTGTGTTTTGTAACAGATTTTTGTAGAGTGGATTAGGCTAGTATAAAGTGCTTAATCAATGCTAAAATATGCTAGATTATATGTAGGAATAATGGGGAAGAGATGGGTAGAAGTTTGGAATTTAAACAAGTTGAAAAACTTATATAAATCACAATACTGTAACTAGTCCGGGTTTGCAAACCAGAACACAAACCCGGACTAGCCTTAAAATCCGACAGAAAGTTTTACAATGGGATGGTCCGGGTTTACAAACCAAGGTGCTAACCCGGACCACCCCAAAAATACACCCGTAAGTTACTAAAACAAATTGTCTGGGTTTGCAAAGTAGCACACAAACCCGGACGATGTCAAAAACTCACCCGTAGCATTTCCAAACAGATGGTCCGGGTTTGTAAACCAGGGTGTAAACCCGGACCATGCCTTAATTTAACCCGTATGTTGTTCCAGTGAGTTGGTCCGGGTTTGTAAACCCGGACACCAACCCGGACCAACACTAAATTCCACCAGAATGTATTTTAAAGCTCAAGTAAGGATGGGTAATGATATTATAAGATGATTAAGACATAATTAATGATGTTTAAAGGTCATTAAGGCTATAAACAAGCTTAGAAAATAATTGTAAGTAAGTAACTTAAGTAAATGTATTTAAGTAACAAAGAGTTAGTAAGTATGAACTAGGAAACCTTTGGAAAGTAATAAGTAAGGTTAGTTATGGATAATTAACCACCCAATTGTATGTATGTCATAGGATTCGACTAGTTGAACACCGAAGGGAGTCGGTGAGTCCAAAGTCAACGGTGAAATGTATGATTTCTTCATGCCCTGTATCCTAATCTGGTTACCCCGATTTGTGTGCTTATTTGATCACCTAAATAAGATAAATGCATGAATCGGACTATATTGCACTTACCTGTGCTTGACTTATGTTGTTCTTGATAATTATTGTCTTGAACAATAGTTTGTATAATTCATGAAATATATGAATGATGATGAAGTGTAATTGTATCTCGTAGTGTACTTGTATATTGTATTGTATTGTGTATGGATGTGTATATGAATAATGTATTTGTGTTTGTGGTTGAATGAATGACTTCTACTAATTCCTAACTACCTAACTCCTAACTTAAGTGAGTAAATTGGAATGAGTAGAAGTCCGATATAGCTTCGGCCACGCGTGAGGATGAGGAGACACAAGAGGTTGGATCCGATTCCTGACTCTTAAACTGGTCCGCGGCCCAAACCCCTTAAATGGGTAGCATCCCGGATTGGTGAGTCAAGTAAATCCCGGTGGTGGGACGGAGTAGTCCCCGGGCCGGAGGTCCCGACGACTTAACTTGAGTAAGAGTAAGAAAGTAAGTATGTATGAGTATGAGTATGAGTATGTATGTGTATGTATGGAGTAAACGAGTAAAAGAGTAATCTCCACCCGATTAACCCTGGTGGACCAACATGAGCTAACAAGGATGGTGTATTGTGTATGTATTGCGTATGTATTGTACATGTATTGTGTATTGTAGATTTTGGAAAGGTAAGTATATATCTGATGGCTTGTATGATTTACCATGTAGGTATTGAAGTGTATGTAGGCATTCCTTGCGTAATGTATTGTAATATTATGTATAAGAGCATGTATGCATATATGTTTGAATGAAATCAATCGCATGTATTCGACCAAGTGGTCGGCGTACCCTCACTAGTACGCGGGGTATGCGGTTATCATGCTCAGCGAAAGCTGACCCCTTCGGGGGAACGTTTTTAGTGTGCAGGTACCCGATGCGGATATGGTCAAGGTAAGAGACCGGTGGCTACACTTGAACAGTTGGTAATAGAATGTAGAGGTGTACTAAGTGGCACACCCCCTTATACCTAGAAGGTAAGTAGTTTGTGAGGAATGGGTAGTGGTTAGACTCTTAATGAGTATGTATAGAATTGAAAGAGATAATGTGTATGTATAAGGATCTTAGTAAACTCGGTGAATCATATTGTATTGAACTTATGGAGTATTGTAATGAATGGGAAGTTCTAGTATTTGAATTGGTAATGGGAGTATGTGTTGTAAGTGTGTAGTACTCGGATATTCCGGTCCATCAGACCGATGCTGTATGTAGTAGTAGTAGCCTTGTTAGTCACGGGGGTGACTAACGACATTGTATCACCCACCGTATGTATGTAAGTATCCGCTGCGTGAGTCTGGATTGTATAAGGAGATTGGACAGTAATGACGGTATTAGCGGTAGGGGTGTTACAAAAATGATAGCTTTTTTCACAATATAAGTGTAGATTTGTTTTATAGAAGTTTAGATTTTTATTAATTCCTTGAAAGTGTGGATATTTAAGTAAAATGATAGATTTTTTCACAATGTAGATGTATATTTGTTTTAAAGAAGTTTAGGTTTTTATTAATTCCTCAATTTAGTGAAAGTGAAGAGATTTAAGTAAAATGATATATTTTTCAAAATGTGAGTGTAGATTTGTTTTATATTAATTCCTCATATAACTCGAAGTGTTGATATTTAAGTAACTGATAATTTTTTCAAAATGGAGGTGTGGATTTGTTTTATAATCTTCATATAACTCCAAGTGTTGATATTTAAGCAACTGATAATTTTTTCAAAATAAAGGTGTAGATTTGTTTTATATTAGAGCACATATTTATTAAACTAAAGTTTAGATTTATTTTTAGTTGAGGTAACTTTTATTATATAATACAAATGTACGAATATTTACTTTACTTTTATGTAATCACATCCAATATTACTGTCTCTTTATGTAAAAAATATAGATATTTATGTAAAATATACTCTAGAATTTTAAAATGATTACGTAGATTTTTTTTATAAAAGTGTAGATTTAAAATTTTGATCATATTATAAATTAAATGGGAGTGTAGATTTATTTCAATTAAATGACGGTTAGATAGAATTTTAGGTTAAAATACACCTTCATACTAAAAATGTATCCCTGCGTATACACATCTAGCGCAACAATATACCCCTCAAGATATATTAAATGTGTTGTTGTTATTATCCTTTATTATAGGATCATGCAAATGTGAAGTACTTTAGTTATGTATAAATTATTATTAATTTTGCTTAATCAAGGGGTTATGCAAAATTAATATTACTAGCGAATTCAATAAAAAAGTATGAAGTTTTTATTAAAAGAGATCGTCTAAACATGAAGTTATTATTTCAGTCCATTTTTTTCTAAAAAAAAGAAAATAAATAAATTGATGCGGTTACTAGTTATATATATAAAGTATTAGTACTAATTTTGTATCCAAAATTATTGCAATCACATCCAAAATTAAAATTACATTTTTGTTGCAATTTCTATAAAAAAGTATTACTACTAATTAATGAGAGATATATATTTTTTAATAAAAAAACTAACAAAATCATGTGATTATGTAGTTAGATCATGAGAAATTAATTTATCAATTTGAGTCATAGGATCTCACAAAGATATGTAAAATCAGAAATTACATTTTACATCTTTACCCTTTTAGAAAAAGTTAAAATCTATACTCTCAAATTAATTTTTACTCTAAACAAAAGATCTAATGGTTCACATTTAATTGAACACCATGCTCAAAATATGGGTTGAACGTCTTCCTTTGGTTGGGTACTAACGTACATGTGACTCCGCTTTTTAGATTATAGATTCAATATATTTAGTGCTAGTTTTTTTTCTTCCGAATATTATAAATATTATACATAGATGATTTCTACAATTCAACATAAAAAATAACTAACAAAGTTAAATTGAAACTAGGAGGAATTCGTGTGTTGATACTTATTAAGCAAGTTATGGAATTAACTATGATCAGTCCATAAATTCCACAATGTAAAACATATTATAAGTCATAATATAAAAACTGATAAATGAAATATAAACTAGAAATTCATAAATGATTAACATTTTTTAAAAATTTATTCATTAAATCCCACTATATGTTTAAAAAACTACAAATTCATAACAAAAGAAAAGAATTTACTAAAAATATCATAAAACCTTGATATTATAAAAGATAATAATTTTTTTATAAAATATCATAAAATATATCAAAAGTTTTTAAGACATTATAGTACTTAATTTTTTTAAATGATTAAAATTGGTAAAGTTAAAAAAACCAATATAAAAAAATTCAAAATTTGCTGAAGATTTGTGATTTATTTTACTTTTATTAACTCGTATCCTTTTTCTTTACTAAAGATTAATAATTCACAAATTGATCGTAGTTTTTTCTTATATTATATTTGAACAATCTAAATAGTTAATAAAAAAGTAAAAAATTGTTTATTAATGAAAAATGAATACTTTACAGTAGGTCGATTTTTTCAATAAATATGATACACAACTATCTCATAATAGAAGAAAAAACTGATGAATATAGTAGAAAAAAGGAAAATAAAAAAAATTTTCTAACTTGGTCATAAAATTTCTACAAGTTAAATATTTATTTATTATTATTAAATTTTGTTCATTTTTATCACTTCTTATTATTTTTATTTTAAAATTAATTTTTTAATTTTGTTGTATGTTGACTTTTTAAAAAAATCAAAAATTTTGTGGCATATTTTGAACTTTTAAATTAGTTTTTAACTGAAATGTATTCCTATCTTTTTTTTCTATTTTGCTCAATGACTAGAGTTAATGAATTAAGACATAAATATGATGATATTTCATAAATTTATATTTTTTTATTTGCATTTCATGAATTAACATTTTTTGAAACAATGAGTCTTAGCTACAACCATGTGTAGCCATCTTTGGCTACATTTTTCATGGTACAGTTTATATAGAGTAAAGGTACATGTTTTATAAATTTATTGTACAATTTATAAAGTTAGTATGTACATTCAATACAAATTCAGAAATATCACAATTCACTTTATACATGTACATATACATCTGTACAGTTTTAACTGATCAAATGTACAATTTTCAATGACCAAATATATATGTATTTAGCTATATATAGCTACATGTGGTTGCAGCAAAAAAATTGTCTTTTTGAAATCTCCCAAACAAAAGAGAGTGCTAATTCGATCCGTTCAGTAGACATCACATCTGCAGTTTGCGGAAATTCTCTAGTTGCTTGTCTTACTTCGACTGCATACTCACAATTCTTTTCTTTTTCTTTTGCGAAACTGCATACTCTGAATTCTTAAACAGGTGTTGAACTGTTAATTCTTGAGTCTCACTGATCCTGTCAAAGTAACTACAGTAGTACCCTAATCAAAAGAACTTCGGCGTAGTTGCCTAGTTACATACGTACTGAATTCACCGTCTTCTTTATTATTTGAATATATCGTTTCACTTCAATATTTAAGTTTTGTATATAATTCTTTACATGATAAACTATATATTATAAAATTTAGTTTTATAAAATTATTTTATCTTATATGTTCAATATTGAAATGGAAAAATGTGTCATAAAATAAACAAATATGATCACTTCACGACAGAGGTACAAAACAAAGGAAAAAGATGTGGTAGTCATTAATCACTCTTACACATCGGGTCGTACTTACCACACGCTCTTCCGTTTACTAATAGTAGATTCCAGAATCATTCTGGCTAGAATTGGGCCCATCAAAACTTGGACTCATCTTCTCAATTGAACGAGGAAAACCCAAATGTAAATTTCCTCGCCACAATTAGATGTGGACTACAGTTTATAAGATGTCAATTCCAGCCAGAAAATGGAATGAGGACAATTAAGTCGTCATATCGGTCTATCTCGCCGAAATTGTATAATTGACTGAATTTCTTGTTTAATCTTACCTGCATTTTAATTCCAACAAGACCAACCACGAAAATCTTCCCCAATCTAATTTCAACCCAGAACCAAAATAAACAAATAAAATACTACGTGAAGCAGAAAACACGAGGTAAAATCAGTAATCGCACGGCAAGTAATAAAATAATATTAATGCGCCAAACGCATTAGCACAACGACCTTGGATTTGAGCAATCAAGCTAACCACCCTATTATCAATCCACAGACGACCAAAACGGTACTACTACTCTCTGTTCTATCAAGGATCTTCGCACTCCGACACCACCACTCCCTTTCACTCTATCTCCTCACGAACTTCTAATCTTCAGAGCAAGAGCTATGGCGATTGCTCCCCAGTTCTGCCGAGTCACAGCACGCACTGACGTCCGTCTCTCTCGCCCCGAAACCACTCTCGCACGCTCGGGATTCTTCCGATGCGGGAGACCAACTATCTCCACCGTCCGATGTGCGGCCCCTGTTGGCGATTCGTCTACGGCCTCAGTCGCTTCCCCCGCCTCCGAATCTAAGTTCGATCCCAAGGTCTTCCGCCATAACCTCACCAGGAGTAAGAATTACAACCGCAAAGGGTTTGGTCACAAAGAGGCGACTCAGGAGCTTATGAATCGCGAGTATACAAGTGAGTAGCCACCACTTCTAGCTACTTTAAAAAATTGTCGGAGATTGATTTTGGTTTGAAGCCTGAGATTCTAAATTATAAAGCGGATTCATTGATACTACGTAATACGGCCGGAGCTAGTGGTCTTTTGTGGGTAAACTTGCTCGTTTTATCCACTTATTTGTTCATCTCTCTAGAAACCATCTCTGAGTTCTTTTTAGACTGGACTTAAAGTGGGTTCCATCGATCCACATCTCCCGCACAATAGCTTCGAGCTCCAATATTAGAATCTTTTTCCTACTCTGAACTCTTCATTATGAGCTGTATGATTTCACATATCATGCGTTCTATTGGATCCAATATATGCTTTTGCAATTGAAACCATTCTGCCATCTAAACTGATTGAGATGTACAATCGAAACTTGTACCGCAGGTGATGTGATAAAGACTTTGAAGGATAACGGTAACGAGTACACTTGGGGAAATGTCACAGTGAAACTGGCGGAGAGGTATGGATTTTGCTGGGGTGTCGATAGAGCGGTACAGATTGCCTATGAGCAAGGAAGCAATTCCCCACTGAGAGGATGTGGATTACCAATGAGATTATTCACAACCCAACGTCAACAAGGTTTTGCTATGATTAATCCATATATTTCCGATCTTTACTGAGCACCGATCATGCTCTTGTTTCTTTGATTATTGGGGTTTCCAGTGGAAAATTGTGGTGTCTCATATGTTAATTCTTAGCAAGCATGTTTTTTATACTTGTGATAATCTTCTATTGGTAAAGGGTGGCCAATAATAAGAAAAGGGATAATTCTGATTTTGTATCCGCTAACATCACAAATACATCTTATTTAAAACTGAGATCTTATGTTTCCAGAGGTTAGAGGAGATGGGTGTTCAATTGATTCCTGTGGACGATGGAAACAAGAACTTCAGTGTCGTTGACAATGGTGATGTGGTTATTTTGCCTGCTTTTGGAGCCTCCGTCCAGGAAATGCTAACCCTGAGTATAAAGGTGTACAAATTGTGGACACAACTTGCCCTTGGGTGGTAAAGGTAATATCTTATGATTAACTGGCGTTGGTACTTACATGTTTTACTAATCTATAATTTTGATCACCCTTGGGTTGGGTGGTAAAGGTAATATCCTATGTTCATATTCATCTTTTAGGTGTGGAACGTAGTTGAGAAGCACAAGAAAGTAGATCATACTTCAATTATCCACGGGAAGTATACTCATGAAGAAACTATTGCAACTGCATCATTTGCTGCGAAGTACGTGATTGTCAAGGATATGAAGGAGGTATTTGAAGTCGCAGATGTATCTGCAAATGATTGAATAATAGCTAGAGCATTGCAAGCTTTTTTGCACTTGTCTGAAACTGTGCTTGAATCTTTGTTTAAGGCTACATATGTCTGTGATTATATTCTTGGTGGCGCACTTGATGGTTCTAGCTCAACCAAGGAAGCTTTTATGGAGGTAAAATATTCTTTATTCTCTTTTTAGTAAAATATGGGGGTTTGGTTTTATTATATATAATGATTTTACTTTTCTTTTCTATTCTCTGTGTGAGTGTTCTGCTTTGACTTACAGATGATGTATGTTTAGTATATGCTAAGGATCTGTATGAATTAGTCCTTTAAAAGTATGTTTCTTGCAGAAATTCAAGTATGCAGTTTCAGATGGATTTGATCCAGACAAAGATCTTATCAAGGTTGGAATAGCAAATCAAACTACAATGCTTAAAGGAGAAACAGAGAAGAGATAGGTTGGTTGCTTATGATTCGTTCTACTTTCTGTAACTAGTAAACTGGTGGCTGTGATGCTCAAAATCGTAATTTTTTAAATCTTGTTTACCTCTTTTTTACAGGCAAATTGGTAGAAAGAACTATGATGCGCAAGTATGGTGTACAAAATCTCAATCAACACTATGTGAGCTTCAACACAATCTGTGACGCCACTCAGGTCCCTGAACCTTCCCTGACCTATTTAATCTATTACTAATCCTCATTGCAGACCTCTATGATACCTTATCGCTTAATATTATGTCTGTTGAAGACATAGTACAAGACGTAAATAAATGCTGATCAAAATTTGATAAACGTGAATATAAGTTACTTGTACAACATGATGTATCCTGATAACTTAAATACACTCTTTGCTGCTAAATTTTGCTTAAATGACTAGTTTTAGACTACAGGGCGGGGGACAAACCTTTGAGGAAGTCATCCAATTGTGAGACATAGTAAAGAGCTGAATGATGTGCTTTTGGATTTTCGAGGGGGTTCTGAACTGAATGGCAAGGGTGTAATTAGTATAAATACGTATAAAATCAACCTTGTGTTCATCAAATGCTTATCCCTTGTCCTATCAGGAGCGACAAGATGCAATGTACAAGCTGGTAGATGAAGAGATTGACCTAATGCTGGTAGTTGGAGGCTGGAATTCTAGCAATACTTCTCACTTGCAAGAGATTGCAGAGGATCGTGGCATTCCGTCCTACTGGATAGACAGTGAGGCCAGAATTGGTCCTGGGAACAGAATAAGCTACAAGCTGAAAGTAACTGCCGTTTTCTGAATCTTTTAAATGTAGCATGTCCTCTTAATTTTCATGTTTTCTCTTTTGTTATTAAAAATCTGACATATTTTACTCACTGTAATGGTTCAACCTATATAGCATGGAGAGCTGGTTGAGAAGGATAATTGGGTACCCGAGGGTCCCATCAAAGTTGGAGTAACATCCGGCGCTTCTACCCCAGACAAGGTAAATTATGTTTACCTATGTATGTTAAATCAGGTCAATTTGCTACTGTGTTAGTACGTATTTCATCGATGTTTTGTCTTTGTGAATCTCTCTGCGGATTATCACGGTGAAAAATTGAGACCAATACCTTTTGTAATGTATCGGGGAGTACTTTATTGAGCACGCTTGGTTGCACACCTAGTTTGTGATCTGAATATCAGGGGAAATCGGAAAATGTTTGAAAATAAAAAGCCTTGAGATAATTCCTAATCCCTCTAGACGGATTCTTGGTGGAGACTCATTAATTTTCTTCCGGTATTGCTTGGCAGGTTGTGGAAGATGTCCTGATCAAGGTATTTGATATCAAGCGGGAGGAAGCTTTGCAACTAGCTTAGGACCGGAACATCATCGCCCACAAAAGTAGCGAGTACTATGTTAGTGTATAGGAAGGAGGTGTTGTATTAGCGTGTGTTGTATGTAAAAAATGCGCTATAGTATTATGAAGTTAACTAAACGTGTTGAAATAATTGCTTTTGTGCTCCATTTTACCTGCTGATAGGGCTTGTGATGTCTGCAAATGGCAACTTCCCCACCTCAACCATTTTGATCATAACCTTCAGGCTTCAATTATTTAAGAACGGGGATAGAAAGTTGTTTATATGTATAGTTGGTGCTAAAAGATGCCTAAGGATGGTAGTCTCTAATTCAGAAACTTCCTGCAGCTGCAAACATCAGCCAGAGATATATCTTTCTTCGTAACTCCTGTAGGAGTAAGCGAAGAAAATGTCAAAATGGTTTTCTTACAATATTTGTACCAAATGGAGATCAATAATTAACCGTAGCCATGCTGTCGCTACAAGCAAAACTTCTGGACAATCAGCCAGACAATCCAATCCACATAAAACCGAAAATTACATAAACTATACGATGACACTGAGAATTTGTATGGTAAACCAAGTGGCATTATTCACAAAGGCAGCTTTGAAATCCCCCCAACTAATCAACTCCGTTCGTAGTACCAGAACTAAATTGCTTGCTTTCACTTTAGTTTCTTTGTAGTACCAGAACTAATTTCGCAATACAACTTTACGCGAGTGTTTCTTGGTCTTTAAAATTTGAAACTGTCCCAGACTGACGCAGTTTGTTTTTTAGATAATTTGGGCCATTTGGCCATTTTATTAAAATGAGAAGTCCTGTAAACTAGATGGATGGGTTAAAAAACGGATCTCATTAAAACCTCATTAAACAAAACCCTGTGGGAAAAAGCCTAGTGAGGTAAAAGACTACCCACCATATCCAATTACAATTTAAGCTAGCAAAAATAGAGAAAACAAAACTACAACACCACTCCGGATGAACAATATTACCAACTATGAAACATAATCCTTTTGAGACTGACGCAGTTTGTGTATCCAATAATGACCATCGCTGGCGTGGCTGCTTCATTTATGATTAAATAACACGAACGTAATCTTTGTTCCTATTGATCTTTGACTGGATTGATTCTTTGGTTGCTTTCAATTATGATAACAAGTTACTCTCCAATTTGATTTATTTGAATATGTAGCAACTGAAGGCTGATTGATTGTGTCTATGACTGCCACGTCATCCCCCTAATTAGAGGTTTTGCTAGTTACAGGATGAATAAATCTATAGGATTTGATTTGAGCAAGTGTCGCGATCTACCAAATATGGGTACAAAGATGTATAGTGTGATGGTCCAGTGGGTATATGCTTCACTCAACTGCAAAAACTGGTAATAATTTAGAATAAACTAATGAAATACGTGAGGTATGATGAAGCAGGTGATAATGCGCCGGCGGATAAGGGGGATAATTTCTCTATCTATTATCCGATTTAGCATTTGTTTTTAGTCTAACCTCGGTAAATTATAAATAATTAAAAAATTTGTAAAATTTTCATCTTAATTACAATCAAATCCATAAAATTTAAAAAATTAATTACACTTGGACACCAACAATCATATCCCAAATAATCTCTGAAAGTTAGACAAATACTAAACAACAATAAAATCTTTTTATCACTCTACCCACCCAAATATTTTATAGGTGACACATAAATCCAGTAATTGCGCAATGATATCACGGACAACATGTCAAATTCAAATATAACAAGTAAAACTGGATGATATATATGGTGAGATGCTCCACTTAACATCATAGTCCTGTTGACGTCGTCGTATTAATAATTCTTCTGCCTTCATAAAATATATTCCTTTCGGTTCTCGATAGATGATGTTTGGTTGTTATAGTAAATTTCAAAATATAAGATGTTTTTATACTTTTTACCACTCAACTACCATATTTATCTTTTACCTTTATCATCCTATCCAGAACACTCACTCATATAAAAGGTAAGGATAAAGTAGTCCAAAAGTTTTTTCTTAACTTTTTGTTTTATACTAGAAAATCATCTATCACAAACATGAGCAAATAATCAAAGAACTGAAATTGTTTGCGCAGTCGGATTTCCAATATGTGCAATCGGAATTTAAAGAACTATATTACCCTTCAAAATTTTCTATAAATACACCCACAACCCCACTATTGTGAAAAAACACTCATACCCCCACTATTCTAAAAAACTCACTATATCTCTAGAATCCTCTTCCAAGGACATACGAGGGGCTTTTTTCAGAGGTATTTCGGACAGTGTAAAAAACTGGGCGGTTTAAACGCCAATGTATAGATGCCGACATCAACGCCCATGTAAAGGAGTCATCGTTGACGCCCATGTATAGAAGGCGGTGTCGGACGGTCATGTATAGGAGCCAACGTCGACGCCAACAATGCTGGGTGGCCGTCAATGTCTGCGCTCTAGGGCATAAATTGTCCCGTTTTTTTCTTTTTGACTGTTTTTCCATTTTTGTTTATTTTACTCAATTTAATTTTAAAGTAATGTAAATACATAAAAAGTACCTCTGAATGAGTCCTTTGTACATCCTCATCGATATTAATGTCATACAGATGTTACTATCTATATTTAGGAAGATTAGTGTGTTTTGAGTATTATTTATATATATCATAAATTTTAGATAAATATTATAATTTTTAAAAACATTTTGAGGGTAAAAAATTTATTTTTCAACCGTGCGAAATAGAAAACCGACGACATGCATTGACCCATAAGAAAAAAATCCACCTACCTACATGCTCCGGGTAGAGGTGATCATTCGGGCGGGCGGGCGGGGTTCGGGCCGGGCCAGAGGAAAATTTTAGGCCCGTTGGGCCTATTTTCAAAAACCAAGCCTGGTTTTTTACATGCTCGGGCCGGGCCGGGCTAGGCCCGGTTTTTTTCAGACTTTACGAAGCCCGGCCCGCCCGGCCGGGGGGGGGGAGGGGGAAGAGAAAGGAAGAAAAAAAAGGAAAAGGAAGAGAGGGGAAGAGAGAGATAAGGAGAGAGGAACGGAGGGAAAAGGGAGAGAGGCGAGAGATAGGGGGGAGAGAGGAGAAAAAAATATGATATTACATTTTAAAAATATAATAATAAATAATATAAAATCGGGCCGGGCCGGGCTTGCCCACAGGCTCAAAAAATGTGCCACGGCCCGGCCCGGTTTTTTATTCGGGTCTAATTTTATGTCCAGGCTCGCCCGGAAGCCCTATCGGGTTCGGGCTCGGGCTTTTTACGGGCCGGGTCGGACCGGGGCGGGCCGCGGCCGGACACATTATGATCAGCTCTAGCTCCGGGCAACTCTTACTAGGAATGGTTGCCTCTTTGGCAATCTTCTATGGACTATTATTTTCAGCTGGTTTACATCTGGTCCAATCCAAAGCTTCCGTCCAACATCTGAACCAATTGTTACCGTTGGGTTGTGACTTCGTAGTTCATAAAACCAACTCAATTACTCCCAAGAATAGTAGCCTGTCAAGTCCATGGGCCTCTGGGAGTGGGCAGCGCAGGGTTGTCTAGATGACAAAGATAGATACGAAGACAGTACGCAATAGTTTTGTAGTTGGATGTAGATTTAATGAGAAAATGAATAATTCTCTATAAGATAACCCAAAGGGAATTGACCTTAGATTTTTTTTTTCACTTCTTCTCTCCACCATGAATCAAGATGAATGATTATAGCTCCTAGGTGAAGTGAGGGCTATATATATTAGGGAGCCAAGGTGAGTACATTGAATATTTTGATTCAAAGGCTAACATCAAGAAAATATACTTAGATACGTTCTCCACAATCCTCCTAAGAGCCTAAATCTCTATAATTCATCGATACCCAACTCCTAAGATTGGCCATCCTTATACGTGGCTACAACACACAATTACCTTTAAACGGTGGCAGATCCAGAAATCTTGTTTAGTGGGCTAAATTTTTTTGACACCGGGCTAAAAAATTTTTTGACACTAATTTTCTTTAAATCTTCATATTATGTTGTATTTTTTAAAAAATTTATAAGAATAATTTGACAA
This sequence comes from Limonium bicolor, assembly GCA_023374045.1. Classification (NCBI taxonomy): domain Eukaryota; kingdom Viridiplantae; phylum Streptophyta; class Magnoliopsida; order Caryophyllales; family Plumbaginaceae; genus Limonium; species Limonium bicolor. The sequence continues at coordinate 97,324,468 of CM041778.1, forward strand.
ATTTTTAAAATTTTCTAGCCTCCCTGCCCTTAAACCACTACCCTAAACAATAAACCCTTCCATATCCCTCATTCTAACATACTTCATCCCTTTGAGTTGAACTTCCATTAAGAAGCAAGATTTGCCAAGAAGCCTGGACATGACCAAAACACAAGACTTTAACATGAACCTCCGATCAGGAGGTTTTGTAGTAGATAAATTCTCCAACTGTCGATTATTTTTTTGCCGCACACCATATCCATCCATATAGTCTCAGTCGATGAATCAGGTGAAGTTTTAGGCATGGCCCATTTTCGAAATCCCAACTTCTAAATCGAGATGATAAGTCACTAGGCATTCTTTGGTGAACAAGCTGCTAAGATTCGAATGGCATGGTAGTCAGTCTTAAAAAAAAAACCAGAACAGAGAAACTGTTCTATACTGCGCTCGACATGCAACGGAGAGAGCAGATAGTAGATTATAGTATATAGCTAGTGCATGAACAAGTCCATGATAAACTACTACTACGCGTAGTAGTTTAAGCTGGCTTTCTTCTTTGCCTGAACTTGTATAATGCCTTCATTGAAGTCTTCATGGTTCACCTCAGTGGCATCACGGCGAAGAGCCAGCATTCCCGCCTCAACACACACTGCTTTCAGCTGAGCACCATTGAAATCATCAGTGGACCGTGCTAACTCCTCAAAATTAACATCTGGGTGCACGTTCATTTTCCTTGAGTGAATTTGCAAAATTCTGGCTCTCGCCTCTTCTGTGGGGTGAGGAAACTCAATCTTACGATCCAGCCTACCCGACCTCATTAGAGCTGGATCCAGAATATCAGCCCGATTAGTGGCAGCAATCACCTTAATCCTTTCATCACTACTGAACCCATCAAGCTGATTCAGAAGTTCCAACATAGTTCTTTGAACTTCTCTGTCGCCACTTACTTCACTGTCAAAACGTTTAGTACCTATAGCATCAATCTCATCAATGAATATGATGCAGGGTGCTTTTTCTTTTGCTAGCAGAAAAGCATCACGTACAAGCTTTGCTCCATCTCCAATAAACATCTGAACAAGCTGAGGCCCGGCCAGCTTGAGGAAAGTTGCATTAGTTTGTGCTGCACATGCACGGGCCATTAAAGTTTTCCCAGTTCCAGGAGGTCCATATAGCAGAACTCCCTTGGGTGGTTTAATTCCTAGCTTCTGGAACCTTTCTTTATGGGTCATTGGCAAAACAATAGCCTCCACCAGTTCCTGGATCTGTTTCTCCAACCCTCCGATGTCATTGTAATCTTCAGTCGGTTTTTCATCAACTTCCATAGCTTTCACTCTTGAATCATACTCAGATGGAAGTGTGTCCAAGATCAAGTAACTATCTTTATTTACACCAACTAAATCACCAGGCTTCAGCTTATCAGGGTCAACCAACCCAACAACAGGCAGGAATATAGTCTGCCGAGTTGAAGTTTTAAGCACAACACATTTTCCTTTCCTTTGAGAGTCAAGATCAACATTTGCGCCATCCTCCTCTGCTTCATCTTCAGGATTCATTTCTAGAATCTCAACGATGTTGCCAACCAGATAAGGAAGCTGCTTGTTAAGTTTAATCTTCTCCTGGTTTTCCTTTATCTTCTCCTTGAACGAATCCAATTCTAAACTTGTTCTCTGAACTTCCTCCTTCGCAAATCAAACAGAAATATGGAAAGCAATAAAACATAATAATTGATAATCATCAGAAGTTACACACGAATCTTATGAAATTGAAACGAGACGACACTCAGGTGAATCATAATATGAGACAACAAGAAACCAACCTTCAAAATTCGGATCTCGTTGTCCAGAAGACGAGAAGCCCTAATTATGTCCTCTGTGGACATCGAAGCGAGCTGGTCTTCTTCAAAATTTGAATCTTCCGCCATCACCGTTGCCATCTTAAAATCAGTAAGCAGAACTACAAATCGACTGCGACCCTGATGGAGTGGAGGGAGTTCACTGGGATCCGGTGTGAAGCTCAAAGAGAACAAGTAGAACAGGCAACGGTGGTGTCTTGTGATGGAGAAAAACGAATGACCAACTTGAGTTTGGAGATCCACTGCGCCTCGTTTAGCCGAATGGGCCGAGTCTTGTTTATTCCGATATTGTAGAATTGAAGAATATAGGCTTGTTCGCCATGGCTGTTTTGGTAGCATAAATGCAGCATATTTGACAGCAGGAATGTGCTGGTATAAATGCAGCATATTTGCTGGTAGGAATGTGCTGACATAAATGCAGCTGTTTTGAAAACTGTTGTTTGGCAGTGCAGCATATATGCAGCATGTTTGGTTCAGTTAGTTATATGTAGTGCGTTTACCGTTTTCGTATTACAATTATAATTTATTATATTACACTACGTAACTTTATTTTGTTAGTAAAAATAAATAAAAAAATTTACAAACAATAAAAATTTTATTTCTATTATTTAAGCAAAACTTGTAACTCCTAAACAATATATTTTTATTATCTAAATTTTTTAATTCTTACAAATATAAAAGCGTAAAAAATGAGAAAAAACGTTTCAAATTTTCTGATAATGTTATGTGAATTTATTTAGTGAAATTATAACTTTTAATAATATATAATATTTTTATAACTTTGTATGTTAATAAATTTATATGCATTCATATTTCTATATACTATTTTAATATTTTAATTTATATATCAACAAGTGTGTATATTTATTCATTTTTTTTAATTTTATTAATCTATGTGATATTACAAATAATATATTATAGATTTGTATTATAAATGTGATTTTGTAAATTTGGCTAAAGATGTAATACTATTTTTTATAAATTATTTAAAGCATTATGTAATTTGTAATAAATAAAGTAACTTGTAAAAAATTTCTTTTTTTTTAAAAAAATCAATAGTCATAGTAATTGCATTATGAAGTGAGTAAAGAAATGGAAGTGAAAACACGAAAACGAAAAAGTAGCATTTGCTGCGGGCATTTATGCTGACATTTATGCTGTTTTAGGCGAACAACAAAAACAAATAAAGGAGTCTAAAACAACATATGCTGTACGTTTATGCTGTAAAAAATGCGCATAAAATGCGAGACGAACACATCCATAATAAAAGTAAATTCATGAATAAGATGTACATATCATAACAATAAAATAAAAATATGTTTATTGTAAAGAGTGAAAATAATTTTGACTAGATATCATAAAATATAATCTATATTTAGCATTTTATTTTAATACATAACTCATTTCAACTAGGAACATCTTGTTTATAGATTTGATCCTACATCATATTCATCAAATGACACGAATAAACTCCAATGTTAGAATCTTTTCTAATTTATTGAGACACTTAAACAACATAAACACATGTTGAATTAAATAAGGGCACAAATATTTATGTGATTTGGTATATAAAACACGTATATCATTCGGAGGAGATAAAGTACCATTATAAACAAAGGTTACAATGTCCGGCACAAATTTACCCAAACACATATGTTTCTCATAATCCACAGACCACTTAGTTTCCAAGAGTTACCCATGTTCAAACATGTTATAATAAAAGGAGTAATCTATATATGAAGGATGAATATGAAGATAAGTAAAACTATTGAGAACTAGATTTATCAATAAACACCCACTCAATGATAAAAAAAGTTTAAAATGAGTCTAATAAGAGTTACATACAAAATGTGTAAACAAAAGGATTTATCTTCGCTCTTCAATGTAAATCCCATTTTCATCTTGACTAGTTAAAATGTAGGCATAATTCTACCTTGGCAAGCATCAAAGCGTTGGTAAAAAAATTCATTAAGGCTTGTTTGGACATGGTGCAGGTAATCAGTCATTCTTGGATGTAATCAACACATCATCATCAAATTAAACAAGCTGGGACGCCATGTTGTCCATCAAAGTTTATAAAAACATACTCTTGTATATAATCAGCACCACCAAAAGAGCACAAGAATGAGAGTAAATTAATATCGTCTATGACAAATAAGCGACATCCAGTAAACATATCACACAATCATGACAAAGTTGTGATGATTGCTTTTGCACGAACTACAGACTTAAGCAATTGGTTACAATGTCATCCTTTCCCAAACCGTAGAAAAAATCCCAATGAAAGTAGGTTTCTCCGGCTTCATAATATCACAAACACTGGTAGGCAAAGATCTTCAAATAGAGATTGCATAAAGGATCCATCATGTGCTTCTCCCAATAAGATGATTTTTCTTAGAAAAATACAAACTGTTTCAAACACCAAAGTTTTCTCATTACACTTACCAAATTTTAAACCACAATTTTACCTTAGCCTTGACCATCGCAGTTTATTTATTGGTGGGTAAAAAACTCGGATCTAACATTTACCTAACCTTCATCATCATGATACATCAAGAATCACCAAAAGAATATAATTTATTCACTCCAATTGAAGAACACTAAATAATGTCATATTTGTGCTACAAATAAACACACATAAGAATCAACAAGCTTCACTTAATCACAGTCGTGCAACATCGAGAATCACACCACCACCACCACCACAAGTCGACATCCCCTCTAAAAGGGTACTCACGGAAATAATACTTAAGCTAATTCTGAACAATTTAAACAAAAGTGACATTTAGGATACAATATTTAGAAGCATCATTATTTTTTGACTTCTTGCACTTTGACTTTTCTTTTGATAGTAAAAAATTACAATACTCTTGTCTTTTATATCTCCTCACACCTTTGTCTAATAAAAACAAACAACTTCACCAAAATAAAAGAAGATGGTGTACCATGAGTGAGAGCATGGATAAACTTCTCAATATGCATTTTGAGATCTCGAATGTCCTTTAACATATCGTCATCATTTGTCTGGTCACTTTTGATCATGTAAGTCTCATTAAGTTTTTCTCATAAAGATTTATCATTGCTTGTTCCTCCACTTCACGAATAACAAATCTAATTGTCACACACATCCATACAGCAAGGCAAAGGATCAAGATGCTCATACTTCTTATCATCTAACATAGACACGCAGATTTACAATTTAGGACCTTCACATCTTTACCACAAACAAGCTGCCTATACATCTTCAATATCCCCCACATATGGAAGCTTATCTGATACCATTGTCTAATTATAACTTGAAGATAAGTATGTAACATACCATAAAAAAGAGAAACAATCAAGTAGTTTATATATAACCGAGGGGGGGGGGGGGGTTGACACCTTATTAGGCTTTTTTGGTGGGATCCATGGATGTGGGTTTAGAATTTGTTTACTTAAACACAAACCATCATTTCATTTAGTCTTCATTACAACCTTAGAGCAACATATAAGCGCCTAAACCATAAGCCTACATCCGGCCTTCGTCACAATCATATAGTAACATACAAGCGCCTAAACCATAATCCTACATCCAAAATCCACATAGGTTTTAAAGATATTACCACTCAAAGCACCATATAAGCAATTGACCAAAACTCTGTCCAAGAGCCTGAAACCATGAGGATACTATTAAGAGCAACTAAGGCTAGATGGATTGTCACAGTGTTGCAAAGCAGAAGCCATTCTAAGCCTGACTCAAGACAAGCTCATTACTACCACTAACGTGACAAAATAAACCACAAATAACTAAACAATATTAACCACCATTATCAAAATAACTTCATCAGCTACTCCATCAGCCATCATCGGACCCGAAACCATTATCCCTAACCAAAGCAACCAGAGTACCACAACTTCACTGACTCAATAACACCAAACAAAACTTCCCTTATTGAAGGTGAACCATCGCTGAGTCAACAAGACCCCATCTTCATCACCACATCTATCAATTCTAAACAAATTGCCTTCAACAACAACCACATCCTTGGGTTCCACTCGCTTCCCAACCAGCTCTAGAAGAACAACATCTGTAACACCCCAACCGCTAATCCTTCCATTATCCTCTAATCATACTCGTAATTATCTTACTCGCAGCGGAATACGTACTTACTTACTCCCGGCGGGTGATACAACGCCGTTAGCCATCCAAGACTAACCAGGCTACTAATACTTACAATAACGGTCTGACGATTAGAATATACTTACTTTACAGCGCCAAATACTTACTTACATTTGATTACCGAGTATCCAAAATATATGAATTACATTCCAAGACTATTTCCCAAAAATTAAGAATTTATACATCTACTCCTTTCTATCCAATCGTAATTCAATATCCAAAAAGGTGTACCACATGGTACACCGGCTACTCAAAAAGGCCTTAGCCGTGTACCACTCGGTACACCGTTCCAATCTACTAACTACCCCAAAAGAATTCATCCCGGTCCTTACTCGACCATCACGCCTTGCGGGTACCTGTAGAATAAAAACATTCCCCCTAGGGGGTCAGCTTACGCTGAATATGATAACCGCATACCCCGCGTACTAGCGAGGGTACGCCAACTAATTGGTCGAATACATGCGGTTCGTTTCATTCATACATACATACATACATACATGCTTTATACAATACATTTCAATACATTCATTTCGCAAGGCATACATACGTTCAATTCATGCAAGGAAGACATTACAAGTCAACCGTTCATACTTACCAGATACTCACCGCAATACGGAGATACACTTCTCCAATTCATACAAAGGTCTTGTTAGCTTCATTACACACCCGGGTTAATCGGGTGTTCAATACTCTTTTACTCAAGGCCAATGACTTACAATAGTCAAGACCGATACACATACATTACTTACTCCTTACTTACTTTACTCAAGTCAAGTCGGTATAACCTCCGGGCAGGGATTACTACATCCCACCACCGGGCTTTGGGGTGGCCCACTAATCCAGGATGCTACCCATTCAAGGGATTTGGTCCATGGAAAAGATTACAGCCAGGATTCGGATCCAACCTCTTGTGTTCCTTATCCTCACGCGTGGCCGAAACTATATCGGACTTCTACTCATTCCATTTTACTCATTACTCATGTTAGGAGTTAGATTGTTAGGAATTAGTAGAAGTCAGTACTTCATTTCCATACATCAATACAATACACAAGTACTCATCATGTACACACACACTTCATCCTCATTCATTCATTTCATGAATTATACAAACTAAATGTTCAAGAGCATAAAACAAGAACAATATAGTTCAAACACAACTAAGTGCAATATAAGTCCGATTCGTGCATTTATCTTATTGGTGATCACATAAGCACATAAATCGGGGTAACCAAGTTAGGATACAGGGTATGAAGAAATCATATACCGTTCACCGTCGTATTCGTACTACCGGGTTCCTTCAATGATCAACTATTTGATTCCTATACATACATGAAGTTGTATGATCAATGATCTAGTATTGACCCAACTTACTCCTTCATTAATACTCCTGATGTATACTTGCTACTCCTTTACAATCATACTTGATTATTAAACCATTCTTTTCCTTATTACTTCTTAAACTTGCTTCCTTCTCATTTACTTTTTTCTTACCATTACTACTTCATTAATGGTGTATTACTACATACACTATGCATATATGTGTATAGGCATATATATATATATACATATGACTACCATTGTCATATAATAAAACATTTTTTTTGACTCGACCGACCTTACCCAGGGTCGGACCCAAGGTCGGTCGAAGTCAGTAAGTTTCGTTAAGGCAAAATTCCAGGCTCGACCGACCTTGCAAGTCTGGTCCCAAGGTTGGTCCATTCCAGTGAGTTACTTATGTGAAATTTCAGGCCCGACCGACCTTGAAAGTCCGGTCCTAAGGTCGGTCCGTTCCAGTATGTTCTGGGTTCGAGTTTTCTGGACTCGACCGACCTTGCCCAAGTTCGGTCCCAAGGTCGGTCCATTCCAGTAGACCTCTGGCCTTCACAATTTACGACTCGACCGACCTTGTAAGTTCGGTCCCCAAGGTCGGTCGAAGTCAGAAGACTTCCCGTCTGTGTATTTTAAGGCGCGACCGGCCTTGCGGGTTCGGTCCCAAGGTTGGTCCGGCCCAGTACTTCAGTTTTAAAATCTGTTCTTAGTTTTACTTTCCCATTGTTTCCCCAATCTTTACCATACTTCCCTACATGTTTACCACTCATTTAGATGCTGCAAATCACCTTAATTCATCCACCAAGCTTGCTACTCAATTTCTACTCAACTTACACAAATTTTCCTCATCTCATTTCAACACTTGCAACAGTTTTTACTCCTCTAATGCTACAGATTTTTAAACTCTCTTCTACCTCTCATTACCTCCTCAACTAATGCCACTCCTAGCATTCAATATACATTACTTTACATCCTAGCTCCATCCCATTAACAAGCTCCTTTCCAAACCTGTTTCAAGACACTAAACTACTCATTTTAACTCCCCAAATGCACTTAGTCACTACCTAGGTTAGTTCCTATTCTTAAACCACTAAGTCCTCAAATTCCTAGATAAAATTTGACATAGTTTCCCCTATAATTCTTACTTTGCTCACACACTATTTCAGCTCACAATTGCTCATTCTCACAACCTGTTTATACAATGCATTATACTCACATTTCAACTTCACTACACACAATAAATTCTGCACATACACATTCAATACCCAAGGTTTACCCAAGCTTTTAAACATCTTTTACAAGTTCAAAAACTGTTTGATCTCTTCTCTCATTACACTACTACATTACTACTACTCATACTACATTCATTCCTCATTTTTAGATACTTAAAATCTGTTACAATACAATACACAAACTAACTCAAGGTAAGAGTATTTACCTTGTCTTGCTAGTTTGATTTCTTCCTTTCCTTCTCTTCTTTTCCTCTTTCCTTCTTCTCTTGTTCTCGGTTTTTGTTCAAGAATGGCAATGATACAGCAAGCCATATATACCCATACTAGTTTAGCACCTTAACCTTAACTAACCCTAGAATTTAGATGTTTTAGGGTTTAGGAAAGAGTATTACCTTCCAACCAATGAATGAAGTTCTTGACTAGCAAGGGAGTAGGATTCCTAGCCCAATGGAGAAGCCAAAATCGGCTGGAGCATGAAGAACAAGGCATTCAAAAACTGAAAATTCTCATAATGCAAACAAGGGCTAGAAATGATGGATTTTCGAACTTCTTTTTACCTCAAAGTAACAAGGAGGTGAAGTTGCTTCCAATGGTGGACTCAAACCTTCAAATGGAGAATACCCATGGGAACGAAAGTGGTCATTTTCGATTTTTGGAAAGATGGAAGTGTTCTCCTTTGCAAGGGGATTCCAATGGTATGGTTTTTATGATTTTTGGACAAGGTTTGAGCCTTCAAAAATGAGAGAGAAGAAGAGGGCTGTAAAGAGATTACAAAATTGCCATTGCAAGCTTGAGGAAGAAGAGAGAGTGCAGTCCGGGGGAAAAAACGTGAGAGAGGGAGTGTGGTAGGAGAGAGAGTTTCTTTTTCCTTTCTTTATTCCTTTGTCCTTTTGTGAGTTACAAATAATAAGAGAGTGAGTGAGAGGGGAAGGCTGGCCGGCCCCCATATGCACACACACAGATTTTTAATTTTTATTTGCAAAGTGGACACACTAAGTTTGTTTATTTGCATTCTCACCCCACAACTTCCCGGTTGTTACAATTTTTACTAACCGGAACCCGTTTTCCGGAATTTCCTCGTTTAATTGATTTTATTGGTTCCCAACCTTTATTAATGTTTATTAATGACTATTTGGTTGACCAAAATTGTTACGAGTCTATTTGACCCGCTTAAAGTTGCGTTTTCCCGGTTTCCTTGAAAAACGCGCTTTAAGGTTCGTTTATGCTTTTAACCCATTTTAAAGGTCTGTTTTCTTCGGGATTTGTTCCCCCATGTTTATTTAAGTGTAATCAATCCTTTAAAATTATAATTAGCCTAATTAATCACTATTTTTAATTACGGGGTATTTCAACATCATCCTCTTACTTAACTTCCTCGGCGTCACATGCGAAGGGATTGGTTGCTCCATAAACTTCTATGAAGTTGGGACTGGAAATTTGGAGTCAACAAACCCTAATAGATCCATAAAAGAGAAGGATGTCCACAACAGTAAAACCCACCACACTACGGCTAGTCTTGTTCCAAATATCTTGCTGCCTGATGACGAGCACAAGTACCCCAGCCAAATTGTAGTAAAACCAAATTGAAGCATCCTGTATGCCCTGAAATCCGTCAGTTTCCAGAAGTGAAGCCAGGCCAAGTGTGGTCTCCTTATCCAATATCTTTGAGTGACCACAATCATCCATCAGGACCATAATCCCATCACATCAAATGGAATTGAATATAGTAGGGACTCCATGTTCTTCCTGTTAGGTTGTACAAGAAGCTCGAGTTCACTAGCATCTTTAACTAGAATACCATTGTGCATTATTGTCCCTCGAGCAGGTGGATGCAATAACGATATTTCCCAGATTGAAGTCCATATCTCCAATCTGTCAGATTGAAGATCCTTAACAGCAACTCAAGACTCCACTGCAATAGACTCCATCGCTTTCTTATCTTCCCCGAAGTTGATTGGCCCAGATTGAGCCTCCTTTGCACCAGCTTTCCTAGTGCTTCTACCCACAAAATCAAGAAGCATAGATTCATGACTGTTCTAGCAAAATATTATCCAGCCATCCTCTTCCCTGATAGGTGCATGCAGTCGCTGGAAAGCTTGAGAGCAAGGACTTGAATGCTCAAAATTAAGGACCTAGGTTCTAACCATGTCCCCGTCACAATAAAGTAAGTTCATTGCCCCAAATATGTGATTTCAAGTCCACCATCGAATTGGGTTGCGCAATGAGCTCGAAGTCCATAGCGGTATGAATTTGGTCATCGATGCGTATGAGACCGATACCAATGGAGGAGATAGAGACAAATGAGGAGAGCCAGAGATGACTTAGGGTTTTAACAATGGTTGTTGCATAGTGGAAACCGACAGACTGAAGAACAAAGGTTGCCCTGCTACGGAGAAAAGTGGCGATACCTCCTGCCCGACGATCGCCATGGATACTCAAATCACCGAAATCTTCACATGAAATTAGAGATGACGCTCCCTGGACTGAAAAAGCTAATGTCTTCTTTTCCCCATCATTATCAAAGAGTTCCTCTGCTAAGCCCATCGGGATTGAGGTGACTGTTATAGGATTAACGAAGCAACAAGCAACGAAATCGAAAGAGAAAAACAAGAAGCAAAAATGAGATGTTGGCCAAAGAGAGCAAGCACATAAACTGAATTAAGAAAGAGTCAAGACTGAGGCTGAATCATAGAGGGAAATGCTGAAGGTAAAAGGGATAAGACAAAGGTTAAGGCAAAAGGGCAACACTCCCGCAAAGGTTTAGAAATTATTGGACTTTATTATTTTTTAACAATTTATAGCAGAACCTAATTTGGTTTTATCTTACGGTTTGAACACTCTGGGGTAGAGTATGTTGACAATTAAATCGTATAATGGGGCATGAACATGACAAGGAGATAAAATCACATGATGGGAAGATTTTTAAGTTCTCGTGTGATTTGAACATATACTACATTAAAAAGGGAAGCAACTAAGTAGATTATAAGTAGCGAGTTACTCCACCTACGGTTAATCAATTTTGGAACGATGAAACTCTACTAGGCTTATTTAGTAGGTGAAGCAATCAAAACCTCTCCTCTCTCAGAACTCTCAGGACATCAGACCAAGAAACAATTAATGACTCGAATGTATTGATGTGAGCATAAGTCCTTTTACATGGCCTATGGTCCCTATTTATAGGCTTGCCACGAGGCTTAACTGCTTTGATCGTGGGTCTACCACGTCTCTGGAATATTACAGTACCTGAAGTTACTTTACAGTTTATGTAACACCCCAACTACTAACAACACGCTTAACAACATATCGCAGCGGAATTCATAACTCACAACATCACTTAACTCTCTGGTGTTACACGCCGTTAGCCACCCACGTGGCTAACAAGGCTAACATACATACATTGTACCGGTCTGATGGACTAAATTCCCGAGCGACTACACATAAATCCCGTTCCATGTCCAACAGTCATTATACACTTACATTGCAGCTGTACCAAGTAATTACCAACTAACGCCGATACATTTTCGGTCTTACTACACCTATAATACATCCACCATTCTCATGAATACCACATACAACACTACCCCGTCCTACTCTCGAACGGCTTCCAGTTCCTTGTACCTGAAAAGTATGGGAGCCCCCAAAGGGGGTCAGCACCTTTGCTGGTATGGTAATCCCGCAACCCGCATGCTACCGGGCCACGCACAACTATTTGTCGTCTTAGCATGCGGTTGATTTATTTCAAACATGCACAAACTCACACGTATCATGCTTATAAGCATACATCCGTTAATAGGGCACAAACACAAATTAGCACACACACTCAATAACAACATACTTCACTTAATAACATACTCAACTTAATTCCTCTCCTCTGAGAGGATATAACTTTACTTAGGGAATGCCGGGGTGATATAAGCCCGAGCACAACATACATACATTTCCTTTACTTGAGTGGCGGCCTCATATAGGACCGATCACAACATACATAGTTTCCCCCTAACTCCAATAGTGATGAGGTAGGTAAGCCTTGGTTAAGCTTGTGGGTGGTTGTAATTCCAGGAGGAAGAACAACCGTAACATAACAAAGAGGGAGTCGAAGCAAACTTAGGCATCGACACCCTACCAACATTATACATAATTTCCCTCCTAGCCCGATGTGGAGGTCGGGTAGGTAAGCTTTGGCTAAGCTAGTGGGAGGTCGAAATCCAATGAAGGAAAACAACCCTAACATACCAGGATGGGAGTTAATTCTCATATATGTATTAACTCCCAAACAACACGCGCGACCGGAACAACCGGATTCCTCTCCATACATAACATATACTTATTAGTTAGAGGTTCCCTTATGGAACTTACCACATACATACATCACATAGTGTTACTAACTCGGTTAGACACATAAGGGGTGTAATATCCCTTTTTAACAAACATGGATAACTGTATCCAGTAACAACAACATATCCAACAAGCCACATACATCACACATAATCACAACATACACTAACACACGGATAGCCGTAGTTAGAACGTTCCCATGGGTTGGGACGTTTATTCCGAATACCGATCTCTTATGTGAACCTAAAGTCAGTTAACTATTATTTAACACATAACTAAGGTTAAGCGGTATCGGAATTAATTACGCCACAATAATGAATTACTGTAAACTCATTTCATGCTTTATCTTGTAAGGTGGCAAACACACAGAAAAACACATTGGCATACAAGCCGGTGTAATCCGGTAGGACACAGGTTGCAAGAAAACCATACCTGAAATACCCCTGAACGCTAAACGCATAAAATCATAACGCGTTTTATAATTCGGACATAAAATAACGTACGGACAATTTAATCTAATATATGTGTATATGTGCGAATACGAAAAATACACGTACGTAACGTTACGATATTGTAACGTTGTAAATAAGTGACAATAATGTCGCATAACTTCGTTACAAAAAAAAATATAATAACACGATATAATGTATAGTCGTACATATATCGTAACGTTGTAAATGAGTGACAATAATAATAATAATAATAATAATAATAATAATAATAATAATAATAATAATAATAATAATAAATAATAACATATAATATAGTCACGTGTATATAAAAAAATAAACTTGTGTATTGATTTTTTTTTTTAAAAAAAAGGGGGAGCAAAGACGCTCCTGCTAAGGTTCAAACCCGAGACCTCCCGTACTTTCCCCAAGCGCTTAACTAGATGAGCCATGCTCGAATTCGGTAATTGATACCAACGAATTAACACTAGTATCTAGTCTACTAAGGTCACCAAAAAAAAGGGAGAAACAAACACGCCCTTTTCCACTCATCTGTCTCTGTACATCATCGGAATACAAAAAATAAGACAGCGGACCACCTAACCTCCACAACTCTTGCTTGGTAAACTGTGAGTAATATCTCCTTTAATCCCTTCGATTAATAAACAACCTAACCCATAACCTCCTGCTACTTACTGCACAGTGTGTGCAAGTTCAGAGGACAGAATCTGTCTACTCCTCTATTTTCATGCGTGCTCTCCAAAATCCCAGGCTGTTCCTGGTTGAAGCCACTCAACAGTTACGCCACTAAACCCTGTGCCATCTTGACTCCAGTAAAAGCTTATCAGCACCTGCTTTCTTTCCATACTTCCACGCCTATGGGGATCAGTGGCAACCAGCAGATAAACTCATAACTCACCAAGCTGCTCTTCCGTTTTTTCTCTTTTTTTCCTCTACTGATGCGGCCCATATCTTCACTCAAATTCCTCTAACTCTTTGCATTCTTCACGTAAGAAACTTGCATGCAACTGCTGGTAGGGTCTCAGGTAATAGGTGAAGAAAAGAAAAATCTCCTCCATGCTCTGAATCCTCACAACAGACAGCAAGGTATTATTCCTAAGCTAGTTTTTCTTCAGCCTGGTTCTTCTTTTCGTCTCTGTCTGAAAACCCCTGCTTAAGCCTTTAACTTTCTGCATTTCTTAAGCACGAACCTGGCATGAGAACCTGCTAACACAAACTCTAGAAGTGCTGGAACAAAACTCCCTCCAAGAGCTCCTAAAGGTAAGACTTTGAGACAGAATATTCTGGTTTCTTAACCCCCTTCCTTGCTTCTTCTGTTTCATGTCCGAAACAAATACCCACGGCTCACCCAATCTCTCCTCTTGTTTTACCCGAAAGTGCTGCACAAATGTTCCATCAAGGGTTGTGAATTCTGGAGGAAACACCTGCCTAGACTGAGCTAGAAGGTTACCCAAGGTAATCTCACTAAACACCTGCACAAGTCCTGGTGGTATAACCGTTTTTACAGCAAAATATAAGTAACTAACTGGTTGGTTCCCTCTTGTTCCTGGTCTGTCATGGAAGACCTTGATGCGTGGCGAACCCACCCTTCAAAACCTGAAAGGAAACCCACGAAGGAACTAGCTTCTAGCCAAGGTAAGAAAAGAAAAACCACAGAAAAGGAAAATGCAGCAGTTTCAGTCTTTCTTCTCCCGTTAGAGTTTGTGTTCTGTATATTTACTTTTCAGGAGAAATGTGAGGGTGGCAAGGGTTAGATAACAATTTAAAACCTGGCTAACACTCCTACTTAATTAAGCTAGTAGAGGGTGGGAAGATCAACCAACATATTTAAAACTGAAGCAAGTAACAGCAAAGTGCAAGAGTTAAATGTCGGTTTCTGAATTGTTCTTGTTTCTGTGTATTAACCTCCTGAAATAATCCAGATACTGTAATGGCTTAGTGACCAACTTAAAAGCTTACTAAAACGTTTGAGAAGGTTACACACCAGTAGAGCTAACTAGAAACAAGAGTCAAGAAGAAATAAATCAGAGATGGTTTCAGATTTCGGTAAGGTTGTAACTTCAGTCCTTGGCAGTTTGTGCAGTTGCTGTGAAAAGATTTTTAAGGGGCACTATAAGGGTAGTGTAGGCTGGGGAATTGAGGCTAAGACATTGCTAACATACAAACCTACGTGTGAATAGGTTCTGGGAGAATATAAAACCCATTTAGGAATAGAAAGGAAACAACAACTGAGATCATGTATTGGCTTCAGATTCTGCAGGAGTTCTTGTTTCAGTATCAGAAGTATATCTGGGGGATTCATGGAGTTATTTGGGTTGTTTTAAGTTAAGCCTTACTAAACACTTGACTAATGCGAATAACAACTTGAAAGAAGGTTAAACAGGAAATACTGAAATGAAATCTAGTTCTGTTCTGTCTTCAGTGTTACAGACTGAGTATGAGGGAGTTTTGGAGGAGCAGACGCTATTGTTTTTGGGTTTCTGTTTTGGGATTTTGTTTTGGGTTTAGAAGCTTGAAAGAGCACGTAAATAGAAGAGTCAGCATTTGGGAAGAATTCAGAATTAAACACGTGAACAAACAAAAGAAGAAAAGAAATGGGAGAGGTTATATCAGGTTAAGCTCCAGTTTCTGCAACTTCATATCTCAGCCCCTTTTCAGTTTTCTAGTTCTGTTCAGTAGAGTGGTTAGTATGGTTAGGTTATTCCTGATTGAAACAAAAGAAAACAAAGCTTACCATGAGTACTCAACTAAGGGCGCATACGCAGTGGAGGATCTGAAATCTGTTAAGCAGAAACAAAAAGAAAAACTAAACTAAAACTGTCTGAGGTGGAACATAAGATGTGGTGTTCCAGCTTCTGTCACTAGACTTATGTTAAAATGACCTACAGGTGGGATGTGAGTATTGTATCGATTTAAGAATAAACTTAAACCTCTGCTAATTCATTAACTAAGAAAGTAAGACAGTTTGGAAGGAGTGGTGATCCAGCTTAGAAAACAGACAGAGAACAAATAGGAGTGTATATCAGTTTGTAATTTCAGATTCTTTCTTATTCAGTTTGTGGACATCTCAGTAGCTACGTCCAATGCCTTGGGTTTGCTCTGAGGATTAAGACTGTAACAACACTATTAGCCAAGTAACTAAGCAATGTGAAAAGAAAATTCAAAAACCAGATTAATAGACAAACAGAAGAGAAAGAAAAGAGAGAACATCAGGTTCTGGTTGCAGTGTTCTTTTCGGTGCACCAGTTATGTGTAAGTGGTTACAGACATGTTAAGAGAAGGGTAGTGGTCCAACCATGAACTAAAAACATCACTGAAAGAGGAAACTATACATTTGCAAGTTAGCAGTCAGCTTAAACTATAGAAAAAAAAAGGAGAGGAAGCTGTTATGCATAGGTTCATGTTCTCAGTTTTCTCTGGTTTGTGTTTCAGTATAACTGATTTTCAGAACAAATTACGAGTGTAACGACGGTTTAAAAATAAACCCAAACCATATCTAATGACTGCAGCTAGGTTAGCAAAGTGTTTGGGAAGGTTAAATATCAGTTGAGTTAACAAAGATTCGTGAGCAAGGAAAGGGGTGAAATGAAGCATAGCAGATTTTGGTTTCAGTACTTCAGTTTCTGTCTTCTGTAAAATCAACTTTCAGAGATGTTAATAGACTTGTTTTGAGCTGTTTTAAGTTCAAATCCTTCCTAATACAATTATCTAGTTGTGTAAAATTTTTGGGTGAGATTGGAAACCGATTTATGGACTGAAAGAAAGTTTGAAGAGGGGCTGTACCAAACTGGAGTTTACAGTTTTTCTGCAGTTACAGTTTCTGTAAAGTGGGTTTTCAGAAGTGATAACAGTATTGTTTTGACTTGGTTTTGATTTTAAGACATTCATAATACACCTAGCTAGTTGGGTAAAAACTTTGGGAAGATTTGGAAACTGATTTATAACCTAAAAGCAAGCTTAAGGAGGAGCTGTACAGAATTGGTGTTTTCAGTTTTCTGCACTTTCTGATTTCTGTATAATGCACATTCAGAGGTGTGGACAGAGTTGTTTTGTTTGGTTTGAGTTTGAAACCTCCCTAATACACTTATCTATTTGGGTGAAATTTTTGGGTGGAATTAGAAGCAGATTAATGAACTAAAAGAGAGCTTAAAGAAGAGATATACAAACTGTGCTTTCAGTTTTTCTGAAAGTTGCTGTTTCTGTATAACTGTAATACAGTTGGTATGAGGGTGTTGATGTGATCTGGAAATGAACTTATAACATTGCTAATGCATCAACCTAAGAGTGTGAACACTTTGGAAAAATTATAAATCAATCTAATGCATTAAAAGAGAGGTTGGAATGGAAGTATGTACAGATTTGATGTTTCAGTTTCTGAAATTTGTGCCTCTGTATGATCATTATCCAGAGGTATTAAAGGTGTGGTGTTGGTTTAAAAATGAACCCAAAATATGCTAATACATTTATCTAGGTTGGTGGAACATTTTGGGAGGATTAGACATCAGGTTGATACATTAAAAGTGAGGTTAGATAAGGGGTAACACCGAAATTATGTGATAGTTTTATAAATCTTGGGACTTCTGTACAAACATGTTTTAGGAGTTTCCTAAATATTATATTACTATGATAATAGGTTTAAAACATTACAAACCTATTTAGCTAGGAAGACACTCTAGGCAAGTTAAATCTATCTTAGATAAACTTGTTACATATTAGTGTTTAGAAATACTCTAGAATAGTATCTAGAGGGAGTACTTAGTTAACTCATACAACGACGATGTAAACGTCCTAGGAGTTAAATGATAATCTAAGGTGAGTACTTGGGAAGTTCTAAGGTTTAGAATAAACTGTACATTCAACGACTCACCTAGGGAATAACACCCGGTATAAACGAGATAAACTAGAAAAGTGTCGTCACATGAAATCATGAACTGACACATTGCTTTTAATCAACGTTAGGGTCGTAACGAACGCCAACCAGGAACCCGTGTGTGAGACGACACTTGCTTCTGATCCAGGTATGGACATGTGTGGTTCGTATGTTGCCGTGTTACACGGCTTGTGTGCTGTGTGCCTTGTGTGTGAAAATGACATAAGATTAAAGCATGAACTGGGATTGCTTGCCTATCTTGCCTATGTGATGGTTATATCGTTGTTGCATATTACTTGCGCGCACACAGTAGTTTAGTCCCTTTCGCGTTATGGAACTTTGAGATGAAACACAACGAACTATGCAAACAAAGAAACTACATAAAGGGGAAACTATACGAGAACCACAACGAACTATGAAAACAAGGAAAACTCTATGCGGGGAACTCCTCTCTAATCATTGAGGACTACCATGACACCCACTATGGTGTCTATTCATTAATGATAATGAAGAGCAAGTCTCATTGGGTGAGACATGACGAAACACGTAGACGAAACAAAAGAACTATACGAAGAGACAAATCCTCTCTAACTTTAGAGGACCGCTAATGACACCCACTATGGTGTCGAGATTATAATGATAATGAAACGAAAAGTACCAACTGTGATACATGAGAACAACCCGGGAAGACAACAGCTCGGGCCGCGCGGTATGGATGATCGGGAGTTGGTATCTGCATCAGATCCTTCGACCGTCTATGGTGGAATATGTTTTGGGGATCCCTGGGTGACCCCACTCTCTCAGCACATCCCGGAGTCCAGAGGTGACTTCCGCTTTCTCGACCCTGGGTGTCGGGAATGGGGGAGTGACAAATTGGTGAAGCACATCCTGGAGTCTAAAGATGACTCCGCTTTCTCGACCCTGGGTGTCGGGAATGGGGGAGTGACAAATTGGTGAAGCTTATCCTGGAGTCTATAGGTGACTCCGCTTTCTCGACCCTGGGTGTCGGAATGGGGGACTAGCTATGGAGGAGACGTCCTCCAACGTGCGGTGATAAAAGAATTCCCAAACAATCCTTAAAGAAACAAGGAACGATTAGCACCTACATAATGATGTCTCGGGATCTAATCTATATCCCCTGACTCGGTGCCAGTGAATAAAGGAAAACTTGTGTAATGAGACCAAGCAAACAAGAGAAAGTCACAAATGTGACCCTTTAAGAAACAAGGAATGAATAGCACCTACTTAACAAAGTCTCGGGATCTAACCTATATCCCCTGACTCGGTGCAAGAGAAGAAAGGAAAACATGTGTAATGAGAACAATAAAACAATATGTAATCGCTTGAATGATCCCATAGTGAGGATCGATGGTATAATATACCTACGCACACGTCCTATGAATTACTTGGTTGTTGTTGCTACGTTAGCAGCTTATTGTGCTGGATTGCGTGTTTGACATTGCTACTTGCAAGTTGTGCTTGGTTGCTTTTTGATATTGCTATGCTACCGATGAGTGTGTATGCTATCATGATGTGTTGATGTGTGCTTTACTGCTTTATTAGAGCATGTAAATTGAATTAATAATATTCGACCAAGTAGTCGTGTGGCCCGGCAACATACGGGCTTCACACGTTCATACTCAGCGTAGTTTGCTGAGTCCTTTACACCCAATTTTTTTCAGGTATTATGCCAGATGATAACGGAGCGTAGGCGGGATGGCTACCATGGGGGTAGTCCATCAGGGCATGACTTTTAAGTTTGTAGTGGCATGTGTAATATATGGGTTGTTATAAAACCCGAGATGTAATTCTTAATCTATGATTTGGTAATTTGGTTGTAGACACTCGGAACTTGGGAATTGTACTATATGTTGTATATGGGTTTAGATAGAGGGCTGTTCCAGTCATTCAGACCGTAACTTGGAGTTGGTATTGTGGTCTGTCAACCACATGGGTGGTTGGCATCTGTGACACCCGGATGAAGTTGGAAACCGCTGCGTAGACATCTCGTATTACCGTTAGGCTCGTCGTTTAATTATTGATTGTTATTCGGGGGTGTTACAATACCTGTCACCGAAGGTGCACTCTAGTGTGCCATCACATGTTCCTTGAAATTCTTTGAACAACTGGTAACATTATAACTATCTTCATTAATATCGGGGTAATATAATTATTTAACGTCTAATGCGCCCATGATTAACCCCGTTCGGTAGTTTTATAACTTTACATTTTTATTACAACGTTTTACCACCCAATTACCATTATAACTCACTTTATTTATCCTTAACAACCTTATAACATCATCACTTAACAATTCCCCATCGTTGGGTATCATTTCCTACCCTTAAACAAAGTTTTTGCCCAAAATTACCCTATGTCCGAACTTGTGTCCGGGCTTTGAAGCTCGGACGCAAGTCGAGACTCAAATGGGTGAATTCTGGGGGTTGGTCCGGGACTTGGTCCTCACCCTAAGTCCCGGACCATTACAAGGTATTACTCTCGGCCATTTATTTCACTTGGTCCGGGACTTCATGCAGGAGTTAGGTCCTGGACCATAATGCAGGCAACTCTCTCGGCTTAAAATTACATGTGGTCCGGGACTTGGGCATGGACTTAAGTCCCGGACCAAACAAACAGAGCACTCTTGGGGGAAATTTTAGGGGTGGTCCGGGACTTTGTCCATGGACTAGGTCCCGGACCCTGCTACAGATTTTGCGAATTTGACAGTTTCTAAATCTGTTACAGCTCCATTCTTTCACCATTGATCTTCCAATCTTCACCAACTAAAATCCTCATGTTTTAGCAACTAATTACCCACCTAAACCACCATAAACCAAGCACCAAGTGCACTCTCAAACTTTAGTCAATTTCACTTAAAACTCACTTACATTTTCATAACTAGTTTCCTTGTTTTCCATACCTCTTGTAACAGATTTGGTAGTTTCTCTTACCATTCCAACAGTGCCATTCCCAGCACTTCATTTGACATTATATCTACTCCTTATACACACTTCTCCTTAGTTTGGTTTCCAAATCATTAACCACCCACTTGAATCCCCTTAACACACCTAGCTTCTTCCTTTAATAAAACACTCAAGCCCAAAATCTCCTAAACAAATTTTGACAGCACTTGGCTACTTTCTTAGCATTCTCACCAAAATAAAATCAGCTCACAAACACTTCTTCTCCCCTGTTTGGTTTAAACATCAAAACCACATCAAATTCTCATTTATTCACCATCTAAACTAGCTTAGTTCCCAAGCTTATTTCTCACACTTAAACAACATTAAACATTCTCATTCCCACTCAATATTATTGTACCATGACTACACCAATTCAAGAGCATTAATCCAACTCTAAAATCTGTTTCACAAGTCAAGTGAAACTACCCCAAGGTAAGCTCATTACCTTGTTTGTTCTCGGTTTTCTTCTCTCCTCTCCTCCTCTTTCTTTTGCTCCATCTTCCTTTACTTGTTTTCACAACATACAAGGGGTCTCGATTGCTATCTACAATCATTTTCCCCCACACCACACACAACAATAAAATCAATTCAACTTTCCCCACAAAACTAACATTTTAAGAGTTAGTTTTTGGCTTTAACTTAGGTATTACCTTTGAATGTTCAAAAGGAGGGCTTGGCAATCAAATGATGAAGTTCCCAACACCCCACAAGAGCATGGTGGTTCGGCTGAAACGGAAGGGAATTTTCAACGTGGGGAAAAATTCTCCAAACTTGCAAAACTAGCTTGAAATGGTCTATACTCTTACATATTATTACCTTAAGGCATCAAGGAGATGAAGGTGGGTTAGAATCAGCTCTTCAAGCTTCAAAAGCTCCAACACCCATGGAAGTGAAGGTGGAGGAAACAAGATTTTGAGGGGTGGAAAACGTAGCCCTCGCCGATACGAATCTAACGGTGGCAATTTTGTGCGATTCGGTGTAGAAATGAGCAAGTGAGAGGAAGAGGAAGATGGGGGCTTGGTGCTGTTCGGTCTCGCGAGCTTACAGAGGAAGAAGAAGATGTTAACAGAGAGCTGGGAAGGAAAAACGTGGAATGAAGAAGGAAGGGATGTGAGAGGTAAGTAATTTAAGTTACCTTTTTACTTTATACTATTTGTTTTATTTACTTATTTGTCCTCTCATTACTTAATAGCTAGCAAGCTATTAATGAGTGTATACATATTAATTAAAACTGGCCCACATTAAATAATAGCCCGGGTCGTTTTTTCGTCTTTTACAGAAAACGCCCATTAATTTACCCGATTTTAGTACTATTCACTAACCGGGTCCGTTTTCCGGAATTTTCTCGTTTATTTAATTTAATGGTTATTATACTCCCATTAATGTTTAATTATTGTTACATAATCAACTATTATTTTTACGGGGTCATTTAACTGTTTAAAATCACGTTTCCGGATTTTCTCGAAAACGCGTTTTAGGACTCCGTTAGCGTTTTTACGCATGGTTTGAATCCGTTTTCTTCCGGAATTTTCCCACATGTTATTAATGTGTAATTAAGGTATAAAAATACATTTATCACTCTAACGAAGGTTATGTACCTCCTAAAATAATTAAATACGCGGTTTCACGTTTTGTGACTTTTACGCATGTTCTTATTCTTTTTGGTTTTTATTTCTTCACCAATAATCTTAAGGACTTAATTAGCCTTAGAAAATTATAATTACATAGTTAATTAACATATTAAGGTTTGGGGTATTTCAGTTTATTCCCTTTATTTCTAACTGTTTGGTCTTAGTGGACCACGACCGTCTACTACTACTTGCTCAAACTATCGGTAATGTCTTCTGTTTACTATTACTGTTTTTGTTACTATTACTGGTGGGAGCGTGTTTTGAGGATTCCTATGTATTGCTACCGGTAAGAGCGATCTTTACCATGTCCGATCGCATCTATGAATTTCCACCGGTGAGGAGCCTTCTTTTTGCTTTTGGTGACATCCTGGTTGTTCTGTCCGGTAGCACCCCCATTTCATTAGTCCCACAAGATCTTTCCTTGGCTACAAGGGAAGATCTTCTTTTCATGTGAGCTTTTGTTTTCTCTTTTGTCGGTTGCTTCACCTCCCGGAGTACTAGCTCTCCCAGGACAAAGGATTGTTTCCTTACTTTCTTATTGAAGTGACATTCAATTTTTAACTTATAATTTTGATTTCTTAGCTCAGAAACTGTCCTCTTTTCTTATAACAAGTCCAGCTTGTCTTTGCTGCTCTCATCATTTTCCTCTTCACTGTACCTTTCAATCCTTGTTGAAGGAAGCATAATTTCAGCGGGTACCACCACCTCTATGTAACACCCCAACTCTTAAAACCGGGATCATCTCATAAACCTCCAACCAATTATATTAACAACACAGCGGAATTCTTACAACGATTGGCACTAGTGGAAAAAATGTTTTTAATGACGGTTATTTTGCCTATATACCACGGTTCCAAACCGTGGTTAATACTCGCGTCGTATATTCGAAAATGACTATAAACCACGGTTCAAAACCGTCATTTAAAATCGAGGTTATAAACCACAGTTCATTTTGACCGTCGTTTAAGACCCCTTTCTCCCGTGAGATCATTGACTTTATACCACGGTTAAAAGCCCGAACCATGGTATAAAGTGAGTATTAATGACGGTTATTGTGTAAAACCATGGTATAAAATTTATAAAATCAACAAATAAACCACGGTTATTCATAAAACCGTGGTTTATAGTCTTTTTTTTTTCTAAAATCGCCGACAATTTAGCGCCGCCTTCAATCGCCGTGTTCGTCGGCGAGCATGTGTTCCTTGTTCAAGGCGCATAGCATGAAGAAGAGCCGTAGAGCATTTGTTCGACGGCGAGCATGTGTTCCTTCTTCAAGGCGCAGAGCATGTGTTCCTTGTTCGCAAAAATTACCGTGAAGAGGAGGCGCAGAGCATGAAGAAGAGCAGCAGAGCATTTGTTCCTTGTTCGCAAAAATTAATTACCGTGAAGAAGAGGCGTAGAGCATGAAGAAGTGGCGCAGCAGAGCAAGAAGAAGGCGAGAAGAGAGCAGAGCTTGAAGAGCGCAGAGCAGAAGAGGCGCATGTGTTCCTTGTTTTCCAGTTTACCGGTGGGTTGCGAAGTTGAAGAAGAGGCGCACTCCATGTTCGCCGGTGGGTTGCAAAAAAAAAGGAGTTGAAGAGAAGAAGAGTTGAGGCTAGCTAGAGAGGATGTTCGACTTGTTCGACAGTGTTGGTTGTAAACAGGGAGAAATATATCTAATAGAAGAAAGAGAAAGACCCGCGTTAATTTTCACCGAAAATTTGAATTCCCGCTTAGACTATATACCACGGTTCTACCAAAAAACCGTCATTTAAAGTTGTTTAAACATGACTAAAACGACGGTTGTCACAAAACCGTGGTTTAAAATACAACGCGTCAAAGTATATATGACGGTTCCACCCAGAACCGTGGTATATAATATAACGCGTCAAATATATGACGGTTCCGTCAGAACCGTGTATAAAATGCATCACGTCACGCTATATACGACGGTTCTGCGTGGAACCGTGGTATAAAATCTCCCGCCGACACTTTATGTGACGGTTATGATAATAACCGTGGTATAAGTTTTTAAATGACGGTTACGTGATTAACCGTGGTTTAAAGTGCGTCATTTAGAAATCTTTTTCTACTAGTGTGGTGTTACCGCCGTTAGTCACCCACGTGACTAACTAGGCATACTAAATTCTCCAAGATCTAGCTACGGTCCGATGGACCCAAATATACTGAACATTAGTACTTACAAGCCTTAACCATTTACATATTCTCAATACAAGGTATCTTATATCCTAATACATCATACTACATCTCATACCATTTACTAAACGAGTGTACACGCACAACTCGTGTAACAAAAGAAAACAACCCGAAGTACCTCTACCTGATCCTACTCTCAGGACGGTCGTCTTCTGTCGTTCACCTGCAAAATAAAATGGATGCCCCCTAGAGGCTCAGTACCTTCGCTGGTTCGATTCTCTTATAGCCCCCAAGGTAACGGAGCTACGACGACTACTTGCCGATAGCATGCGGTTGATTATTAATACAACATAAATAAGAAGTACAATAAACACCACACCACATATGAACAATTATAGTTAAAACACAATGAATGACTTAAAAGCGTTCCTTAAGTAAGTGAGTTAGCTTTTAACTCCTTATGTTATGATCTTTCTTATTCTCGGTCCAAGTCTTATCTCATCTCAAGTCTTATCTCAGTCTCAAGTCTTATCTCAGTCTCATTGTACCAACCGTTCTTTAATTAGAATTGGTTGTTTCTTATCTCAATGTTTATCTTTGTCGAGTCAAAAGTAACGCCAATGAGCTATCAACACCATTGGTTAAATAAACAATATTTCTTAAATTTGGGATTTAGGTGATCCCACTGCACCATCTTAATCTTGCCTCCCACCTTGAACCGTAATCCAAGGTGTAACACCCCTACCGCTAATACCGTCATTACCGTCCAATCTCCTTATACATTCATACTCACGCAGCGGATACATACTTACACAACGGCGGGTGGTACCATGCCGTTAGCCACCCATGTGACTAACAAGGCTACTACTACATACAACATCGGTCTGATGGACCGGAATATCCGAGTGCTACACAAATACAATCCTCACTTCAATTACCACTCCAGTACTACAATTCCCATTCAATACAATATTACACATAACCGAGTTTACTAGGTTCCAAATACAATTACAATACTTCTTCCAAGTTCATATATACTCATTAAGAGTTTACATCCACCAATTCCTCACACTACATACTTTCTAAATACATCATAGTGTACCCCTTGGTACATTTCTACATTCAAGGCTACAAGCCTTATACTATTTACTACAATCTACATGATGTTCCTAGAAGTCTAAGCGTGTCCACCGGTCTCTTCTGTGACCATAACTGCTTCGGGTACCTGCACACTAAAAACGTTGCCCCTACGGGCTCAGCTTACGCTGAATATGACTTCCGCATACCCCGCGTACTAGCGAGGGTACGCCGACCACTTGGTCGAATACATGCGATTCATTTTATTCATACATACATGCATACATGCTTTCATTCATAAGACTACAATACTTTATGCAAGGAATACATACATACACTTCAATACATACAAGGAATACAATATAAGCCATCCAATACATACTTACCTTCTTCTGAAATA
Organism: Limonium bicolor; assembly: GCA_023374045.1. Taxonomy (NCBI): domain Eukaryota; kingdom Viridiplantae; phylum Streptophyta; class Magnoliopsida; order Caryophyllales; family Plumbaginaceae; genus Limonium; species Limonium bicolor. The sequence continues at coordinate 97,350,901 of CM041778.1, forward strand.
CACATACGCATTACATACACAATACATACGCAATACATACACAATACTCAATTCTTGTTAGCTCCATTTGTCCACCCGGGTTAATCGGGTGGAGATTACTCTTTTACTCGGGGTCAATGACTTACACCAGCCAAGACCATTACTCATACAATACTACTTACTTTACTTACTACTTACTCAAGTCAAGTCGCTGGGACCTCCGGCCCAGGGACTACTCTGTCCCACCACCGGGATTTACTTGGTTCACTAATCCAGGATGCTACCCATTTAAGGGGTTTGGGCCGTGGACCAGCTTAAGAACCAGGAATCGGATCCAACCTCTTGTCTCCTCATCCTCACGCGTGGCCGAAACTATATCGGACTTCTACTCATTCTAATTTACTCAATACATACGTTAGGGGTTAGGTAGTTAGGAATTAGTAGAAGTCACACATTCCAAGCCACATACACAATACCTTGCTCATATACACATCCATACAAATACAATACATTACACAAGTACACTACAAGATACATATACAATTCATCATCATTCATTTATTTCATGAATTATACAAACTAGGGTTCAAGACAATATATCTCAAGAACAACCTAAAGCAAGCACACGTAAGTGCAATATAGTCCGATTCATGCATTTATCTTATTTAGGTGATCAAATAAGCACACAAATCGGGGTAACCAGGTTAGGATACAGAGCATGAAGAAATCATACCTGTCACCGTTGACTTTGGAACTCACCGACTCCCTTCGGTGTTTAACTAGTCGAATCCTATGACATACATACAATTGGGTGGTTAATTATCCATAACTAACCTTACTCATTACTTTCCCTACTATTTTCCAGTTTATACTTACTATCCCATTGTTACTTAAACATTTACTTATGTTACTTACTTAAATTACTTCCTAGGCTTGTTCATGGCCTTAATGACCTTTAAACATCATTATTAAGTCATAATTATCTTATACTATCATTACCCTTCATTACCCTACCTTAGATTAGCTTAAAACCACATTCCGTGAAGGTTTTGGTGTGGTTCGGGTTACTGTCCGGGTTACAAACCCGGACCATAGTGTTTGGTCAGTCTCGGTGTTAATTTATAGTGTGGTCCGGGTTTTCATGGTTGTAGGTTTACAAACTCGGACCATACGTTTGCAACTCTCTCGGTGTGAAAATGGGGTGGTCCGGGTTTAGGTCCTGGTTTGCAAACCCGGACCACTCCTTCTACAATGCAATCTGCCGAGTTTTTTGACTGGTCCAGGTTTGTGTACTGGTTTACAAACCCGGACCAGCTACAGAATTGAAAAATATGTATGTTTTTGAACTTGTTTCAAACTCCAAACTTCTACCAACTTCTTCCCCAATATTCCTACATATTATCTAGGGTGTTTTGACCCTAATTAAGCAATCAAAACTAGCCTAATCCATCTCTATACCAATCTGTTACAATACACCATTCACTGTCAAATTTTCTCCTCTGTTACAGTTTTCTTCTCCCATAAGTGCTACAGATTTTTCCTTTAACCTTTTCCATTCATACTCCCTCTACTAATGCTACTCCTAGCATCCTCAATGCATTACCTCAATCCTAGTTCCATCCCATTACCTAGCTCTTCCCCAAATCTGTTTCAAGGTGTTAAACCACTCACCTTAAGTTCTCCAAATACAGTTATTACATAGGTAGTTTCCTCCTCTTACACAACTAAGTCCTTCTATTTCCATACAAATTTGGGCAGAGGTTCCCCTTTATTTTTAACATAGCCCACATACATATCAGCTCACAAATGCTCATTCATACAACCTGTTTATTCAAAATATTAGTACTCACATTCCAACTTCACCCACTACACATTAATTCCCTGCACTTATATATCCATTACCCAAAGTTTTTTCCCAAGCTTTTAAACATCTTCTAAAGCTTCAAAACTGTTACATTCTCTTCCTCATTACACTACAACATACTTACTACTCATTACCATATACTTTACACAACTCTAATACTCAAAATCTGTTACACTAAACAATACAAAACCAACTCAAGGTAAGAGCATTTACCTTGTAAATTTTTGTTTCTCCTTCTTTCTTTCCCTTTCCTTCCTTTCTTTTTTCCTTTCCTTCTTGTTCTCGGTTTCAAATGGAGTTCACACTCCAATGCTACAACCCATACCATTACACATCAACTACTTAGCATTCATTCTTAACTAACCCTAGAATTTGTACATGTTTAAGGTTTTTAAAAGAGTATTACATTCCCATGAGTAGAGGGAGTTCTTGGTTAGCAAGAGACCAAGATTCCAGCACCAATGGGGAGCCAAATCGGCTAGAAAACAAGCACAAGACAAGGCTAAGTTTTGGATTTTCGTTTTGCCATAAGGGACTAGAAGAAGGTGGAGTTTCAAGACTATATTTTACCTCAAAATAATAAGGAGATGGAGGTGCTTCCAATGGTGGTCTCAAACCTTCAAATGGAGAATACCCATGGAGATGAAAATGGGGGTTTTCGATTTTTGAAAGGAGGAAGATGATCTCCTTTGCAAGGGGAATTCAATGGTGTAATTTTTGTTGCATTTGGAGAAGGATTGAGCCTTCAACAAGAGGAGTGAAGAGGAGGGCTGTGTGAGGGTTGTAAAATCGCCATGGCTGTCGCAAGAGGTAAGAAGAGAAATCAGAGAAGAAGAAGAAGTGTAGTACGTGAGGGAGTGAGGGGTAGAGGAGAGAGAATGTGAGAGTTCCCTTTTACTTTTTCCCCCCTTTTACTTTTTGACTTTTCATTTAATTAGCTAGTTTGTGTGAGTGTGTGTGTGAGAGCTTATTTAGCTCTCAAAACCGGCCCACACATTAGTACCAGTTGGAGTGTTTTTCGTCTTTTACAGAAAACACTCGTTCGTTTTTACCCGGTTTCGGTACTATTCACTAACCGGGCCCGTTTTCTCTGGAATTTTCTCATTTCTTAAACTTTATTGGTTATTAAGCTTCCATTAATGCTTAATTATTGTTATTTAATGGTTTATAATTTTTACGGGTCGTTTGACCACTTAAAGTCACGTTTTCGTGTTTTCTTGAAAAACGTGCGCGAAAGCTCTATTAGCGTTTTAATACATTATTTGGATCCGTTTCCTTTGGGACTTGTTCCCATATTATTTAGGCCTTATTAAGCCTTTATAATCCATATAATACGCTAACCGAGGTCTCATACCTCCTATGGTTATTTAACGCTTATTTAGCGTTTTTCACTTTTTAAGCGTTTCTTTATTTCTTTTGGATTTATTTTTCCTTACCAATATTACTTAGGCACCATTAAGCCCTTAAATACCTATTAGGATAATTTTAATCACTATATTTAAGGTCGGGGTATTTCACAAGGTGGCCGAGTCTATTTGTCGACTCTAGGCGACAAGTCCGAAGACAAGTCTTAATGGAGGACGGACCTGATAAGGATACCGACCTCCTAACTCAACATGCATGACCGGAGTCAGTCCCGGATTCCTCACCCCCAAGTTCCAGTTAGTAGAAGTGTCGATGACAATGTTTGTTAGTTAAACCTCTTTCGGTTACTACACAAACCAATATTAGGGAGTGTTCCATTTTCTTACACAATCATTTACTAATTGTAGTTAGTAAGCTCCCAAGGATAAGTTGTGTTAGTGCATCACAATCACCCAACAATACAATATTCTAGTTGCATGCTTTATCTTGTTTAGTCGAAGCATTTAAACAATTAACACACAAGTCGAGGGACACCTCATTAGCAAGCATGCTACAAGAAACCATACCGTTCACCGTTGACGTCGGTTGTCTACTCTCCTCCGGAGTCCCACTCACTCAAACCCTAAAGCGTTCATCCAATCGGGTGGTTAATTACTTTTAATTAACTTGGCTTAACTAATCATCAATGATTTCTGACTAATAACCACTATGTCATTGTAGTTCAATCTTAATCTCATAAGTCATTTACTTCTCATTATTTCTTAAGCTTGTTTATGCCCTAATGACCATTATATGTCATTAATTAAGTCTTAGCAATCTTATAATATCATTACCAAACAAGTCCCACCTTAAACCCTATTTTTCAACTTTCTGGAGCCTTTTTAGAGTGGTCCGGGTTTGTGTTCGAGGTTGTAAACCCGGACCATCTCTCGGCTAAACACTCTACCATAAAATGCACTGGTCCGGGTTTGTGTACCGGGATATAAACCCGGACCAGACCAATTTAGATTTAACTGTTTAAATGCACTGGTCCGGGTTGGTCCAGGTTGTCCAATTTGCTAGTTTTTAAGCTCTTTCCAACCTCAATTCTCACCCAATCTTTTCCTAAGCTTTCCCCATGTATAATGACATGTTTTAACATCACTTTAACACTTTCAAAACCTTCTAATTCATCCACCAAACTCACACTCAATTCCTTGATCATTTACTCAAACTCTTACAAATTCCTAATACTTATAACTTAGTTTCTTACACTTCCAACATGTAGACTTACCTAAAACCTCAACTAACCAAAGTGTTTCCTTTCAACCATCTTAACTACTCCTCAAGCATCATTATTCATCTTTATCTCCTTTACCCAAGCTACTCAAAGTTCTCAAGGTTATATTGCATCCCCATGCATAATTTCCTCTCCTATACATTTTATACTCACCATTCCCAAACTTGCACATATATATGCATCTTTAAACATTCTCTTAGCACTTTACATCATTTCTCTTTCATCTTGACCATTCTATATTCCTCTTAACACTTTCATCTTCACCATCCAAGTCCTCTCATTACCATCAAGATTATACTCACTAGTTCATAACTAAACCTCTCAAGACATTATACAACATTCTCCTACAAAATTTTGCACAATACAATGCATACCTCATACATCCATTTTGGTGTTATTAATCCACCCATTCGACCTCAAACTCCTCCTAAACAACACTAAGTCATCCTACTCCTCAAGAACACTTTAGTTTAGTCATTCTACCAAACAAAACCTCATTTAATGATTCCTAGTACAACCTAGGTCATAATATCTCCTTGAAACACTTTAAACTCTTAGTTCCTACTCAAATTTTGCCATAGCTTCTCTAGTATATTCTTATACCTAAACACTTAGTTTTTCATCCTTAAACAACCAAGAACACTCAAATCCTCAATAAACATTTACTATACACCACCACACTCTAACCACACCACATCATACTATAGTGCATAAACTTAAATTGCTTGGCACTTAGGCCCTTAAATGGCTTGGCTCTTAGGCCCTTAAATGACATAAATTTTAACACTGAATTTCCCACATTTAATAGCCTTCAACCTGCAATTACACCCATCAATCTCATAGCAATTATAATGCTCTCATAATTCATCTTATTCTTATCTTGCTAACTCATTTCCATTGGCTTCTTAGTCACAAGTTCACAAGCTTGTTCAAATTCTTTTCCTAGGTTATATAAACCATGTTGTAGTGTAAGCTCTAGGCTACATTTGGTATCTATATAAACCCAATTCCTTAAACATTAAACCACCTTAAGGTAAGTAATTTACCTTATGTTTTCAAGCTTTTCTCACTTTCCTCCTTTGGTTTTCTTGATTGGATTTCGACAAGCACTTTAGTTTCCTTGCCAATCTTCTAATCCATATTCCAATAATGTAATGAGTGCTAAGTAATATACCTAGACTCATGGAAATCATTCCTAGGTTTAAACAGAATTACTTAATGCACTAAATGGATGATTACCTTTGGAATTTAGAATGGACTTTGATAAAGTAAGGCAAGACTTCTTCTAGTATCTTGGAGATTGAATCAAGGCTAGAACAATGGCAAGACAAGGTGTCTCAAATGGTGATTTTCGGACATTAAGAGAAAATGAAGAAAACTTAGTTTTTCTTTAAGTTTTCTTACCTTGAATGAGAGAAGAAGCAAGGAGCTCTTCAAACTGAATTTTCCCCTTCAATGGA
>CM041778.1:97357347-97489537 GCA_023374045.1 Limonium bicolor
ATATAATACTCAGAGACTGGTAAGCCATTGATTGTGTTATTTGGAAGCCAATTGGACACAGTCACTTCCCGACTGCACCTTCAAAGGACAAAAGATGAAGAACTTTTCTCTGATTTTCCTCCTAAGAATGCAATGTTTTGATGTTGATCCTTCACTATCTTTCAAGACCAATCTCCTTGTTATGAGGATGATCGATTTAATTATAATTCCACCCGGTCAAGGCAGGAATCGGGCTCTAATGATGAGAGTTCCGGATGTGCTGGTCATGGGGTGAGAATTGCTCGCTTTTCCCACCGAATGAGAGAGCTTGCACCTGCGACCTCTAGCGATAGGGGATGGTCCCAGATTTTTCTTTGGGGAGAGCTTATTTTTGGATCGCCTACCACGCCTGAGGATGTGCGTGAAGGACACCTCCGGGAGGGAAAATGACAACCGAGCTTAGCCGATAACTCTACGTTCCTGGCATTAATATACCCACTTCACAATTAATTGCTTATTCGTCTTCTGAAACGGGCGGCTCTAAGGTACCGTCAGCCGACTGAAAAGCTTCGCCTGGACCAACTCCGACATCGTCTTCAGTTCCTTCACCTTGGCCACCGTCCTTCTTCGCCAGAGATGATCCGTCGTATTTTGATTTCTCATTGCAAATTCTTCATATCCTCGAATGGGGATTTGCAAATTACATGGGCTACATCTCCTACCGGATAGTGGGTAAGTTTTGAACCCATAACCGAAAATACACATTCTCCCTCTCAATTCCCGAAACGGACATATGTTCAATTAATGATGGGCTGATGACAATTGTTGCAAAACAACCGCAATTGGGAATTGCGGATTCGAAATGTGCACAACTCCCGCACTTGGGTAGTGCGGGTTTTTTTTTCTTTTGTTAAACTTCCGCACTTGGCAAATGCAGGTATTGTGCAATGTAGAAGCAGCACTTGCCAAGTGCGGGTACTGTGCAGTATATGATGGGCGGCCGCCCCCTCCCTTCCCTATATAAACCCCACTACCCCTCCTCATTTTCACACAAATCTCCTCATAATCTCTCTTATCCTCTCATATTCTCTCATATTCTCTATATTCTCTTGTTGGGTTAGCTTAGTAGGAGTAGTAGCAAAATTATTTTGCAAGTAAGATGGCGGAAGATAGATGCTGGAGCAGCTGGAGGACCCGGGCCAGATCAGACAGAGCTGTTTTCACTACAGACGACGCATATCTCTTGTGCGATATTATCTCGACGTGAGGTTAGTATTCTAATGCTAAAAATTTTTAATAGTTAGTTAAAATTATTATATTTAGATAATTTTAATAAAAGTTAGAGAGTAATTAGAGAATTTATTTATAATGAAATTAGGAGTATCGGCCCCTTATGGATAGAGTTTTGAAAAGGGCGTGGGGTGGGGAAGTTGGATGAAGCCCCACATAGACTGATTGTCCCATATTTACGAGTGCTGGTTGGGTATGGGGTCCTTCAGGTTAGTGAAATACCCCGTAATTAAAAATAGTGATTAATTAGGCTAATGAATAATTAGAAGCTAATTAAGTATAAATAATCATGAGGGAACAAATCCCGAAGAAAACGGATCTTAAAATGGATTAAAACCACTAACTAACCTTAAAGCGCGTTTTTCGAGGTAACCGTAAAAGTGTCTTTAAGCGGGTCAAATAGACCGTAATAATTTTGGTCAACTAAATAATCATTAATAAATATTAGTGAAGCTTTAGGACCAATAAAATCAATAAAACGAGAGATTAGTAAAAACTGTCAAAAACGGGAAGTTGTGGGGTAGAAGTATAATTAACACAAACCTATGTGTCCAATAGCAAATAAATTGCAAAACCCACAAGTGGGTTCGGTGGGGTGTCCGATTTTTGCCCCCTCACACCTCTCTTTACTCTCTTTTACTCACAAACAAACAAAATAATAAAACAACACTCACTTTATTACTTTATTTCCCTCACTCACAATTCTCTCTCCTACCCATTCTCCTCACTCACGTATTCCCTCCTCCCTCACTCTCTCTTTTCCTCTCTTCTTCAACCTCCATCGACATCCATGGAGAAATAAGAAACACTCACAAGCTACCACTTCTCTCCTTTGTAACTCTCTCCACACTCTTCCAAAAATTATAAAAATACCACCATTGTAATCCCCTCCTCAAGAGCTACATTTTCATCCTTCCAAAATCCAAAAACAAGCATTTTCGATTTTGAGGGTATACCCCATTTGAAGCTTCAACACCACCATTAGAAGGCTCTTGTTCTTCTTGTTCTTCTAAGGTAAAAATATCTTCAAAAACTTCATCTTTTTCTAGCCTAAATGGCAAAACGAAAATTTAGACTAAGCCTTGTTTGGTCTCTTGTATGTCCAGCCGATTTGGCATTTTGGTGGTGTGAGAAACCTTGTTCTTGAGCTATCCCAAACAGCTCTTGAGCTCTTGGAAGGTAATAAAGTTTCTAAACCCTAAAACCTAGATTAAAGTTCGATTAATGGTTAGGGTTAGTTCATAGTATTGAATGGTGTATGCGAATGGTTGTAGTGTTAGTGGATTGAGACTTCAAAACCGGTAGAGAAAGAGGAAGGAAAAAGAAAGAAAAGTTTGTGAAGTAACAAGGTAATATACTTGTCCTTATGTAGTCTTGTAAATGAGTATGTAACAGATTTTAGTAATGAAAATATGTATTGTAAAATGATAGTGTATTAGTAGAGCAATGTACAAGAGAGTATAAGTATTTGGAAGCCTTTAAAAGACATGTAAAACTGTCACAAAACAGATTGGGGATTAGTGTTGAGTGCAGGAAATTTTAGTGTTGTTTTGGTATTGATATTTGTATATGGGAGCTTGTATATTTTTGGGTTATTGCAACAGGTGAAATATGTGTCGAAATGTGGACTAGAACATGTGGTGAGAGTATAGAATTACAAGGGAGACTATGGCAAAATTTGCCTAGGGTTAGAACACTTAGAGAATTAAAACTAGGTGACTAATGTGAGTGTTGTAACAGATTTTAGTTTGGAGAGTTAGAGGGTGAGTTGAGAGAGGTAGGTAATGTATTCTAGATGCATAAGGAGTGCTAGAAATGACATTAGAAGAGGGAGATGTAGGAGGGGAGTGTAAGTGTTAAAACCTATAGCAAAACACAACTAGGGAATAACTAGTGCAAGTGTTGAAATGAAACTAGGAAAAATTATGTGAATAAGCTAGTAAAGAGTTGTGTGATGAATTAGGAAATGAATTAGCATGATTTAGAGTGTTTAAATTGTGTAAAAACATGTTGGGAGGTATGTAGGAAGATTGGGGAAACAATGGGAGAAAATGGGAAAGAAAAACAAGGTCTGTAGCAAATTCTGCTACCGACCGACCCAGAGTCTGGGTCGGACCGTGGGTCGGTCGGAGCTTAAGAACCGAGTATAAACCTTTCGGGAATGGACCGACCCAAGAGCCATGGGTCGGACGTGGGTCGGTCGGACCAAAAATTTCTGTTGTCGAAGTTTCGGACTTCGACCGACCCAGAGCCTGGGCCGGTCGGTGGGTCTCGGAGCTTGGACAACAGATCTGAAACTTTCGGTAATGGACCGACCCAGAGGTGTATGGGTCGGTCGGAATAGTTCTGGGTCGGTCGGGAGAAATTTCAGAAGAACGAAACTTACTGGAATGGACCGACCCAGGGCTTGGGTCGGTCGGTGGGGTCGGTCGACCCATAACTTACAAAAAAAAAACTAAAACTAAATGAATGTAACTAGTATATATATATATATGTATGTATACCCACCTATACATATGTACATGTATATGTAAGCAAGTAAACCAATGTAAGTAATCAAAAGCAAGTAAATAAAATGTAAGTATAGGAAAGGTAAGGACTTAGTGAATATAAGTTAGGAAACATAGTAAGAGTACGAGTTAAGTAATTGTGGATAGTTAATCATTCAATTGTGTGTATATCATAGGACTTGGTTTGTGACACCCAAGAACGTTTGGAAGTACGTACAGCGGTGAACGGTATGAATTCCTCATGCCCCGTATGCTATCTTGGTTACTCTGATTTGTGTGTTGTGTGTTAATTGATCACCAAATAAGATGAATGCACGAATCGGAGTTAATATGCATACTTGTGAATATGTAGTGTTGTATGATATTGTATATTTTCTTTAAATCCTAGTTTGTATAATTCATGAAATGGATGGATGATATGAATGCTTGTATGTATGTTGTATTGTACCGTGACCGAATATGTTTATGAATGGACTTCTAACTTATTCCTAACAAGCTAACCATTCTAACTTAATTTGGTAATTAAATTGGAATGAGTAGAAGTCCGATATAGTTTCGGCCACGCGTGAGGATGCGGAGTCACGAGAGGTTGGCTCCAATTCCTGACTCTTAAGCTGGTCCGCGGCCCAAACCCCTTAAATGGGTAGCATCCCGGATTGGTGAGTCAAGTAAATCCCGGATGTGGGACGGAGTAGTCCCCAAGGCCGGAGGTCCCGACGACTTAACATGAGTATAAGTAAGAATGTAAGAATGAGTAAGTAAAGTAAATGAAAGTAAGTAAGTATGTGTAAGAGTAAGCAATGAGAAACGAGTAAAAGAGTAATTGGCATACCGATTAACCCGGATGCCCAACTTGGCTAACCTTGTGAAGGTAAGTATTGTGAACTCTATTGTATTGTTACCTTGAAGTGAATATTGTATTGCAATGTATGTATGGTTGACATGTAGAGCATGATGTATGAAGAACTGCATGTTTATGGACGTCAAGTAGTCGGCGTGCCCTAGCTAGCACGCGGTATATGCGGAGTTCATGCGCAGCTTTGCTGAGCCCCTTGGGGCGATGTTTTTACTACACGCAGGTACCCGCGAAGGATGAGACTAGGAAGTGAAGTTTAATTTCTTGTCTTCTTTTTGTATGTAAACAATGAATTGGGAATGGTGTACTGAGTAGTACATGGCTTAGATTTTGACTAGCCGGTGTACCATGGGGTACACCTTTTTGGGATAATGTGAAAGGAGTATGATTGGTATAGATGAGAACCTTAGAAACTCATTCATTTAGAAGTTGGATTTGGGATGTAAGTATACACTTTAAAATACTCGGTAATCCTAGGATGTAAGAATGTATTTTGTAATTGTTATGCATTATGTTAGTAGCTCGGTACACTATTGGCATCAGACCGTCACTGTAAGTATTAGTAGCCTAGCTAACCGTATGGGCGGTTAGCGGCATTGTTTCACCCGCCGTAGTAAGTAGTAGTATTCCGCTGCAAACTCGTAGGATTAACAGGATGATTAGACGGTAAGCTTAGGATTAACGGTTGGGGTGTTACAGTTAGTCGTGAAAGGTAATAATTACATATGCAATGCTTTGGTTGAGAGATGGAGACCGGAGACACATACGTTTATGTTTCCATTCGGGGAGGTTTCTATCACTTTAGAGGACATGGCAGAGCTGTTCGGTTTACCTATCGAGGGTAGGCCGGTTATGGGTGCTACCAGTGTTGATGTTCAGGAAATATGCGCTGCTTTATTGGGAAAGACGCCGGGTATCGAGGACATTAAGGGGAACCATGTTCATTTAACATGGATATCTGAAATTTTTTCAAAAATGACGATCCAGAGTTGATTGACGGCGCCCCGGCTGCTAGGATTGCTCAGCATGCTAGGGCGTACATAGTGAGGCTGCTTGGGGGGACATTAATGCCGTCCTTCAATGGAAACACTGTAGACTGCTGTTATCTGTCTCTGTTGGCGGATTTTGATGTGGCTGGCCAGTACAGCTGGGGATCTGCAGTTTTGGCCTGGATGTATTGTCATTTGTGCATGGCCACACAGATTACATCTACGGGGTACCTCCTATGCAGCACCAGATTGCTTACTATAGGGCGTACTCGAGGATCCCACGGTTTTTATACGCCGGATTAGGCGGATTGATGATGATACACCATTGTGTTATCGGTATGTTAAATTTAGTTTATATATTTTGAATGAATTAATTTGCTCGTTGTTTAACAGTAAAAGTCTTTTTGAATGTTTGATAGATGGTTGCGGATGGACGCTGCCCACATACGCACTTTGCAGGATGCTAGGGCTGCGATTGATAATATGTCTACACCACCCTCTGCTGATGAAGTAAGTTACAAGCAGACTCAATAATTTCATTGAATTGTGTACTTTTAAATTAAAAGATGTAACTCTTGTGTTGCTACTGCAGTGGAGGTGGTTGCCTTATGCTGATCGACCACACCACCCAGGAGCTGAAGCCTACGCGTTGGTAGTTCCTCTCATCCATTTTAATATTGTTGAGGGACACCAACCAGATCGAGTCATGCGGCAGTTCGGTAGAGACCAACCTATTCCCGCCGCTCTACTTGACTGTGACAGACTTCACAGTCAAGAACGTTCTGGGCGTACCACCACTGACTGGGTATCTTACCTCGGTCCGTATCTGCATGTGGAAGAGTAGAAATGACCGGCGCATTCCTCTCCACACGTATCCCCTTTCACAACCGCTGGGACCTCAGTCTGCATACATGAGGTGGTACTCATAGCACAACATCCATTGGTTCACATCAGATGCTCGAAGGAACGCAGTTCTGGTATTATTTTTATAAATGTTAATAATTTTGGTTAGATGTTTATATAATTATATCTCTATCCTTTTTATTCTTAATATATGTCTCTTTTGTAGGGACAAGCAGTGCAGCAATTTGAGTATATGTCCCAGGACACTGATAGCAGCCAGTATGCGAGATATGTGGCTGATCAGACTGGGATATATGGGCACATGCGGTTCGGTTATGCACAGCCAGAGGAGTCTTTAGTCCCACCCCCTGCATTCCAAGTGTTCCAGCCGAGTTGGGATTGCATTGGCAACGACGCACCCCGGAGAGCTGCACACAGGAGGAGACATAGCGAGCGGCGGCCAAGACAGCCATGATATCGTGATCACTCTCCTCCTCCTGAGCATGTAGATCCCCACCAACATTTTGATGCAGTAGTTGACGTTGGGCATATGCAATATGATGCAGGAGTTGATGCTGGACAGATGGTAGTGGTTGAGCAGCCACATTCGCAAGCCCTACCTCTGCAGCCTTATGTAGGTGGTCCAGACTTTGGTTACACATCCCAGCCGACTGCGGGATACGTTCCTCAGATGCAGACTCCTGTTCCATATCAGCCAGAACCTGAAGTTGGCGGTAGTGCAGAGGGTAATGCGGCGTTACTTGATGACTTCCTTAATTCTAGTTGGTATTTCAGTTTATCTGAGCTGTTGGGTTCTGCTGGTAGTGTCGGGGCAGGTCCTAGTCAGACTTCACAGCACCTGACTCAACCAATTCCTACACTTTCTACACCCATAGTTGCTACACCGCATACCCCGCAGGCATCAGTCCATGAGATGACCAGCGATCAGCAGATTGATTACTTGGAGCAGATACCTGCATCGTCTCGCACGCCTGTGCAAAACTATCAGCTGGAGACTCTGCGAATGCAACTACGGTCGAACAGGAACCCACCAGATAGATACGGGGAGTGGACTCATTGATCTGCAGTGTATCTTCATTCTTGTATTTTAGTTTTTGTACCATTTTTTTAAAATTAAACAATGTATTTTGTTATTGTTTGGATTAGTAATTTTGGTTAGATTACACCTTCGTTTGTTTTTTGATATTTATATTGTGCCCATTTTTTGAGCAGTCAAACGACATCCGTTTACTCTAAAAATTTGCACACATGTAGTACTACATGCACACATTATTTTGTCCGAACCTCATCTCATTTGGACTTCTACAAGTGTCTAATAAACAAGGGCGAAGTGGCTGAGCTGTGCAATATTTTATATTTGAAAAACTGCAGCCTGGTGCTGTATTGCGCCCATTTTTTGAGCAGTCAAACGGCATCCGTTTACTCTAAAAATTTGCACACACGTAGTACTACATGCACACATTATTGTGTCCGAACCTCATCCATTTGGACTTCTACAAGTGTCTGATAACATGGGCAAAGTGGCTAAGCTGTGCAATATTTTATATTTGAAAAATTGCAGCCTGGTGCCGTATTGCGCCCATTTTTTGAGCAGTCAAACGGCATCCGTTTACTCTCAAAATTTGCACACACGTAGTACTACATGCACACATTATTGTGTCTGAACCTAATCCCATTTGGACTTCTACAAGTGTCTGATAAACAAGGGCGAAGTGGCTAAGCTGCGCAATATTTTATATTTGAAAAATTATCTAAGTGTTTCCTGACCTTTGTCTCTCTATTCTATGTGCTATTACATTACGTCACATCTCGTACACCGACTCTTGTTCTATGAAATCATCATCATCAGCTTCAACAGGATCATAAACGACAAGTAAAGCAATATGTTCCATGAAATCTTCATACTCAATATAATTTTCCATCATCTGATGTACTGATGTATCAGTACGTACGTGGAAAATCTCATTCGTAATCGTCCTTCAGTGACAGATACACCATTGTTGCTATGTTTTTGTGCCGAGAAAGAGCGTAGAGCACAACCTACTCATCGTTGCAGGTCACAGAGATATTAGGATACGGCATACTTATTTCTACGCGGCTATGGCCCATCCTTCTCTCGAAGTGTGCACCATGATGGTTGAAAGCGGCCCCGTAATTCACGTGCAAACTGAAAGGAAACTTCATTGGAGTTTGAGATCAAGGAGGGGTGTAAGGTATGAAGAATTCAAGTAGCATGCAAATATACTGAATTTGTCAGCAGTACATGAGTAATGAGTTTGGATGCAGGATACCCTTTTTATAATACAATTGTGACAGTCGTAACGGCTCATGTACACCCGCATTTGAGCAATGCGGTTCATTTGTAATAGTAACGGTCACAGGAACTGTACAACCGCATTTGCCAAATGCGGTTCTTTGTAATAGTAACGGTCACATGAACTGTACAACCGCATTTGGCAAATGCACAAGCACACTGTAATTTAAACAGCAGAAACATATTTCCTTAATTTAAACAATTGACGTCGAAGTGACGCGATCCTTAAAGCCAACAGCAGAACCGCATTTGGCAAATGCACAGGCACACTGTAAAGTTGAAAACGTAACACAGTCATGTCCAATTGTCCAGTCGCGTCAGAACTTCCTGCAGACGAATTTAAAAGGAACCGCATTTGGCAAATGCGGTTCCTGCACACTGTAAAGTTGAAAACGTAACACAGTCATGTCCAATTGTCCAGTCGCCAGAACTTCCTACAGACGAATTTAAAGGAACCGCATTTGCCAAATGCGGTTCCTGTACACGTAAAGTTGAAAACATGTTACAGACATGTGCAATTGTGCAGTCACGTCAGAACTTCCAGCAGACGAATGTACAAAAAAAACCGCATTTCCAAAATGCGGTTCCATAAAATGCAAAGTTGAAATCGTGTCCAGTCACGTGTAATTGTACCGTCGTGTCATAACTTGCTGCAGACAAATGTAAAAAACCGCATTCCCCAAATGCAGCTACTTTGCATTCTCCTTTTTGCTCGCCCGTCAATATATATATCCGCATAATCTCCATATGGTTGTCCATTGTATAGAGTATCTCTCAAACTATCTTCAATCACAGTGTTATCCAAACCAGTCCTAGCAAATAAATTCTAGATAATATCTTTCATCCCTCTCAGCATCTTTTACAGATTTCAAACTATCAAAAATTCAACCACAGATGAATTACCATTCATTTTATCTCATGGATCTTAATCGCCAAAATTTACCCTCAGACGATGAAGATGATAACTCTTACGTACCAGAAGAAGCCTTGGAGGAAAAGATCTAGATGATCTGGAAGTGGAGCCAGAAAATCTTCCAGACGACCCAGATATTGAGGATGATGGCACCGGTACGTCTAACCCACATTGTGGTGCTAGTTCCTCACGATCATTCATGGGTGCTGGTTTAGCGAATGCACAGGCACAGGTTCCGTCATTTATAAGCAAAATCGATTGGAGTGCTGTGAATAGTATACAGTCCGACGTGTACGTTACTGGAGCCCCATACTAGAGCGTGGGCCAAGAATTTGTCGAAAATTAGTTGTTCGAGTCTAAAGAAGAGCTGGTAACTGCAGTGCGCCAGTACCACATCCGGAAAAATTTGGATTTCGCACCGGTAAAGAGTTCGAGCAATATTTTCTGCATCAGTTGTAAGAACGAGCAAGGTGACTGTCCATTTACCTACATGCGGTGGCTTCCAGGTACACATTGGAGTGGAAATTAAAAAAATATGTTGCTCACACATGTCACCCAAGCCTGTAGGGGTGTTCATAACGGTTAACCGGCTTTTCGGTTAACCGGATTGTCGGTTAGTCAAATTTAATACACCGTAACCGGTTCATTTGGAAGCGGTTAACCGGGACCGGTTAACCGTCGGTTTCGGTGCGGTTTTACCGATTTAACGGTTAACCGAAATGATGCAGATTATGTGTTTTTTCTATAATTAGTAAACAATGTGCGGTTTTTTCTGGTTTTGTTGTGATATTGAACCGGTTAACCACCGATTTTGATTAGATTTTATTGGTTTTGGTATAATTCTAACCATTAACTATATAATTGTAGATTTATTTTTGGTAAATCTAATAATTATCCATATAATTTTATACTTATACTCAAAAAATTAAAAAATTAATAAATTAAATGCTTAAACGGTTTTTTCAGTTAACCGGATCCGTCAAAATCAATAACCGGAACCGGAACCGGAACCGGGAAACTAAACGGTTCGGTTAACCGAACCGGCAAACGACTTCGGTTAACCGGGTTTCCGGTTTCGGTTTCACCCTTCCGGTCCGGTTTGGCGGTTCCGGTTTTCCATGAACACCCCTACAAGCCTGGGCAGTCAAGATCATCGTCAGCTAAAGTATCATTTTATCGCCTCATTTATCCTCCCTTCTATCAGAACAGACCCGACTATAAGCATCAAGAACGTGATACAGCTCGTGCAGAACGAATTCAGCAGACGAATATCGTACAGAAAGGCTTGGCTAGCCAAGTGTGAGGCAATCGAGCAAATTTACGGAAATTGGAAGGAATCTTTTGCCCAGTTACCCAGGTACCTTCTTGCAATTCAAAATTTTGTGCCTAACACGGTGGTGGACATGAAGTCATGTGTGGAGACGAATGAGGATGGGGTTACAATTAGGAGGTTTGTTCGGTGTTTTTGGGCATTTGGACCATGCATTACAGCTTTTCGATATTTAAAGCCCCTACTTCAAGTTGACGGTACACACTTGTATGGTAAATTTAAGGGTAAGTTGTTAGTAGCATGTGCTCAGGATGGTAATAACAAAGTTATCCCTATTGCTTTGCAATAGTCGAAGGGGAAACCAATGAAGCATGGAAGTACTTCATGTACCATGTGCGTGGTCATGTAGTAGGCTTACGAAGTGGTGTTTCTATCATATCCGATCGTTGTCAAGGAATCATCAAGACGATGCAAGAGGAGGTATATTGGCAACCACCGTTTGGATACCACTACTACTGTATCCGACACATTGCTTCAAACTTCAATGCAAGATTCAAAAACAAGGAGTTGAAAGACTATTAATAAAAACTGGTATTAATCTACAACCTTCTTATATTTCGCATTTCCAAACACCATTACTTGTTGATGCTTACAACTCTATACGTATACCTTATTGGAAATGCAGCTTACATGTTTTCAAGGGATAAAGTGGAACGTAGGATGTTGCATTTAAAGTCGGCAAAGCCAGAGATTGCAACTTTTCTAGACCAACTACCCCTAGAAAAGTGGTGCAGAGCTTACGACGATGGTAGGCGGTGGGGTCATATGACATCTAATTTGGTGGAGTGTTTTAACGAAGTGATGAAGGGTGCTCGCATGCTACCGGTGAAATCAATAGTAGAGGCCACACTATATAAATTAATGGGTTATTTTGTGCATAACGTCCAAACATATACTGCACAGAGAAATTCAAATGCTATGTTTACAGAGCATTTAGTCAATGCAATGAACGTAAACGGCCAGTACGCAAGGAGGCATGGTGTTATACTTTGTGACCCGGTTACACCTATTTATGAAGTTGATGACCAAGGGGATAGTACTGCAAGACGTCCTCGTGGGAAGTTTAGGGTGCCAATGACTGACAAAACTTACGAATGCGGAGAGTGGCAAGCATTCAAGTACCCTTGTTCTCATGTTATAGCCGTGTGTGCAAACTCAGGAGCTCGATGGCAAGACTATGTTGATGATGTCTACAAGTTGGATACGATGATTAAGGCATTCGGGAAAGTTCGTTTTAATACCCTAGGAAACAAGAGCAACTGGCCAGAGTACAACGGTCATGTCCTAGTGCCAAACCCAATGTTGGAAAGAAAGATCAGAGGACGCCCATCTCACTCACGAATCCTACAGAGATGGAAAACAAGACAGGGAGCCTAGACACTGCTCAATTTGTAGACAGTCGGGCACTCAAAAAAGTCATGTCTGTTTAGGGGTAGTTACCGTTAGTTTGGCATGTATTTTCTTAACTTTCCTACGTTTAACTAATAGTGTAATGTGTTTTAATCGCTCCTGCATTGACAGGTTGTGCCTTTAGCAAGCACAACAAAAAAGGGTGTAATGTTAATTGTTAACCACGTTTTATGGTTCACTGATGTTTTTATAAACTCGTATGTTATGTGATACTATAACAATGTACAAAGTCTAATATTATGTTGATCTACATATACACAAGTCAGCCAAACACATGAGTAGAAAAAGCTGCAAATGCAACTTCCTCGTACTCCCGCGTTAGAAAGGACTGCATAAAAAACAAAACACAGTTCTTTAAAGGTTAAACTAGATTTAGTGAACTGCCTGAAAAATCTCTGTCATTGGCAGATTCTGCAGATCACTGCCTGAATTTGCCAACAACAGAGGTCTCTCGAACAGTGCACAAGTGTCTATATGATCTCCAAAAACTTTATAAGGGAGATCCTTCTGTCTTCTAAATATTTTAGAGATCTTGTAGCCGCACGTTCACTATTTGAAAAAACCCATCGATATCGATTGCGCTTTTTCAAGCGTGCACATGCACCTACAAGATCTCCAAAATGTTAAGAAACATACGGAGATTTGTGTAAAGAATGGGAGGGTTAGGTGGTATTTATATGGATGGAAGGTCTGGCGCCCATCATAAATTGTCAAAGGAAAACCGCACTTGGCAAGTGCTGGTCTTGACTTGCACAGGTGCCGCACTTGCCAAGTGCGGTAGTTGTGCAAAAAAAAAAAACCGCAATAGCAGTGTGGGTGTTTCGCATATTTCAGATCAACATTTGCCAAATGCGGGAGTTGTGCAATATTGTCATCAGCCGTCATTAATTGAATAATTTGTCCGATAGAGGAAATGAGTTTGCCATTTGGCATTTTGAGGTGCTTCGTTCTCCAATTCGATGTGATAATCAAATATATTATCTCATAGTTACCATGATGTTAATTGGCAATTATAGCTGACTCTACCTGAATAATGTAAAATTGTAATTCGAAGAAAATCACCGTACCATTATCCCAAATAATCAATATTTTTAGAAACGGAAATTTCATGAAATGTCACTATATTTTTGGCTAATTCATAAAATACCACTACAAAAAAATAAAGTCACAAAATGTCACTATATTTTTGTAAAACATGGAGACCCTAGAGGTTACTTCACAAAATATAAGTGCAAAATAAGAGGACAGAGATTTTTTTTAAAAAAAAAAATGTTATAACTCACAAATATAAGTGCAAAAATAAAAAAAATCATTGTTCATCGTTTTTCATGCTCTTCAAAACAAGATGCGTCATGGATATGTTTTGGTAAACTTAAATTTTTATATTTTAAGAATGAGTAAATGTTAAGTATTTTTAAAGTGAATCTTATTCATTAGCAAATGAATCTTCTTTATAAAAAATGACCTTATTCATTACAAAATGAATCCTAAACACTCAAAAATCACCATAGTAAAGTTAAAAACGTCGAAGACATTTGTATAGTTTGTAGTGCAGGGTTTAGGGTTCACTTTCAATAAATGAAAGGTTCATACTGTCCGCATAAGTTTGTGGTAGGATTAACTTTTACTAATATTAAACAAATATTCACTTTTCTTAAACTTTTGATTCACCTTTAAAAAACCTTTGATTCACTTTTCTTAAACCTCTGATTCACTTTTCTTAAATCTCTTATTCACTTTAGTTAAACAATCTCTATTTACGAGAATCACTTTTCTTAAATCTCTGATTCACTTTTCTTAAACGTGTGATTCACTTTATAAAAACCTATGATTCACATTTTTTAAACCTCTTAATCACTTTAGTTAAACAATCTACGCTTACGAGATTCACTTTTCTTATTATCTGATTCTAACAACTTGTGATTCACTTTTTAACAACCTTTGATTCACTTTTCTAAACCTCTGATTCACACTAGTCAAACAATCAGAATCACTTTAGTTAAACAATCTCTGTTTATGAGATTCACTTTTTTTAAAACCTCTTATTCACTTTTACGAACTCTCTGATTCACTTTTTAACAACCTTCGATTCACTTTTTAATAACCTTTGATTCACTTTTCCTAAACTTAAGATTCACAATACATTGTAAAAAATATGTACATACAAAAAATAAAAAATAAAATTTATCAAAACATATTCATGTTTGGTCTTTCGAAGAGCTCGAATTATGATGAACAATGGTAAAAATTTATGTTATTTGGACTTATATATATAAAATACAATATTTTAAAGTTTTACAAAATGATAAACCACAAAAGACAAAATAGGTGCCACCTACGAGGTGGCCCACCTCCAGCTTCGAATTCGCGTTTGTAAAAGTCCATGAAATGCCAATATGTCATTGACTAGAAGTAAAAAAGACAAAAAACCCCTACTAGTTAACAAAATACTTTTAAAGTTCACAATACGCCTCTAAGTGTTAAAAAATTCACTAAAATTCATAAAAAAATCAAAAAACTATAAAAATATAGAACTATAAAAGTACTTAATTTTTTTAAAAAAATTATTAAAAAATATATTATTATCATAAACATTGAAAAAAAGTAAATATTTCCTAGATATTTTTCAAAATTATTTAGTACCATAAAAAAGATATAGAGTTTTAAAACACATATAATTTATACTAATTTTTCTACAAATTTAGACCAATATAGTATCATAACTTATACCAATTAATTACCATATTTATACCAATTAGTTACCATAATTAACTATACATTTTTAAATTATATTTTTCTAAGAATTTAAATTACTTTAATTTTTATTGGAACTTTGTAATTTATATTCTATCTTACAGATGCCTTTATGACATAATATAATCTATTTCGAATAAATAATTTAAATTGATAGAAAATAGATAATTTGAAAATGTATGATACAAGTTATGGTAGTTAATTGGTACAAGTTATTTGGACATTAGTGTTGTTTTATAAGTATTGGTTAATAGTTAAACTTCAGATAATTTTTTAATTACTATTTTTAGGGCAGGTTTGGATACGCCAACTCAATCTTTAATCCAGAACTATACAACGGCTAATTTCAATATTGAATTGATATCAGAGGGGCAACAACCCTCTAGAATATTAGAAGATAAAGAAGTACACGAATTTAGGTAAATTTTAGGTGTCTTATGTATGGGTAAAATTAATTATGATTTTCTTGACCATATTTAGATTAGATATATTTGTTATTGATTTTATTTGCCAACATTGTTTAGATAAATATATATTTTATGAGATAAATGATTCTATATACTACTATATATACGAGTTAAGTTTAGGTTTTGGGGTTTTCTAACGCATTAGAACATAAAGAAGAGAAGTAAGAAGATGTTGTTTGGGATTCAGTTGTTCTTGTCGTGGATTCCAGAATATGTGATTAAGTAACATGAGATATACTTGAATGTAACAAGATTTCTCCTTTCTAAAAATTCTTCGTAAGTCATGGTCTCACTCTCACCAAGCCTTAGACTGATTCCATAATCTTCCAATTGTTTAAAGGAAAGAAGCCAAGATTGGACACCATAGTAAATCTTGTAACATATGCTCTGGTCTAAGGTTAGGGTTTTATCTTATGGTTGTATCTTGTGAGTGCTTCAGTATGGTGGGGAATGGGATGAAGGGAGGAGCATAATGGCTGGTGACATGTACTTTGTACCTCTTACTCGTTTTGAATAAAGACCCTAGGCCAGAATGTATATGCCGACAATACCTAATTCTCTCCAAGACTGACCTAGAAAAGGTTACATACTTGATTCAATCTCAAATGAAAATATGGATATGACATTGATTACCTAGATGCATTTTGCTGTCTTCGGCTTTTTTCTTTTAGACTGCAAAGTAGTAACCCTAATGGGCGTTTGATTTGAGTAAGCAAAATAGTTTGTAGACTTTTTGTTTGATAATTTTCCTTATTTTAAGCAAGGGATTAAAATTAATTTAAATCTCTGCACTTGCTATTAGGAGATAGATTCCCTTTAGTACAACTTGATGGGTGGCCGACAACTATTGATCCATTGATGATGACATGTCAATATTAAGTGTAGTTATTGACCGATAATTCATTTTATTTTCGGTTACACAAACAAACATCAAATTATTAGGTTTGTGAATGAGAGAAAACAGAGAAAGATAAAACGATGATAGGGTTTTCTTATTATCACAACTGAGTACAGTAGTCTCTATTTATAGAGACGATAAGGGTAATATGGACATTCACTATATATATTTATATATATAACACTCCCCCTTGAATGTCCGATGTTGATTGCCTCGTTAAAAACCTTGCTTGGAAAAACCCAGTGGGATAAAAACCAAGACTAAGGAAAAAAGAGTGCAATCGTAAGTTCTCCCCCTGAACTAAATGTCACTTCAAATCTCTAAATCTACATAGTCCAATCTTGCGGATTAACTTTTCAAAAGTTGAAGTTGGAAGTGACTTGGTGAATATGTCTGCCAAATTTTCACTTGAACGGATTTGTTGTACATCAATTTCTCCATTCTTCTGAAGCTCATGGGTGTAGAAAAACTTGGGAGATATGTGCTTCGTTCTATCTCCTTTGATGTACCCGTCTCTCATCTGGGCTATACAGGCAGCATTGTCTTCATATAATGTCGTGGGAATTTTCTGATCAAAAGATAGACCACACGTCTCTTGTACATGATGGATCATGGACCTCAACCAAACACATTCTCGGCTGGCTTCGTGCATTGCTAGAATTTCTGCATGATTAGAGGAGGTGGCGACACTCGTTTGCTTTATAGACTTCCATGATATGGCCGTACCTCCATGAGTAAATACATAACCTGTTTGTGACCTTGCCTTGTGGGGATCAGATAGGTAGCCAGCATCAGCGTAACCTACTAGACCAGACTTAGGTGTCTTTGGAAAGAATAACCCCATATCCATTGTACCTCGAAGATAACGAAGTACATGTTTAACACCATTCCAATGTCTTTTTGTAGGAGCAGAGCTATATCTTGCTAATAGATTGACAGAAAAAGCTATATCAGGTCGAGTATAACTCGCCAAGTATGTTAATGCTCCAATAGCACTTAGATATGGGACTTCAGGACCAAGTAACTCTTCGTCACTTTCACGAGGTCTAAATGGGTCCTTGTTTATATCTAGGGACCTAACAACCATTGGGGAGCTCAACGGATGAGCATGATCCATATAAAATCTTTTCAACACCTTTGTAATATATTGAGTCTGGTGTAGGAATACCCCACTTGGTGAATGCTCGAGTTGCAGTCCTAGGCAGAACTTTGTCTTACCAAGATCTTTCATTTCAAATTCTGACTTTAAACATTCAACAGCTTGTTGAAGTTCTGCAGATGTTCCAATTATGTTGAGGTCATCAACATAGACTGCAATTATAACAATCCCAGATCCACTTTTCCTTATGAATATACAGGGACAAATCGAGTCATTCTTATAGCCTTTCTTAAGTAAGAAGTCGCTAAGGCGATTATACCACATACGGCCCGACTGCTTTAGTCCATAGAGGGATTTATTCAATTTAATAGAGAACTTTTCTCTAGAGCTTGATTTAAATGCTTCGGGCAATTTAAATCCCTCTGGTAGCCTCATATAAATGTCGCTATCAAGCGATCCATATAGATAGGCTGTAACCACATCCATTAAACGAAACTCAAGATTTTCTTGGACTGCCAAACTAATCAAGTATCTAAAACTTGTGGCATCCATAACTGGGGAATAAGTTTCTTCATAGTCAATACCAGGTCTTTGACTAAAACCTTGTGCAACTAGACGAGCTTTATATCTCACAATTTCATTTTGCTCGTTTCTTTTTCGCACAAACACCCATTTATAACCAACTGGTTTTATCTTACTGGGTGTATGGACCACTGGTCCAAAAACCTCACGTTTTTTAAGTGAGTTTAATTCTGCTTCAATAGCATCTTTCCATTTTGGCCAATCATTTCTTTGTCTGCATTCTTCAACAGACTTTGGTTCATGATCCTCTTCATTATTCATAACTTGTAGCGCTACATTATATGCAAAAGTTTCATCGACGTCAATTTCATGTCGGTTCCATCGAATTCCAGTCATGACATAGTTTATCGAGATCTCTTCATTATCAATATTTGTTTCAGGTACCTGATTTTTCTGCATTTCTGCAACTGTCATGTCTACAGACTCTTCAAGAGTCTCACCCTTTTCACTTAGACCATCTTTAATGCATCCCTTTCGTTTTCGAGGGTTTTTATCTTTGGAACCGACTGGTCTACCACGTTTTATACGTGTGTTAGACTCATTTGCAACCTGTCCTCCATGGACATCAATTTTAGCGGGAGCATTTTTAGCTGGCACATACGACTGTGTCACCTGATTTAGGTCAGTAAATGCATCAGGCAATTGGTTTGCCAGCTTTTGGAGATTAATAATATGTTGAACATCTTGTTCACATTGCTTAGTGCGAGGATCGTAATGTAGTAATGATGGTTCATTCCATGTAATCTCCTTTACCAATTGCTTATTTTCTCCCCCTAATGATGGGAAATGTGACTCATCAAAATGACAGTCAGCAAATCGAGCTGTAAACAAGTCCCCAGTTGTTGGCTCGAGATATCTAATAATTGAGGCAGATTCAAGCCCAACATATATTCCCATTCTTCTTTGAGGCCCCATTTTGGTTCTTTGCGGTGGAGGTATAGGAACATATACCGCACAACCGAAAATCCTCAGGTGAGAGATATTGGGTTCTTGACCCGTAACCATTTGTAATGGTGACAACTTATTAAAGCTTGTTGGCCTGATGCGAATCAAGGTAGCTGCATGTAATATAGCATGTCCCCACGCAGATACTGGGAGTTTTGATCTCATTAGTAATGGTCTTGCAATTAACTGCAGACGTTTGATCAAAGATTCTGCCAACCCATTTTGGGTATGCACATGAGCTACTGGATGTTCAATGGTTATTCCAATGGACATGCAATAGTCATTGAAGGCCTTGGAGGTAAATTCACCAGCATTATCCATGCGTATGGATTTGATTTGATTATCAGGAAAATTTGCTCGCAATCGAATCAATTGAGCCAATAATCTTGCAAATGCCATATTACGGGTTGATAATAAGCTAACATGTGACCATCTGGTTGATGCATCTATCAAAACCAGAAAATATCTAAATGGTCCACATGGTGGATGGATAGGTCCACATATATCACCCTGAATCCTTTCGAGAAAAGCAATCGGCTTTATCTCGAGTTTAACTGGTGATGGCCTTATAATTAGTTTTCCTTGAGAACAAGCAATACACGGAAAACTATTTAGTTGAAGAAACTTTTTGTTTTTCAACATATGACCACATGAATTTTCCATAATTCTTCGCATCATGATGGAACCGGGATGGCCTAACCGGTCATGCCAAGTTTTGAAATCATCAAAATATTTCAGTTTTTCAACAACATGTATTTCTGTTGTATTAATATACGCAGGGTACAACCCAGAGGAAATAGCAACTAGCTTTTCCAACATTTGTCTCTTTCCTGCTATCACTTTTGTGATGCCAATATATTCAATATTTCCATCATTCCCCGTCTCAATGTGATACCCATTCCGGCGTATATCAATGAAACTCAACAGGTTTCTTTGAGACGTGCTGGAAAATAATGCATTTTCAATGCATATTTTTGTTCCCTTAGGTAGAGTAATGGTTGCTTTTCCAGACCCTTCAACAATACTCGTACTACCTGATATGGTAGTAACCTTTGGCGCATAATTTAGTAAATAAGAAAAATATTTCTTACTCTTAAGAATTGTGTGCGTTGCAGCACTATCAATAAGACATACGTCTTCACCATCCATCAATGAAATTCTTCAATGGTAATTATTATTACAATCTGTCATATAAATAAAATAAACAAATATTAGGAACGATCCTATAGGTATCGTTTTTATGACATCATTTTAATATCAGAATTGAAAACTTTCCGGCACGGTGCCTTTTTTCTATAAATAATACTAAAATCAAACTTAACAGGCACAATGCCCTATATAGCGATGTAACCATCATAGAGGTCAAAACTTGACATATGAACATACAATTATTATACGATGTCGCTTAATTAGATTTTTTTTTTTTGAACAACTATCTATCATAAATTTTCACTGGTGCTATACCATCATGATTCTTCATAAAGCATAATACAATGCTCACCTCGTACAAAAATGAATATATAAATACGGCTGCATATGAATTAACCAGGTGTTATACCATCTTTTCGATGAGTGATCTACTCAATATCATTTCTTTTAAATATATTATAATGATTTCTGGCGCAATGCCAATATCATATTATATCAAAATTAAAGTTTTCAGGTGTGATACCTTTATAGCATATCAAAATTAAACTTTCAGGCACAATGCCCTTTTCATTTTGGTAATGTTGACTATTCATAAACACTTTTGTCATAAGATAAACAGATATAGAGACGATTATACATGTATCGTTTTCAGAACATCGCTTTTATATAGCATCAAAAGCTTTCCGGCATAATGCCTTAATGATTTACAAATTAAAATTTAACAGGCGCAATGCCGTATGTAGTGATATAAGCATTATAAATAATAATAAACAAATAAAATTTGAACCATATATCAAAACAAAATAAATAAATAATGTATAATAAATGGAAATATTAAATAACAATAAGATCAGGCACGATGCCCCACGTGATAAATAATTCTGGCACGATGCCTCACGTGATAAATAAATCTGGCACGATGCCTCACGTGATAAATAAATCTGGCACGATGCCTCACGTGATAAATAAATCTGGCACGATGCCTCGTGTGATTTTAATTTCTGGCACAATGCCTCACACGATACATAATAAAATAAACAACGAAATAAATAAATGAATAAATAAATAAACTGAATTGGATAAATTAAACACCACAAAATAAATGAAATAAACTTAACAATAAACAAAATTTGCGCAATGCCTCACGTGATCAGTAATATCTGGCATGATGCCCCACGTGAAATTAATATCCGGCATGATGCCTTACGTTAATAAATAAATAAGTGCGAAGCATAATAAATTAAACAAAAAAATATATATTAAAATTAAATAATAAATAAGAATCTGGCGTAATGCCTCACGTGATAAAAATTTCAGGTAAAATTAAATAATAAATAAGAATCTGGCGTAATGCCTCACGTGATAAAAATTTCAGGTATAATACCCCACGTGATAAGTATTTCTGGCACGATGCCTAACATGATACATAATAGATAAACATATAAATAAATAAATTTGTAACATAATGTAAAATAATAAAAGGAAAATTCCTCGCCTCCCTAAACAAACCCTAGGTTTCTAGGGACTCTTGGTCGATGGGTTGGTGCACGGCCGGCGAGAAAAAAATGACACGAACCAAATGTTTGCAGAATTGCGGAATGATCATGTTTCATATATATTTTTTTTTTCATCAATCGAGGACCTTTCTTTTCAACATCATAAGGTCTGAGCATCACTAAAATAATAGCAATTCAATGTTGAAAAAATCTTCCCTTATCCCAACAAGTCAAATTGGAGCAAACCGTTTTTTTTTCCTTTTCGAACGACAATGGATTCTCAGCCCCTTGTGGTGTGATGTGTTTTGCGTAGGGGATTATTTTATTTGGATCTATCACTTCCTTTCACCTATCTAATCGTCATCTAAATCCAAAAATATATTAAAAGAAAGAAGTGATGTTAGGTGAAATCAAGGAACTGTGAAAAAAATGGGGAAGTGAGACGATGACATTCAACTACTTTGATGTGCGCACGGCCATTCATTGCTTTGAGAATTCTCATCAACAGATGAGTCGTACTGAAATGAATAACTTGAATGAAGAAAGTAAATAAAATAAAAAGGGAGATATTTCTCGATCAAAGGAAAATTTGGATCGGCAACTATGGTGGTTACCTAGTGAAGATGATGGTGATGAGGAACCTGGTTACTTCACAATTTTAGAGCGTGCTGATAACGTGTTGTGAATGAGAGAAAACAGAGAAAGATAAAACGATGATAGGGTTTTATTATTATCACAACTGAGTACAGTAGTCTCTATTTATAGAGACGATAAGGGTAATATGGACATTCACAATATATATTTATATATATAACATAGAGTAAATTATTTATTTCTTGATTTCTTGTTGTCTCCTCCGTCTAAAACAAACGTCCCCTATATTGCATACATCCCAGATTTTTGGTACTAGATGTAAACATGCTTTTGCCAACCGGCAAACAATAATCACTAAATTTAATTTTTTCAAGCTAGTTCACGCCTTTTAATTTAAGTTTAAGATTGATCTTTTACCATTATTACTATTGTAATGTTACTATGGCATAGAGCTGATGAAATAGGCGGCGGATCGGGTTTGGGCCGGGTCTGGAAAGAATTTTAGACCCATCGACTCTGTTTCTAATGTCTAGACCCGGTTTTTTTTATTTTTGGGCCGGGCCGGCCAGGCCCAGTTTTTCCTGACTTTACCGCTATCTGGCCTGTCCGGCCCGGTTTTTATTTTTTTGTATAAATAATAAATAAAATTTGAATAAAAAATAAAGTTCTAAATCAAATTTTAAATAAATAAGAAAATTACATAAAATATTAACAATTAATAAATTCTAAGTAAAAATTTATATATAATATGTAAAAATTACATTAAATATATTATATTATAAGATTTTTAAAATAGGTCGGGCTTTCTTTCGGACGTAAAATTTTACTAGAGTCCGACACGGTTTTTAATTCGGGCCTAGTTTTTTTGTTCAAACCCCCCGAACTTTTTCAAACCCGATTTTTCGGGTTTCTTTTCGAGTTGGGTTGGATTGGGTTTGATGAGCTCTACTATGGTATTGATGCTTCAGTATTCATATAACAATTTTCTTCTGGGTGTAATAGAAATTGGTATTTTAATTAAACGAAAGGATGACACTGCAGCTAAAGCTGATCAAACGTAACTCGATCCGGTTTGAAAAATATCCCAAAAAATCAGGTTTGAAAAAAAAAATTCTGGTAGATTTGGATAAAAAATCTAGCCCAAATTAAAAATGGGGCCGAACTACAACAAAATTTTGACTGAAAATATCCTTGTCGAGTTTGAATATATATTATTTTTAAATATATGTTTAATTTTTAATTTGATTTTTATATAATTTCTATAAAATTTTATTTAGAATTTTAATAATTTTTAATAGTTTATGTAGAATTGTATTACTTATTCATATTTATTTAATTTTTTTTAATTAGTTATAAAAAAAATGAAAAAAAATCAGGTCAAACATGTCGGTAGCAGCAAAGTCAAAAAAAGAAACTATTTAAAATTCTTTCTAGACCCAACCCAAACCGATCTAAAATTCTTTATGGATCGGACCCAAACCTGACCGGTCCGCGACACTGCACTATTAAGTGACAAAAGGAATAATTATCATGAATCGTGAAAACCAACGAATCGACACCGGAAACAGCGATTTTTCTTTGATTCGATGATGCATGAAATGGAAATCTTACTGTAGGCGCAGCAGCTTACGTGTTTGGAGGAATTTATTAGCCGACCTGATAATTTCGGAGGACTCCGGCCCAACGTCAGACAATTGCCAAAGTGGGGAAAACTTTGACACTGTCGTGGGTTATGTATGCTTCCAGTTTGATATATGAACTGGTCAAACCAATTACTATATGCATGTATGCAATTTTTTGGCTATGTTTATGTAGCCAATTCCGTTATACTCAATAATTTAGTCATTCGTAAAATACAGAAAAGAAAAAGAAAAAGGGGTAAGCAAAACTAAGTGCATCTTTCTTTATTTTCGGTGGACCTGAATGAATTGATCCAAGAACTATGTAGTCCTTGTGTTGAAAGCTGTTTTCTCTCTTCTCTTCTCTTCGTCTTATCCTTTTCTTCTCTTTATCACTATTTTTTCTCTTCTCTTTCACATGTTGTTTGCTTGATAGTACTACTTCTATAGTCTAGATGTTATTTTACTTAGTAGTACTACTTTACTTCTAGTTTCTCTCTCGAATGGCCTGATAATAAAGATATTTAGTGTCGTTATGGGTAATGGTTTGTTATTGTTGTTGGTTAGAGACAATTGGTTCTGATTAGGGTTCTAGATTGTAGTGTGTGAGAAGAGTGATTTTGGAGAGGTGTATTGTAAGGTGCAAGATCTACTTTAGCATGTCTAGAACTGTGATAAACATGATCATTTGAATCATACTCAGGAATGTCATAAGTATGGGTATATAACTTCAAAGAAGGTAACATTTCTACTGACATAAATTTGTCTAGTTTCAATGTTTAAAACCAAGAAACCTTTTCTATTTTTGCTATTTTCTAGATAAATAGAATTCACAAATTTGGGGTCTAATTTGCTTCTATTTGGATTGATATTTGTCATGAAACATAAGCATCCAAAAATGTTTATTTAATGAAGTGACCATATAGTTTCTGGAAAGGGGAAATGTTGGCTATGGCTTTAGTAGGTATTCAATTCACAATATATGCAGCATGACCGAGCTAAACATAACTCCAAAACTCAGCATCTAATCCTGATTGAAACATAAAAAAAAAATCTAGTACTTCCATAAGACGACCTTGTTTTTTCTCAACCACCCTATTTTGTTGGGGTGTGTTAGCACAACTAGTTTGGTGTATTACGCCTCTAAGCTTAAAGAAATTGATTCCCTCCTTAGATGTTCCTAATTTCTTTGCATTATCAGAATAAATAACCTTTATTTTTGTCTTAAATTGAGTTTCAACAAGTTGCATACATTCTTTGATAATGCCCATAGCTTTTGATTTTAATTTAAGCAACCTAACCCAAGTGGATCTCATGAAATCATCAACAAAATTAATAAAGTGATGGTGCCCTTTGAGAGTTTCAGTTCTCATGGGCCCACAAACATCAATTTGAAGCAAATCAAAGGTTCTATGCTTTTTATTTCAGAGCTAGGGATTTTCAGTCTTTTAGCTTTTGCTTTAAAGCAAATTGTACAAGGTATAATATCTCATGACAGAAACTTTCTTCCTATATTCAATCTAGACAGTTACTTGGAGGAAGTGTTCAAGTTTACCATGCCAAGGCAACAAGTATGTAACAAAATTTTGTTCACTACATTTTAGCCTATAAGAAAACACAATAGTAGAAGAGTCTCTAAAAGCTTGTTAAGAAAACTTCTCAAAGCAACAACACTTAAGAAATATAACCCACAATGTTTATAACCAATCCTATCTTGTTGTGAGGAGTGTTTATCCTGCAAAAAGCTATGACCATTTGAAAATATAAATAGCAGATCCAACTGTTCTGTTAACTTGCTTATAGAAATTGAGTTAAACATAATTAATGGCACAAAAAGATCATTATGCAAGACAATGATTTCATTGAAATTAATATTTCCAATGCTAGTAACTTTGCACGGTTGACCATTAGGTAATGTAACAATCTTATCACCAGCAAAGGTTTCTAAATCGTCAAGCATAAATTTGTTTCCAATTACATGTCCTAACACATTAGAGTCAGTGATTCAAAAGGAATTACATATTTGAGGTGATACGCGATCAGTAAGTTGTAACTGATAAATGTTGGGTAAATAATTGTTACCAGAAAAGTTACCGAAATCCATGGGACAACTTTCGTGGTTGCTCAGTTTCTCTAATCTAAGTATCTGGGGAGCTGGTTTATTCAATCTGCCGTGAAACCCACACCAGGTTAGGAAGCAGTTTGCTCTTTTGCCTGTGATGTCTTCTTTGACTCCCGTTCAAGGATAGGTCCAACAATTTGTGGTTGTGTTGGTTGTTGGCGACTTGAATCTTGGTCAGGAAAGCCAACTAGTCACCAGCAATCATCTCGTATGGCCCAGTTTTGCACAATTTATGCATTTGACTTGGTTGTTCTTCCTCATCCCATGGAACTTTGGATGTTTTTGTTCATACTTCTTGATGCGTTAGTCCTTTTATTGTTGGTGAAGGCTGTTGAAGACTTGGTTTTTGCGAATGATTGCCTCCTCAATCAAAGTCGCACTGCAGAACCACTAGCCCTCAAGTTCTTCCAGCACAAGTAGCTCTGCACCGATACTTCGACACCCACTCCTGATCAACCTATGGCACGAACTTAGAATGAAGAACTGGTTGACTCTGACTTTCACGGAGACATGGACGACAAGCGTTATGGAGATCATGCTTCAGCAAGTGCCTCCGATACTTGCGCACCTAATTCAAGACGTTACTCCATGATGTTACTTCCAACATTTTAGGATGCTTTTAAGTTGTATATAAGCACAGATCTGTAATTAGATTTGAAAGGCATCAGAGACTAAGCATTAGAGAGAGAGAAAAGGATTGTTTGAGAGAGAAACCATTTTGAGAGATCTTAGCGAGACTTAGTCAATTAGCTTAGGTATTTATTACCTAGAGAGCACACATAAAACACTCCCCTTTACTCCTTGTTACGCATTGATCTACGCCGAGTGTAGAGCGAGTGTTGGATGAGACAGAGTACCTCTGTCGAATCCCAAGATAGGAAGCTAGGTTGTAATTCACATTGAATATCAATAAAGCAGAATCCTATCTTGTAAAGTTTATACAAAAAGCTTCCGCATTATCTCTTTACAAGTACTTGTCCCCAAGTAAAGTTGGTCTGAGACTAACACCTCAGACCTACTCGGTCAACACATCGATCCTATCAAGTGGTATCAGAGCCTGCGTTGGTTGACAAATCTCTCAAAATGGTGAAACTCTCAAACTCCAACAACAACAACAGTATGTAGGTGGAGAATCCAAAATTAACCTCCACAAACTACAACAGTGGAAGAACGAGATGGAGTCGCACCTCCAGTCACTCAATCAACAACTTTGGACGGTAGTGACTAAAGGTAACTTTCCAGTGCCTGAAGGAAAGGATCCAAGCTCTTACACTGCTGAAGAGCGAAGATGCGTCGAGCTAAATGCCCAAGCCGTACGAGTAATCTACACAAGTCTCTCTCCACCTGAAAGAAGAAGAGTGTATCACATCAAGGTGGCAATCTGGGATCACCTCTGAGTTGTTCATGAAGGCAACACCGAACTTCGTAAATCAAAGATACAAGAGCTGAAGATGGACTACGAGAACTTTGTAGGAAAGCCTGGTGAATCTCTTAACGACATGCTCGCGAGATTCACTGAACTTACTGCCACAATGGAAGAGCTGCAGATTGGAGAATCAAACGAAAATATCAACAACAAGTTTCCGGATAGCCTGGGGGAAGAATGGGCCGAAAGTGTTATCTCTACAAAAGCTTCCAAAAGCTTAGAGAAATGGACTTTGACCGATCTAGGGTCCTATCTTCAGTCTATCAACAAATACAAAATGAATGTCAAAAACAAAGGTAATACTTCTCTCCCAAATCACACAGTTTCCTATTCTAACGTAAATCAAGCTTTGTAGGTGAAAACTACCCATAATCAGACATCAACTCAACAGTATGAGTCATTCCACTACGAGACTACTCCTCCCAATCAAGACCTAATACAACAACTGTGTGACACACTGATCGATGGCATAATCGAGGAAGGCTCTGCGAATACCTTTGAGAAAATGGCCATGCTGGTCAAAAATTTCAGGAAATTCATGCGAGATCGATCAGAAAGGAATGGTCTAAACAGATCCAGTCAAAACCAGAATCGGCCTTATCAATCATACAACCGAAATCAGCAAGGGAACACTGGAACAGGAGATCGAGTATGCTTTAAATGCTTTAAACCGGGGCACTATGCCAACAAATGTCCACTAAAGAAGAAAGATGATCGAGAACAATCGTCACTAGTAGCCAATGCAGCATGGGGAGACTCTGACTCAGAAGAGCCAGAGATCGGGATGTCCGGTTTAATCTGCCTCATGGCTCACAAGAATCAGGTATGCAAGACTCCCTCTTCAGAGGTAATCAAAAATTTCTCAGAGTCATGTGTTGTTCCCTTTTTAGATCTGTCCACTTAATTCATAGATCCTAATCATCCTGAATTTGATTTAACAGAAGAGCAAGAAAGGATAGCCTTACTTTATGAAGAAATACATGTGTTAAAAGATCATGTCAACAATGATCGTCTCAAACTCCAAAAATCTTAGCAAAAAGTTGAAAAACTTGAAAGTGAGTTAAGAGATGCACATAGTCTTATCAGCTCATTGAAAAATCAAGTCACATCTTTACAGAAAAATAAAAAAATTGCTCCAAAGTTCCTGAAAGTTTCTTCAAACAAATCACCTTTGTTCGAGTGGTTGCTGCCATGCAAAAGCCCAAATTCTTTGAAAACAAACTTCGTGAGTCAAATAAAAGGCAAGCTAAACTCGAGAAAGAGATCAACTCCCTGATCGTCGCCCTTAAAAAGGCACAGATGGATTCGGTCTCGTCATCGAGTCCTCTTCACTGGCTGAAAACTAAGGTAAAGTCAATCTGCCCAAAATGGCCTCAAAACCCAACGATCTTCGACGGACAAAGATCTAAAAAGAAAATTTTGAAAATAAATTTCATTGGCAAAAGAAGTATGTTTACCTGCCCTCATTACTGATTTGCGGTTACTGTGGTTACGACGGGCATATTCACTCTTCTTGTCATAAGCTTGGTTATGATTTATCATTTAATATGAACGCATACATACTCTATCTGAAGCCTGACGTATGCATAGCTCTTTTTCATCAAAAAGGGAACCCAAGTTTGTCTGGGTTCCCAAGTCTAACCATTGATTGTTTTGCAGGGAGAGCAGACCGTGGACAATGACTCTTGGTTTCTAGACAGTGGATGCTCACGACATATGACAGGAGACCCTGACAAGTTCACGACTCTCTCTCAACACCATGGGGGAAAAGTCACTTTCGACGACAATGCTCATGGTGACATCATTGGTATTGGAACCGTCGGTAATCCCTCCTACTTCAAAATAGAAAATGTAAATTTAGTAGATGGTCTTGGACACAATCTTCTAAGTATCTCTCATATTTGTGATCTCTCTAACGTTGTTCTCTTTTCGGCATCAGACTGCAAATTTTTTGATGAGCAAACAGGTCTTCTTAAAGCCACTGGTATAAGGGTGAATAACCTTTACAAGCTATCTCTTGAAAACTCTAACCTAGACGGAACTCTTTGTCTCAGTGTACAAGATAAAAATCATTCCTTATGGCATTCTCGATTAGGACATGCACATGGAAAATTGCTCAATAAAATCAAAAATAGTAATCTCGTTGTTGGTCTTCCTAAGATAAACTTTCAGACTGGCTCACTCTCCCCTGCGTGCGTACAAGATAAACATACTAAAGCAAGCTTTCCAGGAAAACCGGAGATGTTTACAACATTGCCACTGGATCTATTACATATGGATCTATGTGGCCCAATGTGAGTTCAAAGCAAAAGTGGTAAGAAGTATGTCCTAGTCATTGTGGATGACTACTTGCGCTGGAAATGGGTACTCTTTCTTAAAACCATGTCGGAGACATTTTCTGAATTCGAAACCTTGTTTCACATGATTACTAACAAATTGTCTACCTCTGTCAAAACAATTCGTTCTGATAACGGCACAAAATTTTGCAATATCCAGTTTCCTGGGTTTTGCAGGACAAAAGGAATAGTGCATCAGACATCAGTTGCTCATACTCCACAACAAAACGGAGTGGTGGAATGAAATAATTGCACTCTAGTGGAAATGGCAAGAACAATGCTCATTGACAGTAACCTACTAACCTCATACTGGGCCGAAGCCATCAACACAGCTGTATACATACTGAATCGAGCATCCATTCATCCCTTTCTTAGATAAACACCATACGAGATCATCAAAAGACGACCTCCTTCAGTAAGCCATCTACGTCGCTTTTGTTGTCGCTGCTTTATTCATAACAATGGAAAAGATAACCTAAGCAAGTCCGCCTTCAAAAGCGATGAAGGAATCTTCCTTGGTTACTCATCCCAAAGCCGAGCCTATAGAGTACTCAACAAACGCACAAAATGCCTTAAAGAAAGTCCTCACATTCGCTTTGAAGAACTTTCTAATTCGGGCGACTGCGAGAATAACCCGCAAGAACCTCATGAAGATACCCAAGACACAACTTTTATTGAAATTCTTGTAGCAACCATCCCTTTTCCCCAAACACCTCTTCAGACAAACTCCTCCTCCGACAGCGACGACGACCCTGATGATTCGTTCAAAGATGCCTCACCTACTCCCACTGATGAGCAACGACCTCAACCCACAAACCCACACATCACATCCAGTCCTCCAAATCCCTAAACACCGGAAACCTCCACTACCCAACCATCAAGCTCCACAAGAAAATTCCAACAAGCCTCCGCTCACCCAATCAACCAAATACTAAGTGATCCTACAAAAGGTGTTCAAACACGCAGCGAAATCCATCGAAATCTCTGTGCATTTAACGCCTTTATTTCTACAATTGAACCCAAAAATATCCAACAAGCCCTAGGTGACCATGACTGGATCCTCGCAATGCAAGAAGAGTTACACTCTCTGCAACGGCACTCAGTCTGGCGACTTGTTCCCTGTCCAACACACCATAAACCAATCGGTACCAAGTGGGTGTTTCGAAACAAACTAGATGATCAAGGGAATATCTCTCGTAATAAAGCACGACTCGTGGTTCAAGGATACGCTCAAGCGGAAGGAATTGACTACGATGAAACTTATGCCCCAGTCGCTCGAATTGAAGCTATTCGCATACTTGTGGCTTATGCAGCTCATCGAGGCATCAAGTTATCCCAAATGGATGTCAAAACTGTATTTTTACACGGCTACATCAACAGGGATGTTTATGTTGCTCAACCTCCGGGATTTGAATATCCAATCCACCCCGAGTACATCTAAAAGTTAGACAAGGCATTATATGGATTAAAACAGGCTCCACGGGCATGGTATGAACGTCTATCCTCTTACCTGTTGCCTCATGGGTTTATCCGAGGTAAGGTTGGCAAAACTCTTTTTACTCTCACCAAAGGTGAAGACATACTCATTGTCCAGATCTACGTGGATGATATAATTTATGGATCCACTATGCCAGAACTATGTGCTTTCTTTTCTGATCTAATGAGTAAAGAGTTTGAAATGAGTGCCCTTGGAGAATTAAAATTCTTCCTAGGTCTACAAATCAATCAACAAGAAAACGACACTCAAATTCATCAACAAAAATACACCCAAGAGCTACTCATCAAATACAAGATGCAGGACTCCAAGGCGACCCCTACTCCAATGTCCACAACTGAAAAACCACATCTCGATTGAAAAGGGATCGCTGTTGATGCCACACTATATCGAGGTATGATAGGTTCCTTGTTATACTTAACAGCTAGTCGACCTGATATTCTCTATGTTGTATGTCTTTGTGCAAGATTTCAGGCAAATCCAAAAGAATCCCACTTGCAAAGTGTCAAGCGAATCTTTCGCTATCTCAAAAACACTCAGGACATGTACCTCTGGTATCCGAGTACCCCTGACTTTACACTAATGGGCTACAGTGACTCTGACTTTGCAAGCTCTTTGTTAGACAGAAAGAGTACGTCTGGCACCGCACAATTTCTAGGACTATGTCTTATAGCTTGGAGTTCCAAGAAACAAAACACAGTCGCTTTGTCATCTGCCGAAGCAGAATATGTCTCTGCAGCTGCTTGTTGTGCACAAATACTATGAATTCAACAACAACTACATGACTATCTCATTCCACCCACTTGTACTATAATTTTTTTGACAACAATAGTGCTATTGATTTATCTAAAAATCCCGTTCATCATTCCAGGACAAAGCACATTGAGATTCGTCACCATTTGCTAAGAGATTGCGTTGAAAAAGGGTTGGTACAACTAGAGTATGTTCCCACTTCTGATCAACTTGCAGACATATTCACCAAACCGTTGCAACGAGGACCATTTGAAACTCTGCGTTCACAACTAGGTATGACTTGTATGACTTAGCTAAGGTTGTATCTCCTTCTCTTGTTTAACCATCACTTGGGTAATATGCATGAGTATGTCTATTAACCTAGTACGTCTGTCAAATAATGAACACCAGAGCATGAAATTCAATTCTTCATTCGTGAAAAACAAACCGCGAAATTTACGCCCCTCAATCCGCTACCACCTTTCTCGCCATATCCAAATTTTTTATCCTGACGAAATTGTCACGCCTATATTACCAAGCTATCGTCCTTTTCATCTTCTTTTACCTAGCACCCTCACACAACCTTCACCCTATTCTTGCTTTCTCTAACTTCAATCCCTGCTGCTTTCCTCAGCCCTCAAACTATGGCAACCAACCCAAACCCAAACCCTACATTCTCCGAAGCCGATCTCCCTAATGATCCACAGCTTCTTCAAGCTCTGATCAATAAACTCTCCGCCCTCCAAGCCAAACAAACACCAACCTCCACCTCCCCTCCACTTCCATCACCCCCGAAATGTCCGTTGACACTCAACCTCTCACCAATCCTCTGTCCAACACCTCCACTGAACCAACTCTCACCATAAACCTCAAGCCTTCACCACAAAAATCAGAAACCACACCCTCCCCCACCAAGAAATCAACACCACCAACAACCCCAATCATTCCCACTCCAGCCACAATAACAAAATCTCCATAGCGTGAGCAAATTAAATTTGGGTCCATCAAACCTCCTACTAAGCCCTCATCCGAAAACCCAAAACCTGAATCTCCCGTCAAACGCACTAAAAATCCCGACAATGATCCTAGTTTCAAAGCCCAGCCTTCTGCTCCTGAACAATCACCACCCCTAAAGAAAACTCGTCGAAACAAAGCCACTACTCCCCGTCCTCCAACTACTAGAACTCTTCGATCTAGAGCCAAAACCCAACCGACATCTTCTCAGTCAACCTCTGTTGTCACGATCCCTCCACCTTCTCCGGTAATCCCAGCACCAGCTCCAGAGAAGACTCGAAGCGCAACCAACTCATCTACTCAAGCTGACTCAGACACTGGTACTACTTCCACAAGAAAACGACTACGTCTAAGGCTAAGTCAATCCCTCCAACACCACCTCCAAGGCTAGGTCTGATTGATACCCACAACGCGGTCTACTCCCTCTCCACTGATGACTCCGCCGACTCATGAAATTTGGTCAAAGGCAAACTGCTGGATCTTGAGTGGCTTCATTCAATGGGCTTCACCATGTTTGAAAATATGTTCCGTTTTCAGAACTGGATCCACCTGTTTCATGGTATCCAAACCTTCCACGAAGAAGAGGCCTACCAGTTCTACCAGAATTGCGTCATCAGAAAGGGAAAAATAATGACCGAGGTACATGAGACTGCCATTATCCTTGATTCTACAACTATTGTAACTCATTTGGCCATACCAACCTCTAGACTAGAATTTTATGATAGGACTGGCTTTCCTGATTTAGGGTTTATCTTTACAAAAGAGGTTTATGATTTTTTTCTCCCAAATAGCCGCGTCGATCACTCCTTAGACCGACCCGATCTTTCAAATATTCACCAAATGCTCCACACCTTGGTGATAAAAACCTCGTTCCTAGAAAAGAAGGAAACCAGATTGTCAGGCCTCTTGACCTTGCAATCATGTACTGCATAATCCACAATCAAAGAATAAACCTACCCAAACTCATCCTCAATCACATAGCCTCAACTATCTCTCCACCCCGACACTCTCTAGGGTATATCTTCTGGTTACCAAAAATCCTCATCCACTATGGCATCTCATTGATCCTTCCAAAGCCAGTCGTATAACTGAAACTGACATATGTGGTCAGATTCTGTACACAAAACTCCGTCCTTTCAGACCAAGTCTGTCTCCAGACCAAATCCCCCATCCAAAAAGCACTCTGCTCCAAAACGAACTCCCACTCCCGACACTGTAACTCTTGCTGATAGAG
The DNA here is from genome assembly GCA_023374045.1 of Limonium bicolor. Lineage (NCBI taxonomy): Eukaryota > Viridiplantae > Streptophyta > Magnoliopsida > Caryophyllales > Plumbaginaceae > Limonium > Limonium bicolor. The sequence continues at coordinate 97,391,765 of CM041778.1, forward strand.
TCACTGTGATTGAAGACAATCTGGCTACCCTAGCCACAAAGATAGATATGCTCATCGACGTCCTTAATTCGAATCACAAGAAGACGATGGACATCTTTGAAGGAGGGATCAAGCACCTGGTCGAGGAGTTCAGAGAGACTTTTGCTGCGGCGCTTGCAGCCGCAAACAAGATGGATGATGCTGAGGTTTCGGGGGAAGATGGTGACCCAGCTGCTGATACAGGAATGGACCAAGGAGATGTATAACATTTGCCCCACTCCCTCTTAACCCATAGTACCTAGGATGACTGACTCTTGAACAATTTGTTTTTTTTTTGCTCTGGTGGTTTGTTATGTGACATTCAGATACTTTGTTTTTGGATATTGCTCATGTGTTTCCCCCTGATGTTGGCAAACAGAGGAAGCGGTGAAATACCCGGGAATTTCCAAGTTAAGAATACTATAGTATATAATGTGAATGATAGGTCCGAAATTAGTATTAAGGTGGCCCAGGGAATTTAACGGTGTTCATTCTAATCTCCTTCTCCTTAAAATGTTTACAATTAATTGTAACGTTTTGCTTTGGTTAACTTTAGCCATATTTCTAAATCATCTTTCTAAATTCGTTAGGTGATTTAAATCCAAATATCAATCTAGAATCTTCTCTCTCTAACTTATTAATTTAAATACCTAGAGTCCGATTTCAATCTGGCTATTTACTATATATGGTTTATTGACTCTCCTTATTCTTCTCCCAATAATTATAAGATTAGCTTGTGACTTATCTTTTTAAACGTAATTGTTTTCCTCCCGTTAAATCCTTAGACTATGTACAGTATATTGATATATTCCTGGTTTACTTCCTTACCAGTAAATGTTTACTAATTAACTTTTAAGATATTTATTCCTCATCCTTATCTTTTACAACAGTCAAATAAATCTCCTTCCATTCTATTTCAAATTAAAAGATTATACCTTTATTTCCTAATGGGTTGTTTTGTTTCTTCTCTCGATGATTCTCAACGTTTATATACTAATTAGTTACAATATTAATTGTTGAATTCTCTCTTTAAATTATTTGCATTATTTAATTGACGCCTCTACTTCTTTACAAAATGTAATTCATTTAATTTATATTAATAATCCCTAATTCTCTGATTTACTTATTTAAACACGATCTTATTGATCATTCTTCATCTTCTTCACGCCGCCACTACTTTCTTCTTCCCAACCCTCAATTCACGTTCCTACTGGTGTTTTGATCAGAATTCTCCCTGGTGCCAACTAGAGTATAACGGGTAAAGTAGTAGCATAGTTAGTGTGTTAGTTTACTCACTTGTGTTCGATGACTTCTGATTGTGAACTGTTCTAAACCCAGACGTTGGCGTCGACGACGAACGTTATTGGTGAATCTATTGGGTGTCTTCCTGAGTCGAGAGAACGATCATGTAAATTCTGTGCTCATTGTTGGATTTCGATGTGGATTGTTTTCTGTCACCAAATTGTGTTTTGGGAAACCTTGTTGGAGATTGTAATTTCTTTACGTGGTGCAATGGTTGGTATTCTGGAAATTGATAATGGTTTTGTTTTGGGAGTTCTTCACTGGTTTCTAATTATTTTGGGGTTCGTGGTGCTCCCTGATTCACCATGTTAGTTCTCTGCACCGTGAGAATGAATTGATTACACTGAGTTGTTTTATATATATTGCGCAGCATACAATGACTGCAGTTAAGCTCTATGATCTACTCTATGGACTGATGATTCATAGGGGTGTGCACACTTAAGGACTTAGGGTGAGGGTGTTGGATATTTCGGTCCGTTGTGACCGCTTGGTTGTTTTGTGGATACTCCAGTTGAAGGCTCCCCGAATGGTTTTACTGATTGTTGGACATGGAAGTGTGGAAATGGTTTCTGGTTTATGAACTCAAATGTTTTGTTTATTCACACTCAAAGGAATTTCTAAAATGTATTTTACGTAATGAGATGGAATTTACTCAGTTTCACTGATTTGCGCGATCCCTTCGTGCTTTTATTGTTGTTTTCTGGTCGCAGGTACAAATTGCTGACTTGGGGAAATGGGGAATGCGCTACGACTTAGTGTTAGGAGAGTTGAGATTGTTTTTAAGACATTCGTTGTTTTATGAGTTACTGGAGCACGACGTTTTGGGTTCCTTAATAATGTTTTATTGTTGAATACAGTTTAAGCTTCCGCATATTTGGTTTCACAATGTTAAGTTGATGTTTTGGAATGTTTTGTGGTTTAATAGCCTGAGCATCCAAGGGTTTGGATGTGCGGTAGCACCTTGGATTACAAGAAAGACTTCCGCTGTTTTTCTACGGTATAAGTGTTGTTTAAATTCATGTTTTCCCTATGTTGATCTTAATATGGTTTGGTATAAATTTTGGCTTACTTTTGGTCTCTGTTCTATTGTGTAAAACGCATACAGGGACCTGTCCAAACGTCCGTCCGGACATCCATGCTCGGACAGGCCCCAAAAGTTTAAGAAGTTTTCTCTGTTTTGTCGTGTCCGAACTTCTGTCCGAACTTCAATGTTCGGACAGCTTGCGAGGACGAGGTCGACTTGCAAGTCTCGACTTAGGTCCGAACTTGTAAGCTCGGACCAATGTTCGGACACGCCACGTAAGGATTTTCAGACTTTAAAACTCGACTTGTGTCTGAACTTCAAAGTCCGGACACAAGTTCGGACCAACTCTATTTTGCCCTTTTAGGACTCATTTGAAGCCCGTTTTTAATGTTGTTTGCGCCGTTAGATTTGTATTTTCATTAGCTATCTTTTGAGGTAAAATCCAGGGTGTTACAAGCGGTGTATCCCGTGGCTGGTTTGTGCGGGCGACTATGTGTGAACACCGAGTGCCTCTGATGGCCTCACTATGCTTTGGATTTAGTTTTATATTCTCTGTTAAGTAGATTATGAAGTAGTTACGTATTCTAGTCTTATCAGCTCTTATTTAACTGCATTATCTTGAGGGGGAATATTTGCTTAAGGGGGAACAAACAGTGAGTTGTTCTCCCGAGATAGTTGCTCTGCCTTGTTCTTCGTCTTTTCAGGTACAATTGTTGAGACCACTAAATTTCACGCTGGATACACTGAGTTTGCCATCATCAGCAAAAAGGGGGAATTTTGTTGAAGACTTGGTTTTGCAGATGATTGCCTCCTCAGTCAGAGTCGCACTGCTTAACCACTAGCCCTCAAGTTCTTCCAGCACAAGTAGCTCTGCACCGATACTTCGACACCCACTCCTGATCAACCTACGGCGCGAACTTAGAATGAAGAACCGGTCGACTCCGACTTTCACGGAGACATGGACGACAAGCGTTATGCAAATCATGCTTCAGCAAGTGCCTCCGATACTTGCGCACCTAATTCAAGACGTTACTCCATGATGTTACTTCCGACATTTTAGGATGCTTTTAAGTTGTATATAAGCACAGATCTGTAATTAGATTTGAAAGGCATCAGAGACTAAGCATTAGAGAGAGAAAAGGATTGTTTGAGAGAGAAAGCATTTCGAGAGATCTTAGCGAGACTTAGTCAATTAGCTTAGGTATTTATTACCTAGAGAGCACACATAAAACACTCCCCTTTACTCCTTGTTACGCATTGATCTACGCCGAGAGTAGAGCGAGTGTTGGATGAGATAGAATACCTCTGTTGAATCCCAAGATATGAAGCTAGGTTGTAATTCACATTAAATTTCAATAAAGCAGAATCCTATCTTGTAAAGTTTATACAAAAAGCTTCCGCATTATCTCTTTACAAGTACTTGTCCCCAAGTAGAGTTGGTCTGAGACTAACACCTCAGACTTACTCGGTCAGCACATCGATCCTATCAAAGGCTTTATTTGCAAGAGCCATCGAACTTTTAGTCTCATTTCTCAGTTTTCATACACCTATCTTTATTTTTTATCTTAACTGATAAGGGAGTAGGCATGTTCAACGTCAAAAAGAGAGTTCATCAGTAGAATTGTACCTTTTGCACTTCCAAAATTTTCGTTGAGGCCATCCACGAACTTCATAAGCTGGTCCTGGTCCTTGTAGTCTTGAATTGTCTTGTTTGTGCCACATTTACAGCCGTAGATGCACCTAGGGTTTTTTCTTGTGGCATCGAGTTGATCCCATAAAATTTTCAATTTCATGAAGTAGTCCCAGACTAAATGATCATCTTGTTGTAATTAATATATCTGTTGTTGAATCCAGTAGATTATGCCTATTATTGAGGTCGAGTCTCTTGCATAAACTCGTCTACATGCAATGAGCATTATCATAATAGATGAGATACTCTTCTCCATTGAGTTCAAGATCCAAGACATCACCATGTGACTACATCTTTCCCACATGGGGTATCGTTCAAAGGATACTTCAAGGGCTTTGATTTGGCCATTGACAAACCTATATGTGTTTTTTGCCTTTAATGTGATTGTGGCTGCCCTCTTCCATGAATTGAACCATTATCCTTTGAATTTTACCCCGAAATTAAGTGAAGGATTGTCGAAAGGGTGCAAATAGAGCGGGTCATTGAAGTCTTGGTTGCTGATTGCACTAGTTTCTTGAGCAGCAGAATTCTCCCATTTCTTCTTCCGGTTATTGATTCTTTTCAACTTGCTCGTCCTCCTGATTTCTATTCGCCATGGCCGCAGTCAATTTAGTTGATGCTCTCTAGCTCTGAAACCATGTGAGCATGAGCAGTGGCGATTGAGACTAAAAGATTGAAAGAAAACTTTCCATCGAAGAGAATCAAGAACGTTCAAATAAGAAGAGATACAGAGAGGTATATCGATGTATCTTTATTTTCATATCGGGAGAGGAGGCTTAGTACCGGTATATGATTATACTGATACTAAGTTTACACAACAGAAAGAAATGGGTATATCTGTAATACTAATATAACTGTAACATATATCTATATATTCCTAATAAAATCGAGGTTACAATACGGTTGACATCATAAACTACTAATGATCCTGTTAGCTCCCCAGTAAATAGAGCTTAAATAATTTTGTGACAGTCACTTGATGATTTGACAAACATTCTTCCTATAGTAATAATCAATTTTCTTGCAGTGAAAGGTTTTTCTTGAGATTTTAGATGGTAAAAGCTAATGGGTGTGATAGGCTACCTCAATTAGTTTAGCTGAAGCTATTATCAGGGCTCGAAACATGTTTTTTTATTTTCTATTAATTTAATTGAGCTAAATCCATTATCATATAGGTTCTGATGATGTCAATGTGGATTTTAGATAATCATATCTATTCAGGACAACGAGAGCTTGCTCCATATAATAACATGGCTTTAGTATCACATGTCACTATATTGTTGGTTCATAAAGTGTGGTTTTATAGTAAACTTTAAAATGTTGTAACTTTTACTATATAAGTGTAAAAACGAAAAAAAATATACCATTATTCATCAGAATTCGTGCTCTTCAAAACAAGATGCATCATGAATATATTTGGTAAACTTAAAATTTTATGTTTTATGAATGAGTATATAATACGCTTTTTAAAAGTGAATCTTATTCATTAATAAAAGGAGTATGCTTTAATAATAATATGAACCTTATTCATTAACAAAATGAATCTTCTTTAAGATTCACTTATCTTAAACTAAAATATTCACTTTTGAAAAAACAAAGGATTCACTTTGTTTAATGTGAAAAGTTCACTTTCTTAAACATAAGACTCACTTTTCCTTAAATATAAGATTCAATTTTCTTAAATGAAAGGTTCATATTGTTCTAGCATAAGATCAACTTTCTTAAACTAAAGAGGATTCACATTGTTTAACGTGAGGTTCACTTTTCTTGAACATTAGTTTCTCTTTTCTTAAACAAGATTCACTTTTCTTAAACGAAAGATTCTTTATCAATAAATTAATGAAAGGTTCATATTGTTCTCGCATAAGATTCACTTATTTTAACAAACGATCCACTATTTAAACACAAAGGATTCACACTGATTAATGTGATTGGTTCACTTTTCTTAAACTTTTGATTCAGTTTTCTTAAACATTTGATTCACTTTTATTAAGCGAAATATTCACTTTTAAATAAGAAATGTGCACGTGGTGTTTGATGAAGTTGAACCCTATGTAATAAGAGGAACTGATGAAGGAGAAGCATTTGGATTTGATTTATCCAAACAAGACCACACAGAAAACAACAAAGATGAGTTACTAGCTGAAGAACTCATGCCCAACTAGTCAGCGACAGGTCAACAACTTGATCGCGAAGAAAATGGTGAAGAAGCAATCAATGATCCTCTATCACCAACAACTATTCATCAATCTCGAATCTTGTACAAGAACCATCCTCTAGAGAACTTCATTTCTGACATCTCTAAAGGAGTTCAAACAAGATCACAATCACAAGAGCTCCTCGCCTTATCAACCATAGTTTCTCTATTGAACCCACAAACATTAAAGAAGCACTTCAAGACTCTGACTGGATAAAAGCAATGCAAGAAGAATTGAATCAGTTTGAAAGATGTAAGGTTTAACATCTTGTATCTCGACCTTCACATCTACTAGGTACAAAATGGGTCTTTAGAAACAAACTAAATGAGATGGAAGAATTTGTAAGGAACAAATCTCGTTTTATGGCACAAGGATACCGTCAACAAAAGGGAATAGATTTCCAAGAAACATTTGCTCCAGTGGCAAGAATGGAATATGTCCGTCTACTCATAGCATTTGCCACACATAAAGGTATACAACTTTTTCAACTTGACATCAAAAGTGCATTTTTAAATGGATATTTCAAAGAGGAGGTATACGTGGAACCACCTCCAGGGTTTGAAACACAGGATGGTAAAAACATGGTCCTTAAGCTTAACAAAGCTCTTTACGGGCTCAAACAAGCTCAATGATCGTGGTATGACCGTCTATCTTCCTACCTTTTGGAAAATGGCTTCACAAGAGGTAAAGTTGACAAAACCCTATTTGTACACAATAATAGTAAAGACTTTTTGATAGTGTAGGTATATGTTGATGACATAATCTTTGGAGCTTCAATGAAAGATACTACAAGAAATTTGAAATATTGATGAAGAAATAATTTGAAATGAGTGATCTAGGAGAATTAGAGTTCTTTCTAGAACTTCAATTCAAACAAAATGATGAAGGAACAATTATATCACAACAAAAGTACGTAAAATACTTGCTAGAGAGATTTAGAATGGAGACATGCAAGCCATTTGACACTCCAATGGCAGTTAGCACTAAAATAGATATCATGACAGGTGACCAACCGGTCGATCAACTGTTGTACAAGGAAATGATTGGATCACTGTTATATTTGACGACTAGTAGACTTGACATTATGTATAGTGTTTGTCTATGTTCCAGGTTTCAAGCTGATTACAACAGTAAAAAGGATTATGTGATATCTTAAAGGATCCATGGATCTTGGACTATTTTACCCTAAGTTCACTAATTGTGACATTGTAAGATATTTAGATGCCGACTATGGTGGATCCATAACCGACAGAAAGAGCACGTCAGGGACAACTTTCTTCGTTGGTTCATGTTTGATTGCATGTGGATCCAAGAAACAACAAAGTGTTGCAATTTCAACTGCTGAATCAGAATACATAGTCGCGATAAGCTGTTGTGCTCAACTTCTATGACTTAAACAACAAATTTGCAACTATGGTGTCAAAACAGGTACATTGCCTATCACGTGTGATAACACTAGTGCTATATTCATCTCCAAAAATCCAGTGCATCACTCTCGTACAAAATACATTGATATAAGACATCATTTTCTTAGAGATTGTTGTGAAAAGGAACTAGTTGGGTTGAAGTACATCTCAACTGAAAATCAACTAGCAGACATCTTCCCTAAACCATTAAGTAGAGAAAGATTCAATAAGATTATTCATGACCTTGGCATGATATTCATTAACCAAGACTAGGCTACCTTTCAACCCTCAGGTGTGGTCAACGACAAGCAAGCAACATCTAAAGCATGTCGTTCAGTAGTCTTTGCATGGTTTAAAACATAATTGTTATATCAAATTTGACTACTTGAAACAGATATGTCAGTTGCTTTACAAAGTGAGGATAAATTAGGAGGTGTAATGGATAGGGACCCCAGAACAACGGTCACAACCACTATCCGTTGTGAATAGTTACCGTTACAACCTGTTAGCAGTTCCTGACCGTTACCCGATACTCTATAAAAGACGATGGAAGTTCTCCTTCCATCACACACTGCTTTCGCTCTCTCTAATCTCTCTACGTCTAAAGAACAAGTTTCTCTCCTCTCTTCTCAAAACACTTATGTGAGTTTAGTGCGACATTCCCAAAGCTCCCACCAAAAAGCTTCGCTAAAGAAGTCTTGATCAAAGAGTACTAAACTCCAGCAAATTCCTTAATCGATAATTGCACCAAAGACAGCTCACCGCTCCAAAACTACCAAGGCCACCTCTAGGGCTATCAGTCCAGAAAAGCCACCGACACCTAGCCGATAACTCCTGCAACTGCACCGTCACCTACTTGCCTACCAGAAGACCAAGATAATTTGCTGAAACTCAAGGTCATGGAGGAAGGCGAACTTCAAGCAAAGGAGGTAACCTATATAAGCCTTCATCTTTCTAAACTCTATAATCTCATCTAAGCTGGAAACCTCAAACCCACAATTCTTCCAGCACCAACTCCCTCAGAACCCGTTCCAATGGTGTCTTCTGATTAACCTCTCAAACCCACAAAAATTTCCACTAAACAATCCGCTGCACACAACCTAAAAATTACCAAGAGCAAAAGTTTCACCCAAGCCTCATCAAGCCAAAATTTCACACCTCGCATGTCCATACGCTCCAATAGAAACAAGAGCCAGAGAAAAATCAATCTACTCCTGAACTTGCCTCTCGAAGACTTCACAAGCAAGCAAAGGTGAAGAGAATCCCGTGGAGCTCATCAAACAGATAGCTCATGAGGTTGAAAAGGAGAAGGTCAAAGTGACGAAAAGTCAAAAAAAGGAAAAATCAGCAGAAGAATCCACTCAAGAAGAAGGTCTAGAGGCACTAGACTCAGAAGAGAAGAAAAGTCCACCAGTCCAAGAGGTCTCCGATCGGTCCCCGACACCTCACCAATCAAGTCAAGAAGAAGGAAGCGACACAAAATCGCTCTCTCCAGTCCTCCTCACTCATGTGGAACAAGAAGCGATCAGAAAGGCCAAAGGGAAACAAACGATGGTCCCCTCATCCAAGGAGCAAGAGCTGGAAGAGCTCTTCCAAGCTAAGAAAGCGATCACCAAGCCACTGCCTCCCCAGTCGCTCAAGCGTCTGCAAAAGCTCAGCCAACTGCAGCAAACACTGATCAAAGTAGCAAATGTGGACGACAAAGCATGTCCAGTTCTACCCAAGACACTGGACATTTAATGGATGAATCATATGGGCTTAGGCGAGATAGTCGAACTCATCAAGTTCCAAGGACTGCTCAAATTCTTCCAGGAGCCAGTCCCCTGCTACACTGAGCTCCTCAAGGAGCATATGCGCAATCTTGGACCGCTTCAGAGTGACAACGATGACTACCTTATCTCCAAAGTTTAGAACATCCACATTAACATCTCCAAGACCTAGATCTCTGAGCATTTCAACTTGGAGCCTGAAGGACTGGTCGTGCCCAAGGACACTACTTAGAACGACCTTGGACACAAGGGAGGAAAGATGGTCAATCTCTTCAACAAGGGAGTGACAATGAAAAACTTCCCAGCTGTTCAGATCTCTATCGCATATAGGGCACTTCACAACATTATCACCCACAACATCACCCCCAGGAATCAGCGCACCCACATCGTCAATGCTCACGATGTTCGGGTAATGTACACTCTCAAAATGAAGGAGAAGTGGATCTCCCTTCCATGATCCTCCTCACTCTGGATGAGAGCAGCCATGTCAACCAAGGGCTAGTGCATGGAGGAGGTCACCGAGAGCTCTAATCGCTTTCAAAGTGAGACCGACTGCTTCACCGCATGCTCGCAGAGCGCTCAAGACTCCATCTGCTCAGAGATGTTGTCCAAGATGGGGATCAAAACTCAGGGTGACAAGCTCACAGTCTATCAGAAGCCTGCCAAAAGTGAGGAATCCCGCTCAGAGCCTCGCCCACTTGCCAAGTACTTAGCTCTCAAGAGAAAGCGCAGTCTCTCACCGATCCAGGATTGGTCGAGGACACGTCTGGATAGTCAAGCTCAAGAGAATCTTCAGCATGTAAGACTTACTCTTAGGGATATCCAGGCCGTCTCCGAAGAATCTAGTGTCCAATCTATGGTTCAAGGGGCCATAGACTACATAGATAAACACATAGACTGAGAGTTCTACGCCTCTTAGAGGCTTAAGAGTAACCGTGGGCTGCCTTAGACTAAGTTAGTTCTTCTTTTTTGTCTTTTGCCATTGATAAATTTGTTTCAATGTTGTTAATTTGATTCTAACAAGCATGTACCATCAAATTCTATCATGAATGCATGTTTTATTATATGATCGACTACATTGACACGTCTACTACTTCTTGATTAAAAATTGCAATATGATCAGAGACATTCAGTCATATCATTCCACTAATCCAACTCCATTATTTGACACCTAAACCTACTCGATCACTCGGCCTCCCTTCATCTTCATCCACTCTCTTCCCTTTTCACACACATTACATCCTAACTTCACTTTGTTTCATCATGGAACACGAACAACAAAGTTTAACAAGCTCAAATAAGCAAACAGTCTACTCCTCCATATGAAAATTCATGTACACCAGGCATCCAAGGAAATATGTTGCCTAAGCTTACATCCACCCTAATTCCACATCGTAACTGCTTGGTCCACAAACGCAAGCCCAAACGAATCCAGCACAAATAGTTCCTAACTTCCACTTCTTCAGATGCTACCTCCACGACCGAATCATCCCACACGAATCACATCCTTGATAGTGATTCTAATGAAGAAGTCCACAATTTAGATGTGTTCACCTCCACCACTTGCAAACACCACAAAATCTAGATGTCTCTATCAACTTGTTTATAATCTATGAAGCGCTTAGACTTTTCAATTTGGTCAGTTGTCTAGTTGCTTTCTTATTTTGATGTATGGTAAAGGGGGAAAATATGTGTCCTACTTGTAATGAACGTCTATCATGTTTAGTGTGAATCTTATTGGAAATTTCAGATTCTTATGGTCTAGTGAAAAGGCTGTTATCTCTTCACTACTCTTAACAAACTCAGGGGGAATCCTTCTTAGGGGGAATTCTCTCTTCTAGAGTTAACAAAACAATTCACAATACTCGTACTTAAAACGGTCATATTTGTATTGGCTGCCATCATCAAAAATGGGGGAAATTGTTAAGTCAAGTTCCTTAGGTTTTGATGATAGCAAACCTGTGTTGTTTATCTGACGTTTTGTTTAAGTATGAAGATCAGGTAAACAGGTGAAAAAGTGGCTTAGCACGCAAGGTTGCAAGCACACTCTGATCAGGACTGGTGCCCAACCAGTCGTGAAATACCCCTAACTAATTAAACATTGATTAAACATTTAATCAATTAAATTAAGGCCTAAACATACCTTAAAACCAATTTAAAAACAACAATGGTCAACATAAAGCAAATACTGCACCCTTTGACCATTTAGGGTAAATAAATACCCAAATGAACTCCTTATGACCTAAAATTTTGTCCTAAGCATATTAAAACATAAATGAACGTACTAAAATTATTGGACAACACTTCAACATCAATAACCAGCATTAACATGCTTAAAAGTCACTTAGAGCAAAATGTGCTCTAAACAAGCTTTAAAGGTCACGTGACCTCCGTTTGACTCCAAAACAAATTCCTAAGCTTAGTAATCATGTAATGGATGTAATTAATCAATTATCAAAGAAAAAAGCTCAAAAACGAGCTTTAACACAAAATGTGCATTAAGCTTCCTTAAAGCACATTTTTGTGAGATTATCTCCGAAATGAGTTTTGCTTGATTTTAGGGCCTTGATTACCCTTAAATATAATAATGTGACATAATATATCACATTAAAATGTATAATTTAAAGTTTTTCAAAAAAATCAAAAATATGTGCCTTGGTTGTGAATAGTACTCTTATAACATATAAGTACTTAATTTAATTCATGGTCAACATTTATTATTTGACTTTGACTATGTATTGCCGCCAACTTAAGACCTTTCTCTCATCTTGTAACCGGCCATACTTGTGTATAATATGACTCATAACACCATTACTATAAAGTAACATAATTACTACTTTATTACCTTAGCAAGTCAAGTCCATCTTTTCTTCTTTGCCCATATATTACCGGTTGTTTCCCAGCTCCTTCCCATATATTAGCCGGTCCCAGTACGTGTTCATATGCTACATAAGTGCATATGTTATAAAGTAATTCTAATGTCATGATTATTACTTAAATAAATCAATACACTTTCCCCACCTTTTTCTCCATGCTTCCAGCCACTTAAGAGAATTCCCCCAGCTGAAGAAACCCACTAAAAGATCTAGGATGAGTCATCATGCACTATTTCCTCTTTTATGACATTAAATACTTAAAGAAGCCATCAAACTCATTCTCTTCACCTCCTTCATTCCAGCCGAGAAGACATTCTCCAAACCCTCTCCATTCACCTCTTTCAGTACGTGAACAACAACCATCTTTCATGGATGAGAACTCTTGACATAGGTAAGCTTTTAAGCCTTGAATGTGTCCATCTTCTTCCTCTCTTCTTCCTCTTCATTTTGAGCTCATCTATTCTCATTTCCATCCATCCATTTGGTGTGAGTTTGTGCTGGAAAAATGAGTGGTTTTCGGTGGAAAAATCAGAGGAAGAGGATAGCTCTTTTCCAAGGTGAAAAAGGTGATTAAACAATAAGTTCCTCTTCTTTTAAAAAACCGGTTGGTATTTGTAATCTTCCCAGCTTATTTTTCTTCTTCTTTACGTTAGTTTAGTGGAGCTCTAAACCCCCCTCAAGTGTTGTTCTCATGTGATGTTAAGAAACTCCTTAAAGGCCACTTTTTCAAGGTAAACTCTAACCTCTCCTCACCTTGCTTTATGCGGTTACAATCTTCTGCATAAATGGAGTTTTAACACTTCTTTATTTCTCCAATTGGCAGGCATAAAACCTGGGTTAGAGCTGCCTACAAAGGTAAAGTTTATAACCACATAAAGCTTAAAATACCTTAATGAGTGGTTAATGTCATAAACTAATAACTAGTCCTTCTTTCTTGCATAAATGCTGGCGGAAAGGACTTGGAAAACTATGGATTTGTTCTGCCTAAGGTAGTGGAAGAACAAGTTTTATAGCTAACTTGTTAAAGGTGAGTAAATCATCACTTTAATGGTAGATAATTAAGTTCTATATAAAGTTATGTTCAAGAGCTAATTTAGCGTGTGTGGAATTATTTTTGTAAGCTGATAGGGGTTTAATTACAAGTTTCATGACTTATAAGTGTGTAGGAAAACCTTACCTTATATATATGAGTTTTATGATGTTTTATGAAAAGGTAAAATAAACCGTGAGGATAGAATTCACCTTATGACTTGGAAATGTGTTAAAAGGTTATATGACGATTATGAGGTGAATATTAAAGCCTTAAGGGGTTAGTAAGATTAAGTGGGTAATTTAAGTGGTTATAATCACAATTATAAATGAACGAGAGAAGTGTGTAAAAAAGCCGTGGCACTACAAGGGATTTTATAATTAAATTATGTATTATAATGTGGTATAACACTTTAGTAAGTTAACCTAATGTTTATGTGACATAAAATGTCATAGAAATTAATTAAATGATTAAAACACAATTTATAAAATATTGTTACAAGTGTATACTAAATCGTGAGTTATAATGTCTTTTATGACATTTATAAGTGATTTATATTGTAACACCCCGAATAAACATCCAATAGTACAAAATCAATCTCCTAGTATTACATGATAACTACGCAGCGGATTCTCGGTATCATCCGGGTGCTACAGATGCCAACCACCCACGTGGTTGGCAGACCACATCACTAATACTAAGTTACGGTCTGCATGACTGGAAACAGCCCCAATAAAAACTCATGTACAATATAGATACAATTCCAAGTATCGAGTGTCAACAACGAATTGCCAAATTATAAACTGAGAATTTCATCTCGAGTACATTAGACATACAGCCACATCCTCAAACGTTATGCCCTGATGGGCTACCCCCATGGTAGTCATCCCGCCTATGCTCCGTTATCGTCCGGCATAATACCTGTAAAAATTTGGGTTGGGAAGGACTCAGCAAACTACGCTGAGTATGAACGTGTGTAGCCCGCATGTTACCGGGCCACACGACTACTTGGTCGAATATTATTAAGTCAATTTACATGCTATAATAAAGCAGTAAAACACCCCACAGTACATCATAGTATCATACACACTTAAAGGTAGTAACACATTAGCAACAACAACCAAGCACAACGAGCTGCTAGTATCAACAGCAATCATGTACATAATAAAACGTGTGCATAGGCATGTAATACCATGATCCTCACTATGGGATCGTACGAGCGTTGTGTGTTTTCATTTCTTCTCTCTTGTTCCCATAATGTGTATTTTCTTTCTCTTTCTTTGCACCAGGTCGGGGGTATAGTTTAGACCCCGTGACCATATCATGTAGGTGCCAATCTTTCCTTGTTTCTTAAATGATTACTTGTGAATTCTCTTAGCACCACTATTTGGAGAACGTCTTCTTCATAGCTAATCCTCCATTCCCGGATAGCTCTTTCTCTCTCTGTTGTTTTAAATGTTACCAGCCACTGCCCCGGATACCAAGGGTCCGTCTCCCTATTCCTTTTCATTGTTACCAGCCTCTGCTCCGGATACAAAGGGTCCGTCTCCCTATGCCTTATAATGCTCTGGTCTCTACCCGGATACAAAGGGTCCGTCTCCCTATTCCTTCTCAATGTTACTAGCCTCAGCTCCGGATACAAAGGGTCCGTCTCCCTATTCCTTCTCAATGTTCTGGTCTCTACCCCGGATACAAAGGGTCCGTCTCCCTATTCCTTTTAATCTTATTGGTCTCTACCCCGGATACAAAGGGTCCGTCTCCCTATTCCCTTTTTGGATTATTGGTCTCTACCCCGGATACAAAGGGTCCGTCTCCCTATTCCTTCTCAAGGTATTGGCTTATCATTATCTTTGATAATTCGACACCATAGTGGGTGTCTTTAGAGGTCCTCTATAGTTAAGAGGAGTTTCCCTTTTTTGTAGTTCCTTTGGTTTGTTTACGAAGTTCGTTGTGTTTCATCTCAAGGATTCATCAACGAGAAGGAACTACACTACTGTGTGCGCGCAAACAATATGCACAATAATAGCAAGCAGGTAAGCAAGGGAGATAATCAATCCATTCACATGCCTTACACAAGCTCACAACAGACAAATAAGCACGGTAAAACAACATTCGTTTTCATGCATTATTCTTGTGGTCATAAACAAACAAGGCACACAGCACACAAGCCGTGTAACACGGCAACATACGAACCACACATGTCCATACCTCATTCAGAAGCAAAAGTTGTCTCTCACACGGTGTCCCGGTTGGCGTTCGTTACGGTCCTAGAGTTAATTAAAATCACTTGTCAGTTTATGGTTGCATACGATGACCGTAGTGACATCTTCCTAGTTTATCTCATCTATATCGGATGTTATCCTCTAGGTGGGTTGTTGGATGTACAATATATTTTAGCCCTTAGAACTTCCCACGTACTCACCTTAGATGCTTATTTAATGCCTAGGACGTTTACATCGTCGTTTTATAAGTTAACTAAGTACTTCCCTCTAGCTAATTTTTTATGGTATTCTTAAGCATCAACATGTAACATGGCGATATATATATGTATATGCGTATATATATTCAGTTTAGTGTCATTACATATGTATATGTATGATTAGACATTAACCCGAGACTTGTTTTATTTGTCATTTGCAAATGAAAAAAAAACTTATATATATATTTTGTTCGATTTGCAACATTATCGTGAAGAGGATGTTGTACATATATATATACACATATAGACTCTTACAGTGAGGAGAAGAAAATTGATTAACTCTAGACAATTAATATTTATTATCTCTTTTACAATTTCTTTCATTAATCATTTTTTTGTTAACGGCAATTAAGATATTTCTCCATTTGCGGCAAAACAAATAACTAGTATCATTTATGATTTAAACACTTGACTTAGGAAAATATTAATCTATTATTAAGTTAGCAGTTTCTAGTAATTAAAATACAATGTAACCACCACCGTTACATACACGCTAAACTCCAACATCATTTTTTTTTCCATGACTGAAACTGTCATATATCAATAATTAGTAATTCAATATATGTTGTTACAGTGCAGTAATTCTAGATCCAAGTGTGTCGCTATAGTGCAGATACTTCAGGTTTAGGGGGCTGTTTTTGGTTGATTACCAAACCACAAGCTGTTCAATTGAACTTCATCGTTGAATATCACTAGAAAGAGTTTGTCTGAGTGTGGTATAAAGTAGAGAAAAAAGATACCACTATTACAGCTCTAAAAGCATATACTACTACAACATTTTTCTGAAATCAGTAGTAGCTTGTTTGGATTCAGAACAACATGGACTATAGTGCTTATATTGGTTATTTCTTTTGTTCTAAAATGGTTGTTTATAGTTGCTGTTTATATGCTTATTGTTGGTGCAGCAGAAGCAACTAAAAGCTTTTATTGTTGTAAGTGACAACAGCTACTGCTTATTATGCTTACTATTATTTTACTGTTGTGACAGAATCACAAAACAAGCAAGATGCTACTGCATATGCTGATTGTTTTACATGGTGTAACAAAGAAATCAGACACATTCTATTTCTGTAACAGCAAAGGAGAAGAAGATATGTTAAGTATGTTACCGGTTCTGCTATGGATTGTTTTATGCCAGGTTTGTAATATGGTGTGCGAGATACAGTCTAGTGGTTCTTTTCAGCTGAATGTAGGCACAAGGAAGATGAAGTGCTGCTCCTTAAATTGGTTGTGTGAGAGTACAGCAAGCTGAAATCCATTGCTGTTGAGAATGCTTTTTTTTTTTTTGTGAAGAGAGCATGGTTTTTAAATTCTGCAACAGCAGGGACTAAATGCTTATCATTTGTGAGGATAGTCTCTTTTTTTTTTAATCCTAAACAACAAGGTTTACCACTATAGAGGTGTACTAACACAAGAAGAGGAACAACCCTCATCACTCTGGTTATTCTGGATTCAAAACAATAGAGGCTTTGTTTTTGTTTATACAGCTTATTCGTTTGTTTCACAAGGTGGGACTATCTAGTTTTTTCCCTTCCGAAACAGAATGGTCTGGTAGAAGAATCAAAACTTATGTATTATTATTATTACTGGTTTCTGAATTCATGGACAGCAGAAATGCTGCTCATGTGCCTATCCTTTGCTCATTGTGTGACAGCAGAAACAACAACCTATATATGTGGTTTAGATTGAGAGATATTCATATAATGCTTGCTGTTTGCTTAAAAAAAATTCAGCAGATTTTGTGACAGCAGTAGAAAATTCTTACAATTTGCTCACTTTACAGCAGCAGTAATAAAATGCTTCTATTGTTATAATACAACAGCAAGGGAAAGTTCAATTTTACAACGTTACTGAATATTGGGCTGGATAAGCCCTCGTTTATTTACACTTGGATATTTTGGCTAGTTTGTACATTTGTTACCAGATAGAAATAGATATACATAAAGTATATTGTTTAGATTCTCGTTTAGATTTTTTTTCCATATATTTAGCAATCAGTTTTTCTCTCTAATTGTATATAGTTACATGCTTAGTGCCCGCTTAGCATTGTACTGATGTGATTCACGGTCTCTGACCGAATGTCAACAAAATCAGAAACTGCTTCTTGCTATCTTCTTCTAGCTTACACCACCGTTCCTTTCTCCATCACAGAAATAAATACCTTTTAGTCCTCTCATCAACTGCCATTGAAGATGTAGAAATCTACAGATTTTGTTTTTATTACAGAGGACGATTACAAGAAGAGAATGAAGAGCCTACGAGGAAGACATGTTTTCTTAATTTGTTAGTTTGGGTTGCAAGCTACCGAGGTGGAGGGAATATACAGATGTGCAGCACTATGTTCTTTCACTAGTTAGGAACAGGAGAATGAAGGGATGTAGTACGTTACAGGTTCCACAATGAACCAGTTTCATTTCCCACCCCAATCTAGTATGCGACAGGAGAAACCAAGGATTATATTGTTATAATCAGCAGAGAATGAGGAGATGATTCAAGCCTATTACCTGTTCTGGGATGAAATGTTTTCTGCCCCTGTCCTCCTGCCTTGCGAGATGCAGCAGGCCCAACACGGCTCCAGTACCGAATTGATTTCTCTCCACTTCAATCTAGTGTGCAAGTTGTAGTAGTTGTTCCAGTGGTTACCTCTTCAGTGGCGCATGTGTATGAAAGAGATGAGGTTGGTGCAAAGAATGTTCCTTGCTGATAGGTAAGCACCAGAAGAGAGGAAAAAAAAGGGTGTGGAACTGTATGTTCCTCGTTCATCATTCTTCAATCTGGCTCGAAAGACACAGTACCCCAGTGATTTTCACATCAGAGGCGCAGTCTGAAGAAGAGAATGGAAATATGTACATAAATGGTATACTCCTCATCGTGAAGAGTATGAAATGAGTGCAGGGCATGTATCTTCCTCCATTGTTTGTCAGCTGTTTTACAATTTACCGAGCGTGAGGAAGATTGGGCATAGGTGCAGAGTAGTACGGTCTTGGTTTGCTAGATTAGGTTGCAACATTTCCCGTAGAGAAGGGGAATGATTTGAGAGTGGGTTCTTTTTTTTTTATCACGAAGGAAGGAGCTCCAGAAGAAAACTGAAGACAGCCTTCACATACTGGCCTACCTTCACGCGTGAGCAAGGCAATAGAGAAGAGAAAGGAACTCTGATCATGCAGCCCAAACGTGGGCATGTCAGCCTCCCGAGAAGAATGGCTGCAATGGAGTATTAATCAGATCGGCATAGGCAAGAGGGTCTGACTCAGGAGATTAAATAAATTGCCATTGGTTGTAAGTTCCAAAGGGAATTTGTGAAAAGATGGGGTGCTCAGACTCTGAGAAGTGGGAGTTTGCAAAAGGAAGTAGTGCTCATGTTTGTCACCTTGGGAACTTTTACTACAATCAATATAGTTCACTTATGCTTCAGGTTATCGGACAGAGCAAAAGGGGAATGTGGTGCTCTGTGGCTGTTTTCTCTTTTTTTTTGTCGGGTTCAGTTGATGCTACAGGGAGCAACTGAGGGAATGATACGTTACAGAGTGACAAGAGGATGGTGGTCTCAAGCTACCAGATAATGGTGTGAAAATGATTTCCAGGTCTACTGTCATGACCATCGAGGACAGCATGTTTGATTCTGTTGAATCCCCTTTTTTTTTATAGTTACTTTAGTAGTCTCATTACTAGTTTAATTAGGCTAGTATTTGCTACCGAATTTGAGCATAGCTCAATCGGTTAAGACATTCAGGAAGGGTACGAAACGTACCGGGTTTGAACCCCGACGGGAGTGCGTTTGCTCCTTTTTTTTGTATTAGCTACACACACGCCTATTTATATATATGTGTGACCATATAATATATCACGTTATTAGTTATATACGGGACTACTTTATTTTGTCACGTTGTTAGTTATTTATACGTACATGTATATATATATACGCCCCTTTTATTTTGTCGCGTCTTAGTTATATGTACCTATGCGACGTCATTATTTATTATATACGACGTTGTAATATTGTAACGTTACGTGTATGTATTTTCATATACGTACATATATAAGTACGTGACCGTATTAACATGTAACGTTGTCATGTTTTCGGACATGTATATATTAAATTTAATTGTTCATACATTATCATATGTCCGAATTATGTAACGCGTTATCCTCGGATAATTTTCACGCGTTTATGATTTTATGTATTTATTTGTTTAGGGGTGTTTCATATATTATATATTAAGGTTTGGAATAAAGCCATATATTTTAGGCTATTTTATTTTATGTTATATTAAGTTTAAAATGAATTTAAAGTAAAAATAAATATTACCGTATGAGGTTTGGGGTTAGATTGAAATTAAACAAAATTTAGGGGCTAAATAATGAATAAAGCCGAAAACTATACCTTTAAAAATATTAAAATGAATTTTATAAAGTTTTTGGAAAGTTTGGGGTCCAAAAATACCATTTTTAGAGAAGTTGGGTCAAAACCCGCAATTAGATAAACCTATGGTCAAACTGGTGGTCAATGGGTCAACAAGGACCATATTAGGTGCCTTGACCAAATTTAATGACATAAGTAATTAAACTATGGTTATATATTAATATCATAAGTTAGAAATGAAAGTTATAAAATGTATGGGGTATAAATGGTAATTTCCGAAAGTAATGGGTTAATATGGTTAATATAATATTTATATCTTAATTATAAAGTTTGGGAAATTTTGGTGTTATATAAATGACTATATTGATAAAAGTGTAATATATAGTTTTGGTGACATTTACAAAGTATATTGTATAAAGTGTGGTCAAAATGTAAATAAGGAAAAATATTGGGGTGGAATAGGAGTTGAAAATAAATGGGGGGTCTGTTCGGAATTAATACAACATAAACTATATGTTATACAAGATTATAAACATAAAAACCATACAATATAACCTATATGTAACATTATATAATATGTGTGGAAATTGTGTAAATAAAGAAAATATAAAGTGCTGGACAAAAAAAACCCAAAACTGATGGGGCTGTTCGGCAATTACCAACATGTTTATACCATATGTTATAATGGTTAATTGAATAAAATGTTATAATGAGTAATATATGTAACACTATATAACATATGTGGCAAGATTGTAATTAAAAGAAAATGAGTGTGTTGGAGATGGGATTTAAAAACAGACCTAGGGTCTGTTTGTAATAACCGAAAATTTTAAAACTATATGATGTACTTAATATAATGTTGAAATGATATAACATATGGTATATGTGACATGCTATAAAATATGTGGTGAGAATGTAATTATAAGAAGTCATTATGTGTTGGAAAATAATTAAGAAAAAGCCCGAGGGGTTGTTCGGGTATTTTTGGTAAAGTATAACCATAGGTTATATAAATTACTAAGTGAAAATGATATATAATAAGGTATATGTTACATTATATGAAATATGTGGTGGAATTGTAATAAATGAAAAATAATAATGTGAAGAAAATGAAGTATAAAAAATGTGCCCAATCAGAAATATATATATATATATATACATGGTTATTAATAAAACTATATGTTATGTTTATTATGAAATTAAAATGTTATAACATAATATGTATAACATTATGATAAATTTGTGGTTATATTAATAATGGGAAAATGTGGGGAATTAATGGAATTTGTAAACTAAGGTTAGTATAGAATAAACCTTAGTAAATTATAATATATGTAATGAAATGTTACATAATATTAAGATAAAGTCCTTAATATAAATTGCATAATATAATGTAATAAATGGAATAATCATCTTACATAAGATGATGATAATGGAACATATGATATGAGGGTATAACTCATGAAATACTAATGTATAAGTGAATACATGTGTATGCGCAAGCATATATTAAAAGAATATACACATTAAGTATAAGATATAGTTGGAACTATATAATACAGTGCATGAATGCATGCAACTATATTATATGACTAAACAAATAAAAACAACATATATAAATATATATGAGTGAAAACCGAGAGTATATGAAAGAATATGCCATATGGTTCTAATGTCATGAATTAATAAATGACAAGTGTTATGACATTAGTATAAATATATACTACAAGTCATATAATTATAAATCAAAGTATAGTTTATTAAAATGAATGATGAGATGTATAATGTATGGTACAATAATAAATGGCTGAATATTAATGACATATAACGTTAGTGCATAAGTATAAATTGCGATGCAAATTAACGTTGCATGAATACATGCAACTATACAATATAATGGTATATACGTATACCTAACTAGAACGGTTAAGACAATACCTAAGTATAAACGCGAATATATATTCGTATACGCGTAAATGTAAGGAATAAATCCTAACGTTTGAAAATGCTACAACTAAGACATTTTTATAACCGACTCATCTAAATAAACCCGGACGTTGGTAATTAATACGTACTACGACTGACGAGCTCGTATAACGATACCTTGACAAATAACTGTTGAAATCCGGGGACGAAAGGTCGGGATTATTTGTGTTGTTCGGATTTACCGAGCTTAAATGGGTCATGAGGATTGACTTATATTGTGTTTGTTATTTAGACCGTATCACTGACGAAGGCGCTTGACGAGCTAGTGGTCTACTGCACAACTTAGGTCTTTGGTGAACGGTATGTAAAGGGGTCTGATCCGAGATGTCCTGAGGACTTCCTCGGGCTCGGATATGTGTGTTGTATAACGAGTGTGATGCATGTATGTATGTGTGTATGGATGTGTGTTATGGGATGTTAATTGTTTATCTTTTCGCATCATTTAATTATGCGCGAACGTCCTACGGGACTAATACTACGTTGACTATAGATCGACTTATATAAAACACATATGTGTTTAATGTGATGTGATTGTTGTTAATGGGTGTAACACACTTAATATTATGATTGTATATGTATACTAACCTAAGTAAAATACTTAGGGACGAGATACGACATCGTCGATATCTAGAGCTTTGACTCGAACATGGTTAATACCTAGAATGACTCTAGGCATGCGTAAGACCCACAGGGCAGCCAACAAATAAGTGATGTTCTCCATATTTAAAACTGTAACGGTTTAAACGACTAACTAAGTCAACAGTAGAGTGTGGTTAAAAGTGATGGTTACCTTAATCCAGTTAGTCATTGGCTACTGGTCGCGTGTGGAGATCTCTTGAGTTAACCCGGATCGGGCTTACTCTGGTTTAACGTGATCGAGCCTAGATAGATCGACATGTATGGTGATAACATGGGCGCCTTTAGAAAGGCAAAATATGGACGCTTTTAAAAAGACAAAGTGAATGAGCACCTCGTGTGCATGGGACTACCGTCCAATTGAGGTTATTTCGGGATGTCCTAACTTGACTCCCGATAGTGCTAACAAAATGTGTAAAGTTATGTGAGGGCCCGGGGGGCCGTATGTGAAGTTGGTATGGATGACCGTTACTGACGGCTATGTGTTTATCGTTGTTGTGATTGAATGCTTTGTGATTAATGGTATACTGTGGTGTGTGAATTGTAATGCCTGTATTAACTGTTTATTTTACCGCCGATCATGTGTTTACAGCTTTATATACATGTACACCGGTAAAGCATGTAACGAACTTAATAATGGCGACCTTGACTATTAAGTGACCAATAGGGTCCAGGCCTGGCATACTCAGCATTTATCGCTGAGCCTTTATGGCATTGCTGCAGGTGATGATTAACACGGAAGCCGAAGAGTGGGACCCCGGGTAGTAGAGTTTTATTTTACTGCACGAAAATTCATGTTGTAATAGGACAGTTGGTAGTTTACTATCCTATGGACATTGTATACAATCGGGATGTTAGATGCTCACTTGTCATAGAGTTTGATTATGGATGTAGAATGATGTATAGGTTAATATCTCGTTATCACTGCGGTTGTGTATATATTGGCAGTGTTATTTCGTTATTTCTATTTCTGCTTCTTTACTCGTATGGACGAGTCATGTGACACCCCAAGTGAGGTTTATTAATGTTTTAACTACCGCTGCGAGACGTGTTAAATTACGCTACGTGAGTGATTATGACGTGTTTACCGAGTAGGGTGTTACAAGTCGGGCACCTGTCTGCAGAGCTCCTAGTACACACGGGACACTAGAATAACACAACAACAACTCTCAGCATCAGAAATGTTCAAAAGACCAAGATATACCAATCAAGAACAAGTGAACCAACAACACATGCGTTCACATATAAGTTGGTAAAGTTCACGACAAAGTCTTGTGGAAGATAAAGCAATTATGAACAAGATAACAAGACATAAACCTGAGCTATAAAAAGGCATTAATTACGCAGCATTAATGAAGCCATCAGACTAGGAAAGTGGACATCACAAGAGGAACCGACCACCTAAACTCTTGCCTCCAACGTGTCCAACCAGTAAGTGACACGTGTTGTGGATGCGCCTACAATCAAGTTGGAGATCAGCCTACCTTGTGCAGAGCTATTCTATTGAGAACAAGAGGCTACTGTCTCCTAGTGAATAGCTCATCATAGTTTGATCGTTATCAGTTAACTTGCTTATGTGTGTGTATATATATATTCAATGTATGTCGCATTGAATATGCAAGTGATACACACATGATAAAGAAGAAGAACAAGTATAAGCGTGAGTCATAGAGTGTGCATCTTAGTGTGTGTGTGTGTGTTTGCTATAAAGTTAGTGAGCGAAGTCTTACTATGTAATCAACTTAATACTTTTGGTATTTGGTAGACTGACTAGTCGGGGAACGGTTGGGGAACCGTAGGCCTGCTGTCAAGAAGGGTAGAGGACTTTTGTGATAAGTCTGGAACTGTCCTAGAGTCCATAGGTTGGGCGGAGGGAGATCGAGTGAATTTCTAGTGTGTAAATTCTCAATCGAAAAGGAGTTTCCAGTTTAGAATTATTGCATCTCTACTTAAACTACTAAATTTACTCGACTCAACAACACGTCCATGACCAGTAGAGAATGTATCCAGAGCACCAGCTAGTTTCAACTCTCTTGTTCTCCAAGATGAGAAGCAACATAGAATTTATGATAGTGGCAAGTAAGAATCACAAGGGTTAGCTTTTAATACATAAATCGTGGCATCTACTTCTTACAAGAACCGTCCAAGGAAGTCAAATCTTTCCTATGGTCATTGTAGAAAACGGGGACACACAAGTGAAACATACTTTCTGCTTCACGGTTGATCAAAGAATTGGAAGCCAGTCAACAGAGCAAGAAAACTGTGGCAAGAACTGTTGTTGAGGTAGGAGAATCACTTCAGACCGTGAATATTGTAGATGAAAGGCACCTAAAATCTCTTAATCGAGATCAATTAATTGATCTAGTGGAAAATTTGTTGGGCATAACTCATGGGGAAAACATTAAAGAAGGTTACAGCGGGTTAGTTGGTAACGAAGTTCGAATCTCTAACACTTATTGTTTGACTTCTATGAAGCATGATTTCATAGTGTCTCTTAAAATTTTCTAGATTTTGGATACTGGAGCCGTAGAAAATTTGACTGGTAATCATGAATAGGTTCAAAACTTGAAATTACTTAGCAATCATCATATTATAACTCTTCCTGATAATAGTTCACAAAACAACAAATTACAGGGTGATGTGTGCTTAACTGATGGTTTCTTCTTGCGTGATGTGCTCTATGTCCCAACCTTTCAATTCAATTTATTGTCTATCCACAAGCTTATTCCAAAAATAAAAATGCATGTCGTATTTAGTCATGATTCTTGTTTCGTACAGGACCCTAGCATAGACAATTTGCAAGAGATAAGAAAGGTTGCAGGAGGGCTATACATAGACATAGTTGATAACAAGAAGCTCGCCAATTGTTATACAACTAGGGCAGATAAAGATATGTATGTTTCTTCAGTTTGTAAGATAGATAAAGTCCTATTGAGATGGCATAGGAAGCTAGGACATGCTCCCCTTAGCAAAATAAGAATATGCAGAATCTTGATCTGAAACACCTTCCTGAAAAATTAGCTTGCGACATTTGTTTTAAGTCCAAATATGTAAGACCCAAATTTGGCAGTACCGAAATAAAAAAGCACAAATTATTTTCAATTGCTTCATGTAGATATTGCTGGTCCTTTTAGTGAATTTACTCATGACAGTAAAAGATATGTTCTGACTATTGTGGATGATTATACACGAACCGCTTGGACAAGACTGTTACATAGTAAATCAGAGGCCTTTGATGTTCTTTGTGGGTTCATTGCTTTTGTTGATAAACAACTTGGTAAGAAAGTAAGAACTGTCGGGACTGATAATGCTCCTGACCATGGAACTAGTAGAGAAGGGGTAAATTTCTTACATAAAACTGGCATTGTTCATCAAACAACTTGCTCTCGCACTCCTCGACAAAATGGAATCATTGAGAGGAAGCATAGACACTTGCTTGAAGTTTCCATAGCTGTCTACTACTACCAATCTGGTGTTGATATCAAGTTTGGGTGAGTGCATTTTACACACAACTATGATCATAAATAGATTTCCTTCTATAGTACTTAATTTTAAAACACCTTTATGAAATGTTGTTTCAAAAGAAACCAGACTATGAAACCCTGAAACCCCTAGGTTGTCTCTCTTACAAAACTATTTCGGATAAAGGGAAGAGCAAATTTGATCCTAGAGCAAGGACTTGCATCTACTTAGGACAAACTTTAAATAAAAGGTTTTAAAACTTCTGGATATGCATGATCATACAATCAGTATCTCAAGGGATGTAAAGTTCTTCGAGGACATATTTCCTCTCTTGGATAAACTTAGTAACAATCATACAGAAAATAATGAACAAAGGGATTGTATTTATGATCCAAATAATGATTTTATGTACACCTCTAATAAAGATTGTGCTAGTGTTTCTAAGTTCACATGTTCAGGTAAAAAAGATGTATCTAAACATAAGGTTACATATTTAGATACTATAGAGAAGCATCAATCTGAAACAATACATTTTGTTTCAGGTACATCTTAGTCACAAACTGATATAGTCAATTCAGGAGAAATCAGTGACAATCTTCATCAGACCAGGAGCAACAGAGAAAGAAGAATGCTAGCTTACCTTTTAGACTATGAAGTTGACATTGCAGGAAATGTTGGAACTGTTGTATTTTTTTGATATCCTAACTAAGAGACTGGACATGAAGAGTGCAAATTCTGAAGATCTTGCACTGACTGCACTAAACAAAAGGTACCCAGGGTGAAAAATTCTATTCTTGCATCAGTTTGAAAGATCTTAAACCTCACAAGTTAATTCAACCTAGCAACATGTCATGTTTTTCAAGCTTTAACTTCTTATGATTTAAAAGATCCAGAAACATATGAACAAACTATTTGTTTCTTATGGTTGGAAGGATGCTATAAAACAGGAACTAGATACTCTTGAAAGAAATAGAACAAGGGATATAGTCCCTCTTCCATCAGGTAGAAAACCAATAGGTTGCAAGTGGATATTTAAGAGTTGTTAGCTAATGAAAAGATTAGTAGCACAGAGATTTACACAAAGATAGTAGTACAACTAGCTGTTAGAAGAACTATCATTAAAGGAATCTAATAATTGGTTTTTGTGATGTCTATATGAGTTCGAAAATAGTCCTGGTATGACTTCTAATATGTAATTTATTTATGTTTCTCGTGAAATTAATATATCTTCTTGTTCACGCGTGATTTAATGAAATAAATGGGGAATATTTGTCAGACAATCATTGAAAGTTCATCTTAGATTTAGGCTATGACTGGTTTTTCATTAAGAAAAACTTAATTTATGTCTTTTACTGATCATTACTAGTTAATATAACCTTATATACAAGTGCCACAGTAAAACTTCTAAAATACATTTTGCATGGTTGTAACTATTCATTACCTATAGCGACAAATGCGGTAAAATGATAATATATTTGTAGGTCAAATCTTCGGCCCCAATCATCTCAAATGAAAAATAAATCTTCGTCCCTAAGTTTCAAGCCAGGTAGGTCGACATTATAAATGGATCAACATTCTAGTCGGAAGAACCATGAATCAACGATAGAAGAGTAATTACTGGAGTTGATCACAAAGCTTGTTGGAAGAAGATAATCTAATAAGTTCGTCGGGCCGCAACGAGATAATTTGACGTATGCAAGACAGCTGTGTGACAAGATTTATTAAGAACAAGGCAAAAGGTACTGCAGTTTACTTGTAAAATATGCGTTCATTCTTTCTCGTGAATGTGCTTAATTATATAACCCGCGTGCAAAAATGCTTAAATCAAATAACAGCCGCTTGTTCATGATGATTGGTTTAGTTTATTAATCGGTTTGGGATTAGTGTTGATAATGACAGTAGTAGAGGGCTGTCCTTGTCAAAAAGATAGTATTAATTACTTTTCATATTTGTTCGACCCTAGCTTCTCAAGAAGAGACTTGCCTTCTTTACACTTTCAGATGAATTCTCGTTCCCTTGAAACTGAAACAGAAAGAAGAGGTAGCTTTCAAGCAACCCCACACAAAACGACACGCACCAAACCAACAGATCACAATTCTTTTGTTTTTTTTGGAAGCTTTACCAGATAACCACAATTGGTGTTGCCTTATGTTTTTTCCTCTTTCTTTGTTGTTTTACTGATAATTTCCATGGAACGGGATTCGGGAATGTGACAAATAAGCCACTCGTACTCATAGAAGTTAGAACCCATCCATTTATACGTGTTCATTTATTGTGGGAGCACACATTATGTACAAATTTCATTTAAATAATTAGAGGTCATGTTTAGAATTGGGGTTCATACAACCTTGTACATATTGGATTGGATGTGATTAATAACACTTTTTTTAATTAGAGGCAGAAGGCAAAGAATCCACAGACTACGCACATTGTTACAATCGAAACCATACCACCTACGACTATCCTTACCCCCTACAAAAACTTATAGTCTCAAGAAATCCTTCATCTACTTTTTCTTACTTTTTGTCTTCCCCTACAAGCTAATTTATGTAGACGAGAGTAGTTACTAAAACCCATCGACAATTTTGCATAATGATACTCCTGTCTAGAGTTATCCTTCATGACATCCTTCTTCTGCCCTAGATCACTGCCTCTAGTATTCCTACCGACTTATTGCTCTTGTGGGGTGAGCTCTTGATTGACTTCCGAATGATATCTTCAAGATTACTAAACGCACGCCTCTCGTCAGAAATAGAGCACTCAAGTTGTCTAGCCACCTGGAAGGTCTGTCTTGCTTCTTCCTACATAAAAGCATCTTTAGGCCCAAGCTCCTCTAGAACCTTAAGGTCAGGGGCGGCTCGGAGGGTGTTCCACCCTGTTCATTGGAACAGGGCCCCCAAAATGTAGGGCCCCATATTTTTTGTGTTTTTTTATTTGTATGATTATTTTTAAAAGGTAGAAAATTTATACAATGAACACATTAAATTAAATTTTAACAAAATTTGTTTTATTAAAAATAAGTGAATGATTTATGGGGTAAAAGGTAATTTGATTCGGTCGGTCGAATTATATTTACTAATTTATAATTTTTTAAGTAACTTGTATCTCACCAAAAATATCAAACATATTGTTTTTTTCTCTCGGTTTCACCTACCTTACTACCTATATGATTGTATTATTAATAATTACTTTATTCGGTGATATGATATATTAGCGATTAAGAATGACCTTTGAATAATAAACATATAAAGATCATATTGATGATTTTGTTGCATAAAATGCTACAAGAATTGTTATTTTAAATGATTGTTTGATAATATATATACCTTATTAGATATGATTTAACTTTATTTATATCCCGTACTTTAATTTTAAATTTTATTTTTATAGGCCTCCTTTAAAACATTCAGCACAGGGCCCCTAAAATATTAGAGACGCCCCTGCTTAAGGTTATCCGGTTCAAACCCTGGGAGAACTCAGGATTATCAAATAGGTTCCTAGATCTTCCCCATCCTCCTCTCCCTCCCCTATCTTAATCCAAGAGACACCATGCCCTGTACCGGAAGGACCACACTCAACTTCCAACAACTTTGCATTGAAACTTACCTCTTTGAAATCCACCCCTCGATGTAAAGGTGAGCAAACGGGACGGTTATTTTGGATACTCGAATTAGCCGTTCTTTTTTTCGGGTTGGATCGATCACCGTATTTTTTAACCATTTTACAAAAGTTCAGTTATTTTGGCTAAAACGGTTATCTGTAATAAAGTATGTTTCGGGTAGCGGATACTGAAATTCAAACTTCGGTTATCCATAATAAACCGAACTTTTATAAAAATATTTTTATTATTTTTTTTCAATCCAGTAATTTTATCTAATATTTTACTATTTACTCATTTAGGTTTAGATTATTTCAATAATTAAAAAAATATGGTTATTTTAGTTATTTTAGGAAGTTTGGTTATTTTATGAAGTTCGGTTATTTCAGCTACTTCGGTATCGGGCGGTGAATGATTATTAATGTAACATAAAAAACGGTTATCAGACTGTTATAGATTAAAACGGATATTAATATTAAATAATAACCAAACACCGTACTTTATTTTAAATTTCAGCTAACAGATATCCATTTTAACCGTTTATTCACTCTACCTCACGACCCCTGACTAAGAATTTCTTCGACTAGTGATTAACAATTAATAACTAATGATTTATAATAACGGATTGTTTAAATTTTTATGAGAAAATTTTACTTACTAAGATACTACTTTAGAATTTGTGAGGAGAATAAATTGATACGCCTTTTAATAATCCAATTAAAATAACGCGTCAACAACACAACTATTAGCAATTGCTTTTCAAAAAAAAAAACACACACACACAACTATTAGCAATTGATTCTCCACTAGGGTTTTTAACGTTTGGATAAAATTTATGTTTAAAAGAAAAAAAGAAGGCAAGTTAATTATATATTTCTTCATTACATTTAATTTTATAAATAATAAAGAAGTCTTACACTCTTCTTATTATGTTATTCATACGAGACATGATGATCTCCCACATTTTTATCTAAGACTCTTATATAGAACATATATAATTAATATAAATTATCCTATATATCTTACAAAACTAGTGATAATGTAATGATTAGACTTGAATTGAAATGATTTTCCTCTAGAAACAATTGTCACCCACATGGTTTATACTTTTAAATTCCTTATTTGTACTATATAAATATTCATAAATTAATCAACAGAAAAGTTAATTTCGCATGACCAAATATATCTTTTTCTTTTAAATATCACTTTTTCATCATTTTACATTTATTTGATTTTATAGAAACTCAAACTAGTACCTAATTGGACCAAACGCGCAGTTTCTGTTGCGTTTTCTTCATTCACGAACCCACACCATTGGAGGACGGTTACTCCTTTTTCTGACTGTCACCGCGGAAAGTGCTAAACAGAGTTCAATCTTTCACCCTCCTTCCCACTCCACTCTAACCTGCTTTTTTAATCCACCAGTAGTAGCGCGTTAAGAAGAGAGAGAGAGTATGGCGGGAGGGACGGGGAGAGTTATTGCTTCCCGCGTTTTCCATCCCTCTTTCTTTCTGCTCCGTGTGTGTAGCAAGTTTGGTTACTTTCCGGGGAGCCTTCTTCAGCCTTGCTTGACATCTTTCTTCTTTTTCGCTCATGCGTGCAAGCCAGCCAGTCTATTACAAATCTTGAAATATCTCCTTGCTTTCTTTCTTTCCTCTATTATTTTCGGCCACCACAACAAACTCATGATCTCATGATCAATCTCTTCTATCCGGAGGATTTCAATTCTGTGCAAGTCTTTGCAATCGATCTACCAGCTCATTTCTATTGATCAATCTCAACCTCATCTTCATCTCTGTTTACTGGTTTAAAGCGTAAGCATAACCAACCCCCAACCCAACCCAAACCCCCGGCCGCCGCTTTCTTTTTACTCCTTTCAGGTGATTTCTGTTCTGAGTTACGCGCAACAAACCCATAAGAAAATCAATATATATATATTCATCCCTTTCTGTTTTCTGTGATTCAAAGCATTCATTTCCCTTCTGCGTATATTCATCTCTCTCTTCCTGTCCTTTCCTCTTGGTGGTGCTTCTGCTCTGCGCGGTTCTAATTAAGAAGGTCTCTGATTCCTTCATCTCCACCTCACCTAGATTTGCTCTAAAAAGGTCATCTATCTGATATACATAAACTGAATTTTGGCTATATCTCGATCTGCACTGCACTGCATTCTATTGTTCAATACTCTGTTTGGCGTTTGCTTGCAATATCCCAATTGTAAAACAATCCAACAATAGACGATAGCCACCAACGTTCTCGATAACAATTCATGGTCTCTCATTAACAACAGGTAGAAAATCCGAACCCTTGATTGAAATCGAAGCCCGGTCATTTCTAATCCACGTCTCTCACTTGTTGTCTCTTTCCCTTTGTTTTTCCAGAAATAAACTGTCATACAAAAACTCACACATGGGGAGCCACATGAGTAAGAAAGCGCCAGAAACCAACCTCCACGACACGACAACATCAGAACACCTAACTTCCTATTCAGCCGCATGTCAAGCACGAAACCCTCAGAACCTTCGACGCGACGCTGCACGCACGCACAAGCCATGCGATCAACACCCTCGCAAGTGGCGTGGAAGTCCAGGCACTGTCATTCGATTCCCTCCGGGAAGTCACGGAATGCCTGCTGGAAATGAATCAAGGAAGTGTGGTGAAAGTCATCCTGGACTGCAAGAAAGACATATGGAAGAACCAGGAACTCTTTGATCTCGTTGAGGAGTATTTCGAGAACAGTTTACAGACACTCGATTTCTGCACAGCGCTTGAGAAGTGTCTTAAACGTGTTCGGGATTCACAGCTCCTGATCATGGTTGCACTCCAGCAGTTTGACCAAGAGGATGCAGTCGCGGCGGCGGATGGGTCGATAACCAGCGAGAGCAAAACCGACAGGTATGCACGGACGTTGGAGGATCTGAAACATTTCAAGGAGCAGGCACGTGAACCATTTACAGAAGAATTCCTTCAGATATTCCAGTCAGTGTATAAACAGCAGATGTCCATGCTGGAGAAGCTGCAGATGAGAAAAAACAAACTGGACAAGAAACTGAAATACATCCACGCATGGAGAAGAGTTTCGAGCATCATCTTTGCCGCATCATTCGCAGCACTGCTTATCTGTTCCGTGGTGGCGGCAGCGGTGGCTGCGCCGCCATTGGCTGCAGCACTAGCCGCTGCTACATCAATCCCGCTCGGATCAATGGGAAGTGGATCGACTCGCTGTGGAGGAGCTACGAGATGGAATTGAAAGGGCAGAAGGAATTGATTGCGACGATGCAAGTGGGAAGTTATATAGCGATCAAGGATCTGGATTCTATCAGGGTGTTGATTGATAAGTTGGTCGTGGAGATTGAAGGATTGGTGGGGAGTGTGGATGTGGCCGTGGGGATGGAAGGGGAAGGGGAAGATGGAGAGGAAGCGGTGAGGTTGGTGATTGCTGAGATTAAGAAGAGATTGGGTGCGTTTATGAAGAATGTGGAGGATTTGGGTGTGCAGGCGGATGTGTGTAGCAGGGATATCAGGAAAGCAAGGACAGTTGTGCTGCAGAGGATAATAAAGCCTCCGACTAACTGAAGGTGGAATGATTTGGTTGTTTATTTGGGATTATTAGATTGTTTGAAGTGTCTATATGTTGTTTGCTGATAAGATTGGTTTCATTTGTTAATTATGGCATGTCATTATGTTCAGATACCTTAAATTAGCAATTCAGCCTTGTTTATAAACTTGCTGTACATGTTTCTTCAGCAATCTTTCTGGGATATTTTCTATTATAGTATGGATGTTGAATAATAAGTTATAGAGACGCAGTTCCGCATTTCTCAGAGTTGAACTACATAAGCTCTACTGCTGAGTTTAATGGTAAATTCAGTGTGTATGCTATATTCATGCTTTTGATAACAGTGATTATGAGCCACAATCAAAATTCAAACAAAGTCCTGTAAGAATTGAGGTTGGATTTGATTACCCTTCACCAAAAAAAAGCACAAAGCTTATGAAATATGTCAAGACTTCAGCAATCGGATTGTATCTGGCATGACCATCAATGAACATGTATTAAAAAAAATTGCACTAGGTTTGTTACAGTTGGAGTTTATGTTTGAAATGTAATTGAAACTCTCGAAAGTTTTTCATTGTGTATGCCTGCTTAAAGATAGATTTTGCGATAAAAGATTTTGAAAATACAAAGTTTGGTCTAGTATTGCAACATAAGCATTTATTCAATCATAATGTTTACATAAGATTAATCAAGCTCGTTTTGTAAGCGCCACATACGGTTGTGATATCGTTAGATGTATAAAATGATTCATCTAGAACTACAAGTGTGAGAGGAGCCACACTAATCGACCGAGAAAGAAAAGAGCGAGAGAGGATAAATGAACAATGTAATTCTTCTGATTAGTTGGTTTGGGAAAAAAAACCTAGTACTTATATAGAGCAGTAGCCAAAAGAACCAGAAACGCTTCGTTTTGTAACCCCCCAGTCAGCACTCAAACCTTTGCCACATCAGTAAGTCATTGCCACATCAGTGAAATAGAGAAATGTAAGGCAAAACTAACCATTAACTAATACACTAACAGACATCCACCTAATACAAACAATAAATAAAAACATTATCTTACCTTATCACCCCCCCCCCAACTGTACATGATGAATGGACAGTTTGAAAGCTAAACCTTTTGCAGGCCTAGACGTTGATTAACCTCAGGATATGAATTACTTGAGAGAGTTTTAGTCATCACATCAGCTAACTGCAACTTTGAGGCAATATGTAGGACAAAAGCTAAGCCTTCTTGTAGTTTTTGCCTCACAAAATGGCAATCAACTTCTATGTGTTTCGTACGTTCGTGAAACACGGGAGCGCGAGCAATATGTACTATAGACTGACTATCATACTTCAAAGGCACTGGTTGTATTCCTTCTATTCCCAACTCACATAACAGTCTTGTCAACCAGCTGATTTTTGCCACTACTTGTCGCACGGCTCTATACCGGTTTCTGCAGAGGAAAGAGCTACACAGCCTTGCTTCTTCGACTTCCAGGATAGTGGAGAGCCTCCCGGCTGAATAAAGTACCCACTTATGGACTTCCTGGGTTTGAAACATCCACCCCCTCCCCCCCCCCCCCCCCCCCCACCCCCCCCCCCATCAGCATCACAAAAGGTCATAAGTTGTAAGTTTTCATTCCTATTAAAAAGCAAGCCAAAACTAGCAATTTTTTAATGTATCTAGATGTATGAAGAACGGCCTTTAAATGTAAAGTAGTGGGCCTTTGTAAAAATTGACTAAGTAACTCAACCACATAACAAAGATCATGATGTGTATGGGTAAGGAAACTTTTCTTTCCTATAAGCCTCCTAGGGTCTTTAAGTGGCATTCCTTCTTCTTGCTGCAGCTTGGAGTGCAGTTTCAATGGACTCAGTGCTGGCTTTGCCTCGTCACAATTGAATTATGGCACTAGGTCCTTTGCATATTTCTTTTAAACAAGTGTAATACCACTAGAAGTGTGCAAAAATTGCATGCCTAAGAAATGAGAGCTTCGTCCTAGGTCATTTATCTTGAACCTTTGATCTAGATTTCTCTTAATCAATTCAATCATCTTTTTATTGTCACATGTCAAGAGAATATCACCGACATATACTGTCAAAAAGACAGTTTTATTTTTTTGTTTTCTAACAAACAGAGAATAATCATTTAAACAATGAACAAACCTAACTTCATAAGGAACTGGCTAAGCTTGTCATGCCACTTTCTCGAAGCCCGTTTCAGGCCATAAAGTGACTTTTGCAGCTTAAAAACAAGACCTCTCTTCTCTGTTTGATATCCTAAAGGGAGTTGCACATACACTTCCTCTTTAAGGTCCCCATGAAGTGAGGCATTGTAATATCTAACTGATTTACTAGGCAACCTCTTTTGACAGCTACAGCTATGAGAGCCCTTAGCGTGGTGAACTTCACAACAGGGGAAAACGTCTCTTGGTAGTCAATCCCATTTTGGATGTAGCCTTTCACAATAAGACGGGCTTTACACCTCTCTAAACTGCCATTAGCATGATATTTGTATTTGTAAACCCACTAACATCCTATTGGTTTCTTATTCTTAGGTAAATTAACCATATTCCAAGTGTGATTTCTTTCAAGTGGTTCAAATTCATTTTCCCTAGCTTTAACCTATCTCTCATCCCTAGAAGCTTCCTCATAGTTTAAGGGCTTTTTCTCTCTTCTAAACTCAGCAACAAAAGCAAGGGAATCAAGATTAGCGCAAGAAGTAAGGCTGCTTTTGTTTTCAACATAAACAATCTTCTCTGGTCTCATTACATAACAAATGTTGTTGTTGTCATAAAAAATAGAAGAATTATT
Source organism: Limonium bicolor (assembly GCA_023374045.1). Taxonomy (NCBI): domain Eukaryota; kingdom Viridiplantae; phylum Streptophyta; class Magnoliopsida; order Caryophyllales; family Plumbaginaceae; genus Limonium; species Limonium bicolor. The sequence goes on from CM041778.1 coordinate 97,427,957, forward strand.
GTCTAAAGGGTTGTGGGAATTGGATGTGTAACGCCCCTATTTAACATATTTATGGAGGAAATAAAATACTAAAGGCGTACAGATCATCGGGTTCCAAACACCCAGTACCAAACCTCACCAAAACACAACGTAATGATACAAAAGTCACGGCGCTGAACCACGAGAAAACTTAACAAAAATAAGCAGTAATAAAACATATAAAACTCTCCAAGCCTAATCCCATCCCCATCACTCTTTCTCTTCGTGGCCACCTGTAAGATAAACGTACCTGCAAGATAAAAACAAGAGTAAATAATAACTTGAAAACAAACACTTAAAACACTCAGAGGAAAAAAAAGCATTTCACAATCACCAAATCAAGATATCAAGATAAGGATAAAGTTTAATAACTGAAGATAAAGTTAGTGGAAACAAAATCACATCATGTGTTAGTGAACATCCATTTCCTTAGTTAAACCCCAATTCCGTTAGGAGAGTAGAAAGACTCAGATAGTCACAAAGGACTAGGAATGATGAGATAGATCCAAGAATCAACATTAAGAGTGGAATAATTCAACTGGGAGAGATGGCCCCCACCGCCAAATATAAATGTCCGTAGGGACGAGGGATATACAACCCCTACTGTCATAATAAAAATGTCCTGTGGACGAGGGATATACAACCCCCTCTGTCAAATATCAATGCCCCTATGGGCGAGGGATATACAGCCCCCTGCTGTTACCATAAAGACGCGCGCACGTCGAAAGAAAGATTTCAAGATTGACCTTTTCAAAATTCCCACTAGATCACCAACTACCTAGAGCACATACCAAAACACTCAGTCCTACAGAGTGCAGAAGCGTAAACCTAAGCAGTCAATGTCTAACGGGACACCAAATAGAAGGAACCATACCCAAGTGAGTTCATATCCAAGGCTCAGTTAGTCACACAAGCTGAGTTAGTCAAAACCAATCCTTTTTAAAAATCCTCTTAAAGTCGGTTAGCGTTTTCCAAACATTCCACAAGTCAATCAGCAAAAAATATCGGAGTACGGAAATCGTACTGGTATGTGAAGAACAATAACTAACTCGTAAAAGTGATTCCCAACAGTAACCTATAATTAAGGTGTCCAAATGTCGATTAGTTAGAGACTTAAAACTTAACAGCCTTCTTTACTTACTGATTAATAGTTTCAGGTTTACCATTCTTCTCTACAAAGGGTTTGGGCTGACTTGTTAACTAAATCCCTTGTTAGGCCCATCTCTTTTAGTTCGGAATGTTTTAGAATTTATTCCTGAGAGTGCCCAACTCTCTTTGGATTGTCAAAGTGGCTTTTGGAGTTCATAGACTTGGGCTCAGTGGGTTAGACAAGACCGTGTTAAGTTATGTTGTGTAATAAAACTCTAAATTAATAGTGATTATTGAATCACTCACTGACTAAAACCTAGGGTTTAATATAATATATATATATATATATATATATATATATATATATAACCTACTTATTATAACTATCACAAGGATTATTATTTCCCTCAACCATATAAGTATTTATATACATGTATATTCTATATATATATATATATATTCTTTATGTATTAAAATTTATCCATAGCATTTTGGAAATTTTACTGTATTTATTAACGTTCAATAACTTCTAGGCTTAACACAACCGACCTAAGGTTTATAAACATAATGTGTTTCCTTTATTATTAATATATATAGTATACCGTTTAGAAATTAACTTAGACATACCCTATGTAATTTACCATATTTAACTATCTTATTAATACAACCTTAAACTGTATTCTAAGTATATTTCATAAAGTATTTCTTTTACATAACTTAGGGTTCTAGCTCTTATAATGTTAGTTACTATGCAGTGGTAATTTAATTAGTTCCTTGATTACTATAATACTTCTTAATTCCTTTTATAAATGCGTAAAAAATATATATATAATATTGTTCCTTAGTATTTAAAATATTAATCCCATATAATATAGTAAATAAAATGTAGGATAATTAAATTCCTAAATTTATATAAGTTCCTACTTAAGAAGTAAATCTACATATATGCAAATAATTTCATTTCTTAAAAGCTAATACAAAAACATTTATAAACTTACTGTTATAAAATGTTAATTTAGTTCCCTTTATTTTCCCCAGCTTAAAAGTTAATAACAAACCTTACTTTAATTTTTATTACATAAAAACTTTATATTATAGGTTTCTTATGAAAACTCATAAACACAATTTTTAAAACCCTTTACCATTGCCCAAAAATTCCCAAATTTAATATACAGTAACTATAACATTTTAGACATATTAAAAATTTTATTTCATAAAAATATCTTTTTAATTTAGCCAAATAATTCCAGAAAACCCTAAATTGTAAAAATCATAACTTATGTTTAAAAACTCCAAAACCATAATAATTTACATCAAAATAAACTAGATTAAAATAAGGAACCTATGGTTAAAATTTCAAGTCAAAATACATTCGGGAAGATATTTAAATTACCAACAAGTTAAGACTATTTACTGGAATTTATTAAAACCCTTATAAACTAATTCTGGAATGTTTTAATCTCGGCCGTCCAATCTCTTAAAACGAGATCGGACGGCCCCTGTACATCGAGTCATCAGCGAATAAATTACCAAACCGAGTCGAGTAAGAAATCCATATAGTACTTCTTTTCTCACAATCTACAGAACGAAATCGAGTGATTTTTGTTTCTATGGATTCGTAATCAAATTTCGGTTCTATTGGTATCAATTTCCCCAATTATAATGCAGAGTTCATCAAGATTCGAATTCGATTGGAAGCTAGGGTTTATCTCGGTACAGAATAAAAATCGGATGCAATTCATCCAAATTCTCCTAACCTAACACGAAATTGACTAAATTGGCACATGGTTTAGGTCGAAATCATGACTAAGAACAACAATATCGGAGCAATTTGATCGGAGACTCACCGGATTGTGCGAATTGGGTGAATTCCGATTCGAAAAACTGGAAAAACTCGAACTTTAGACAGTTCGGGTGCCAACTTTGAGGATCTATAACTAGTAGTACAAAACGAGTTAGATAATGAGTAAGGGCTCATTGGAAAGAAGAAATGTAGATCTATGTATTGGTAGCAAGAACTAAACCTAACTCGCACCATACAGAAAGATATTGAAGTTACAAAACACGAGTTTACCTCTCTGTTTCGGTGTTATTTTATGTGCTGTTGAAACCGAAACTTTAGACCTCTATATCTCCCAACTGGTTACGAATCAGACTTGGGCATAAACACGAAAATTGTAGAGGGATTAGAGATCTTTACAACGAGCTAAAGAAATCGAATTTTGGTTGATTAACGAAGAAGTTATGATTGACGCAAGTTACCTGAAACGAAGAATCTGGAATTCTGGAAACAGTTTCGCAAGGTGGCTACTTTGGCTCGATTTTCCGGTTGACTCAGAAGGATTTAGGGTTTGTATGAGTAATGGTTGGAAAGAGGAATTGTAGGAGAAGAGAATGGTGAAGACGGCATGGAAAAATATTGAGAGATGTAAAAGTTATAGCCGTCTAAAGTTAGGGCAAAGTAAGGGAAATCGGTTACCGAAATTCAGGGAAGAAATCGGCTAAGTGTGGGCGACCCATTACAGAGTGACACGTGGCATCTCTTAAAATTTTGATTCAAAACTTCAATCTAGCATAACTTTGGCTAGGATGATCCGTTTTTGACGTTCTTTTTATCGATCTTCATGGTTTTTCATAACCTATTTATTGGTATAGGTTTCATGGCCTGGTTTGACCATTCTCAAAAAGTCAACTCTAGCAAGGCTTAATAAGCTTTAAGGTTTCTAGAATTTTATATTGACTTTTATGTTTCAAAACAATGTTCCAACACTTCCTAAAATCTTTATAATATATTTGGAGTGTTTAATAATTTTCCCAAGATTTATTGACTTATAAATCTTATTATTAAATTCATAATACTATAATAATGTATAATAATTAGGGTTAAATAGGAGAAAACCCCTAAATAAATTTCACAATTCCATATAATATTCATAATTATATATATTATTCCATAATCATATTTAATTTTTAATAAAAGAAATCCCCTAAATTAATTTAAATTAATTTAGGGGTATTTCAGTATATCCCCCTTAAAAGAAACTTCGCCTCGAAGTTTAACAATCAACTAATAGGCACTCACACCGCTTCGGGTGTGCTGAGACAATAATAACTTCAATGAATTCCATACCATTCCAATCCTTTATCTCCATTTCAACATTCCACTCAAGGTACCGAAATCAAATCAAACGTGAATCAAATATAAACTGAAACAAAACACAACACAAACGTGACAAAGTACTGTGCCACAACGTAAAACTACGTACATACATACACCTCTCATTACTAACAATGCAACGAGGCATAATCCGGATGAGATAACGAAGGAGGAGTATGCCAGCATATCCCCCTTAAAAGAGCTAAGGTACGCCCTCGTACCGCCACTAACGTGAATCATCTCAGGATAGCAGAGTATCATGCAAACAGATGTGGGTACTTAACTCTCATGGAGTCCTCGGTCTCCCAAGTAGCTTCCTCGACCCCATGATGTTCCCAAAGAACCTTCACTAACTTAACTGATCTGCCCCTCGTTTCTCGGACCTTCGTGTCCAAGATCTGTATAGGAGTCTCCTCATACCTCAGTGTAGGCTCAATCTCTAACCTCTCTGGCTGCAGTACGTGAGAAGGGTCAGGCATATACTTCTTCAACTGAGATACGTGAAACACATCGTGTACCTTCCCCAACTCAGCTGGTAGCTCGAGTCTGTAAGCAACTGGGCCCACTCACTCCGTAATCCTGTACGGCCCAACATACTTAGGGCTTAGCTTCCCCCTCATCCCGAATCTGAATATCCCTCTCATCGGGGACACTCGTAAGAAGACCATGTCTCCCAACTGAAACTCGAGCTCTCTGGTACGCTGATCCCCATAAGACTTCTGTCTGGACTGCGCTGCCCTCATGTGCTGCTGAATAACCCTAACGTCATCCTGCAGTGTCTGAATATACTCAGGCCCAATCAAGACCGCCTCAGCAGGGTCACTCCATGATAAGGGAGTCCGGCACAGCCTGCCATATAGAGCCTGGAATGGTGCCATGCCGATAGACGCGTGGTAAGAGTTATTATAGGAGAACTCTACCAGGTGTAGACGCTCTACCCAACTCCCCTGATAGTCCAGAGCGACTGCTCGCAACATATCCTCCAATGTCTGAATAGTCCTCTCAGTCTGCCCATCAGTCTGCGGGTGAAAAGCTGTGCTAAGTCGTAGCTGAGTCCCAAATGCCTCCTGTACCTGACGCCAATATCGACTGAGGAAACGAGTGTCACGATCAGAGACGATCGTCTTCGGTACCCCATGGTACCGGATATGCTCTGTGGTAAACACCTCAGCCAGTTTGGGCACCTTCCATGTGTCCTTGATAGGTATGAACCTAGCTGTCTTGGTCAACCTATCGACTATAACCCAAATGGCGTTCAGTCCACCTCTAGCTGGAGGGAGACCGACCACAAAATCCATGCTGATGTCGTCAAACTTCCAGCACGGTACTGGAAGTGACTGAATCTGGCCGCCTGGTCGACGATGCTCAAACTTCACTTTCTGACAAGTGAGGCATCGAGAGACAAAATCAGCTACATCCCTCTTCATCCCGCTCCACCAGAATATTTGCTTCAAGTCCTTGTACATCTTGGTGGCTCCAGGGTGTACTGATAATGTCGAGGAATGAGCCTCTGAAAGAATCCTGGTCTGAAGCTCTGTCGCATCCTGAGGAACGCAGAGTCTGCCTCTGACTCGAAGGTGTCCCTCGCTGTCCAGCTCATAGTCGTACTTCAAACCGTCAGTCAACCCGTCTGCTAACTTCTGTCTGATGCCCTGTAGATAAACGTCACTGTCCTGGGCTGCATACACCTCCTCAGCTATCGTGGTCGTCTCTAATAGGGCGAGAAGTGAATAAGCTCTTCTGCTCAGAGCGTCTGCCACGACATTTCCTTTCCCTTCTGTGTACTGGAGGTTGATGTCATAATCGGCCAGTAGCTCAACCCATCGTCGCTGTCTCAAATTGAGCTCCTTCTGGGTCCAGATGTACTTCAGACTCTTATGGTCTGTCATAATCCGGACTGTGGCTCCATACAAGTAATGTCGCCAGATCTTCAAGGCGAAGACTATGGCGAGGAGCTCAAGGTCGTGGGTGGGGTAGTTTTCCTCGTGCTTCTTCAGCTGTCTAGAAGCATACGCTACTACTCGGCCATGCTGCATCAGTACTCCACCAATTCCTCTGCCTGAAGCATCGCAATATACCTCGTACCCCTCATTCCCCTCTGGGATAGTCAATACTGGAGCTGTGGTCAAGGCGTCCTTCAGCGCCTTGAAGGAGACCTCACAAGCCTCTGTCCATACAAAAGGGCTGTCCTTCTTCATCAAGGAGGTCAAGGGCTTGGCTAGCCTGGAGAAGTCCTTCACAAAGCGTCTATAGTAGCCAGCCAACCCAAGGAAACTCCTAACCTCTGTCACGGTGCGAGGTCTATGCCAGCTTCACTGCCTCAACCTTAGCTGGGTCTACTGAAACTCCCTCAGCTGAGATCACGTGTCCAAGAAATGACACCTTGTCCAGCCAAAATTCACACTTGCTGAACTTGGCATATAACTGTTTCTCCCTCAGCGTCTCCAAGACTGTCCTCAAATGCTGCTCATGTTCCTCCTTGCTCTTGGAGAAGACTAGAATGTCGTCAATAAATACGACTACCGACTTATCCAGCTGGGCTTGGAAGACTCTCTGCATCAAGTCCATAAATCTCGCCGGTGCATTGGTCAGTCCAAACGGCATCACTGTGAACTCATAGTGGCCGTATCTGGTCCGGAAGGCTGTCTTCTCAATGTCAGGCTCAGCTACAGCTATCTGGTGATATCCGGATCGCAGATCAATCTTAGAGAACACCTTGCTCCCCTCAGCTGGTCGAACAAGTCATCGATCCTGGGCAGTGGGTACTTGTTTTTGATCGTGACATTGTTCAACTCTCTGTAATCTATACACAGTCTCATGCTCCCGTCCTTCTTCTTGACGAACAGCACAGGAGCGCCCCAAGGTGAGACACTGGGTCTAATGAAACCCTTATCCAGTAGCTCCTGCAACTGCTTCTTCAACTCGACCATCTCTGCAGGGCCCATCCGGTAGGGAGCCTTAGCAATCGGTCCCGTGCCCGGTACGAGGTCGATGTTGAATTCAACCTCTCTCAGCGTAGTGGTAGTCCAGGTAGCTCCTCTGGAAAAACATCGGGGTACTCCGACACAATGGGAACGTCGCTCCTGAACTTCGGATCCGTCCTCAGATCCTGGGCAGTAGTACAGTAGTAGGCAGTAGCGCCCTTGGACACTTCCTTCATCAGGGATAATGCTGATACAACCTTCACAGTCGGCTGCTTAGGCTGCATTCGGTATGATACTGTGATCCCTGTGGCTGACTTCAAGAGGAGACGATGCTCTGCGCAGTGTAGTCTACCTCTGTACCGCTGTAGCGTGTCCATGCCCACAATATGTCAAATCCCATGCCAGGGAAGACAATGGCGTAGAGAAGAAGTCTGCTCCCTTGATGTGCATGCTCAGATTCTTGCACTGTTTGCTGCATTTGATCAATTCTTGGATGGCAACAAAACTGAGCAACCATGGATATCCTCTGTGGGGGCATTTATCTTAGTATGAAATGCTTGGGATATGAAGGAGTGGGAGGCTCCAGAATCAAACAGGACGGTGGCCTCCACTCCATTAATTTGGAATGTGCCTGCAATTATTGAGTGAATTAAGTTCTAAGGTTTCTAGTAACTCTTCCAAGCAGTTGTTCAAGGTTAATTGGTATACCTGTGATGACCGTTCCATTGCTCTTTGCTTGAGCCTGGTCCAACACATTCAGCCTGACCTCTAAATTTCCAGCTCCTACATGAAGAAATAATTTCTTAGAATTCCATTCTTATTGAAAGCTTCATGAGCAGTTTAATGATTACAAGGCTGAAATTGTAAAGTACAAAGCTAGATCTGTCTAAAGGTCAGGTTTAATCTGCCAGGTTTCAGGTGAGTCTGGTTAATAACGGATGTGGGGGCTGTGTTGGGCTTGATTCTCTTCACTCCATGGTAGATGAGTCTAGCTGCCCCACCAAAGATCAGTACATCACCTGACTTCAGGAGGATCTTGGTGGAAAGGTCCATCCTCTTCTGGTCACCAAATAGGAACTCCGCGTCGTCTCCAAGTGATATGGAAACCACTGGAACTCCTTTGGTGATGGATTCTAGGGATTCATCCTTATCTTGATGCAACCCTAGCTTACCTTCTTTCCATAAAAATTGATGATGCAGACGTCTGAGGTTAGGTCTGGGACGGGCTCATCCTCCAATTCTTGTGCTGCCTTAACTGCAGCTCTAACGATGGTCTGCAGTTCCTCCGGGATTGGTGGCACCTCCACTTCTTCATAGGTCTTGGTGGTGTGGTTCCACTTCTTACCTAGGCACATGATCTTCACCTTCATGGTCGAACCATTCTTGAAGGTAGGGGTGTAAAAATTTCCTTTCTTCACACCTAACTCCCTGATCTTGAGGATCAATGCATACTGGACTGCCGGGGTCAGGTACTCTCGTAGTAAGATCATCCCGGGTCTCAAGACCTCACACTTCTCTGGTGGGTGTGGTTTGGCTTCAAAAGGGATATTGGGTGTGGTATAGGGCAAAATAGGAAAGCAAATATCGAAAGCTGAGGAACAATTGCCATTAAATAAATAAGTCATGGTTCACAAATGGAATTGAAAGGTTCGTAACGAAATAAAATGAAGGGTTTATAGTTCATCCCTTTTTACATTGACAACGAAAAGGAAAACTAGCCAATGAAATGTAAAGAAAGTAAAAGTCTAAGCCTCTTCGTGAGGGAAGTAGTCCTCACCAGGTGAACTCGGGTCATCACTCGCTGCCTCGACGCGGTCCACCATGTTAAGGACTGGTGCCTTGCCCGACCTCTGGGGATAGTTCTGTCCCGGCCTCTACGGATAGTTCTGTCCCGGCCTCTGTGGATGACTCTGGGCAGGGCGACTGGTAGATGGTCCAGCACCTCCTGTGCTACCTCGACCTCCTCCAGTAGTAGTAGCAACTGGGGCTCTAACAGTGGTCCCGGTGGTGGGTTTGTAGTTCCAAGAATCCGGGTTCTTGTGGCATTCGAATCCCCTATGCCCTTTCTTACCACAGTAGTTGCATTCCACCAGGTTTCCTTTACAATCCTTGCCTGGGTGGTCCCGCTTGCACCACTTGCAGAAGTATCTTCTCACCGGTCCGTTTCCTGTTTCAGTGCAAGGTTAGTGACGTGATAGCATAAATGTAGCCATACTATAGATTCTAACTTTTCTCACCCCTGGGTGATTCATAGCGAAGAGGCTGAACATTAGCGTTAGAAGGGACGATGGCCTTCTCGTTCCCTCCCTTGAAAAACTTTCCCCTCCTTTCCTGAGTCTGAGGGGGTCCTCTACCATTTCCTCCTCCATTGTCATTCCTCCTCTTGCCTAGCACAGAATCCTGATAGGCTATGGTGGTCTCACAATCGTTCACATCCTCAGCTAGTTCCTGTCGTTGCAAGATGTGTTTATGCTTCCTTTATACCACCCCATTTCGTTAGGGTGTATGAGCACATGTCAATTGGTGAATGATGCCCCTAGATTTTAAGATGCTAGCATTAAAGTTTGAACTCCCCAATTCATGTGCATTGTCGGTTTTGATTGCTTTTATGTCCTTCCCTGACCGTTTCTTTACCATGGACAAAAGATCTAGCATAATATTTAAGGCATGTGACTTACTGCTCATAAGGTGAACCCATGTTGCACTGCTCTTATCCTCAATGAAAGTTGTAAAATAACTAAACCCATCAAGAGTTTTCTTTTTGTAAGGACCACACACATCTATATGGACAAATTCTAACAGATCAGAATTTCTCATTGCTTTATTTGGAAAGGGCAAACGGTGACTTTTACCTCTACAACAAGACTCACAAACAAATTGCCTTTTACACATATTTATGTCCACCAAATCTAATATTTTTATCTTTTCACCGGCAAATGCCCTAATATGTGATGCCACAAACTCAATTCTTTTCTACAATTGAAACCAAAAACTAAACCTCTAGAATTAGAAATAGATTCAGCACAACAAGCATCATAACTTTAACACTCTAGGTCTAACAAGTACAAACCAAAGCTGGTCGCCCAATCTACCTTTCATATGCAAGGTTACAATCTAGAAAAACGTAGCAGTGATTGTCAAACAAAAATCTTCCATTCATTTCTATAGATAATTTAGCCATGGAAATCAAATTGAATCGAAAACTGGGAACATGCAACACATCATTCAAAATTATATAATTATCTAATTTAATAGCTCCCCTGTATTTGACAATTTGTGGGTGACCATCTAACATGCCCACGGATATGACCATGCTCGAGAATTTTGCATTCACTAAACTGATTCAAGTCACAACACATATGCTGGGTAGCACCAGTATCCAAAATCTAGACAGAGGAATCCTTCTTTCTAAAATCTTGTGAGCTAGCAAAAGTATGAGTATCGACGCAGGTTAAATTTAAAAGCACAAGTAGAGTCATACCAACAACTACGAAGCTGTAAGATGAGGTGCTATGTGACCCTTCTAATCTCAACCCTTTCCCATAAATGCAAGAATATGATTCAACTCTTTGGTTGTGTACGTTTTCTGATACTTGTCCTGGTTTGCTGGTGGGACTACTTCCTCGACAGCAGCACTCGCGCCCTTGCTATTCTTCCCAAAACCCCATTTTAGTTGATTTCCGATTCTTTCAAAGCATCGCTCGATTGTGTGTCTGCTCTTCTAGCAATGGGTGTTGTGAAGGTTCCTTCTAGGGTTTATACTCTAAACCTTGTTGGGATTTCCGGATTTAACCCCCGATTCCGCCGCAAAGGATAGTGAAGCGTCTTCTGTCTTCCCACCCACAGCCACTCCCTTATGTATTTCTTCTTGTACCAAGAGGGAGTAAACTTGTTCCATGCTAGAGAAGGGCTTCATCATGAGCATGTTTCCTCGGACTTGAGCGAATTTCTCGTTTGCTGAAATCAAGAATTTCAGTATGCGTTGGCACCTGAGAAACTCTTCCATTTGCTCTGCTCCTCCGCAATTGCAGGTCGGTACAAAGATGGTGGAGTCAACCTCATCCCAAATTTGTTTCATCTTAGTGTAATAAGCACTAATCGTACCATCTCATTGCTTAATTTCTGCTAGCTCACGTTCAAGGGCGTAAAATTTTACCAGATTGATATCCTCATATCTTGAAATGAGTTCTTTCCAGATCTCGGTTGCTGACATGTTGAAAACCACCGATTCTCCTATGTGTCGTTCCAGACCATTCATTAACCAAGAAATCACCATGTTGTTGCAAAGAACTCAAGCGCGAGCACGAACAAAGCAATCGGTAGGTTGTTGTAGTGCCCATGTCGATGAAAGCGAGTTTGTTCCACGCAGACGGCATGACTGCCATGTTCCTCCTCCATGCTGCAAATCCGGTGCCGTTAAATTTCGCTCTTGTGAGGAGAAGCCCTGGCTTATCAGAGCTCTGAAGGTAAAGGGGATCGTTGCTGTCTATCTTCACGTTCTTGGAGACTCCCGAACCACTTCCATCGTAAACCTCTTTATCCTTGTTCTTCCCATTTACGTTGTCTTGATTCTTGTCCTCTTCCATGGCTGTCTTCACCTCTTCAACGTAAACAAAGCACAAAATTAATGCTTTAATACCAAATTACAAGTGTGAGAGGAGCCACACTAATCAAACGAGAAAGACAAGAGAGAGAGAGGATAAAGAACAATGTAACTCTTCTGATTAGTTGATTTGAAAAAAAAAACTACAATACTCAGTACTTAAACAGAGCAACATCCAAAGGAACCAGAAGTGCTTCGTTTATAACCCCCTATCAACACCCAAGCCTTTGCCACATCAGTAAGTCATTGCCACATCAATACAATAGATAAAATGAAAGGCAAAACTAACTACTAACTAATACATTAACAAATAGTCACCTAACATAAACAATAATTAAAAACAGTAACTTATCATCTAGTTCATAGAATTAAAAGTGATAAATAAAAGTACATGGTCTTGAAACACCATTACTAATTTGATACAGGGGCACTAACATGCCATAACTTTTTCTCGATTTGGTATGGTTTTTGTTGGAACTTAAGTGTTACTGAAGATTGAGTCAATCAACAAACGGAGACGATCTGGTGAAACAAACAACTCCCTGACAAGACAAGATAAAGAAGGAGTCACGGATGAAGTGATGATCGAGTCCATCAACTAACAGTTATCTTCTATACGAAAATTGAGGAACATGTGACTAACCAATTATCACCATTTCTTATCTTTATCCTTGGGCCGCAACAATCGGAAATTAGAAGCTTGAGTAAGCTCTTAATGCGTTAGGTCCGATTTATATGAAGAGTGGATGTTGAGCCTTAAAACTCAGAAACCAACTTCCACAACAGATATGTTGGTACTACTATAAGAGAGCATCGGCTCTCAGTTGCATTTTACGCTTTCTTGAGATAAGTTTCTGACATGAAAAAGAGAAAGAATTGTCTTGTAATCTAGAGAGAGAAAAGTATGAGTTTTCTTTGTTAGTTTCGTTAGAGGTTTATGTCATAGTCAATCTAGGGAGTTCCTAGACTCACTATACTTATCATAGTACTGATCAGAGAAAGTGAAGGATAAGAGAGTGAGATTCTGCTAAGTAGAACTATTCTACAGAGTGGCCATTGTAAGTTCTTTATTGTGCTCAATAATAGAGAGTTTACATTGTGTAAGGTTTTGTTTTGATTAATTGCTTCCATTTACTAAAGTTCAGTAGAGTCAAAGTGTTGCATAGACTCATCGCTTGAAACAATTTGAGTCAGTCTACCGATCCTACGCGTGGTATCAGAGCCACAATGCTAAAAAAGTAACCACATCAAGATGGCAAATCTTTTCGCAAGTCATAATAACAAGATGCACTTTGAGCACCCTATGCTCACTTCTACCAACTATGATCACTGGAAAATGAGATTGAACAACATATATAGTCCATAAATTCGGAGCTATGGGAGTTCAACTTTCATGAAGACGTTTTTGTATCTTCAAACAGACTGGAGTGGACATCCACAAATCAAAAGTGTTATGAACTCAATCAACAAGCATCTCATGCACTATACACCTGTTTCTCGTTCCCAAAACAAAGAGCATTAATCATTGCAAGACAGCCAACGAGATATGGACTCTTTGGTAAGCCACTTATGAAGGAGTCACTCAACTAAAGAAATACAAAGCACAAGAGTGAGAAGGACTACGAAAACTTCCTTAAAAACTAGGAGAATCATTGAAAGATGTACTTGATCGTTTCCATGCACTAACTACTACTATGCAGGAAATCAATATTCTTCCAGACATAAAAACTATCTTACACAAATTACTTGATAGCCTTAGACAAAAATGGGAAGAAAGTGTGATCTCCGCCAAAGCATCCAAAGACCTATCCAAATGGAGCTTACATGATCTTGGTTCTTATCTACAATCAGTAGATAAGTACAAAAAGAACGTAAAAAAAAGTGAGGTAATGTGTCCTCTCCCTCTTTCTCTTCTCAAATTATCTCGATTAATGATTAGAATTTGCATGCTAAGTCATCTAACAGTAATCAAGATGGATCATATCTGGCTGATAGCCTTATTCAACAGCTAAAGCATGAGTTGGTCGATATCGTAGTAGAAAAGAGTGTTGTAAAGACTATGGAAGACTTTGTCTTCATAGTAAAAATCTTTATACAACTTATGAGGACTCAACCAAACAGACATAGTCGTTCGTTCAACAACTCCAATAAACGAGTCCTAAACTCTGTCATCTGCTTCAACTGCAACAAGTCTGGACATCTCAAGAAGGATTGCATACTTCTTAAGAATCAATTTGGAAGGTCCTAGAGGAGATCATTAATGGCAAATGTTAGATGGGGAGATTCAAACTCATACGATCAAGATAATGAGGTAACAAGATCTCATCTCAAAAGTGATCTTCATCATATATGTCCTAACGGTTTCCTCACTCTTATTGCTAAAATTGTTACAGACACTAACTCTTTCAAAGCAAGTCTTACCAAACAAGTTTCCGATGTTTCTACTGAACTTGAAGAATCTAGGATTATAATCAACGCTCTCAGAGATGAAGTTGATGAATCCAAGGTTGTTGCCTATTCACTACGACCGAATCTACAAGAGTCTCGATTTTGTATAGATTCCCTTCAAAAGAAACTAAATGAAGCCAAAACTTCTATTGACTCCAATCGCAGTGAACAGGAAGAGTTCTTGACTCAAATCGACTCTTTTAAGAAAGATCTAACTTTGTTCACGGATATGTATTGTTCTTTGCATAATGAGTTGGACAACTTAGAGTCTCTGAATATCTCTCTGAGATCCTCAGTTGAGCAACTCAATATGCGAATGAAAGAAAAAGAACATGCAATAGGCTTTAAACATATGAACTTTATTAAACAGGTCTCACCCTCATAATTACGTGAGTGGGATACTTCCAAGATCAAAGAAGGTAGTAAGGATCGCGATAATCTCGAAAGAAAGTTGAAAAACTTTCTCAGGAGATAATCAATCTACGATCTAGAACTAGATCCATTCAATTCAACCCTGAGTGGCACAAAGACAAGATAAATCTTTCTAACATTGTCTTTAAACCCAATAACAAAAACATAAAACAAAGTTAGAGGGAAAAGTTTGAATATTGGCGTAAAGAAATCAAAAGTACGTCCATCCCCCTTCCACTAAATCTGTGGATATAGTGGATCATTCGGTCATAGAGACAATTGCATGTGAAAATTTGTGAAAATATTTATTTTAATGCTAAACGCTTTACCATATTTCTTGAAGTTTGTGATAAGTTACTGAAATCTGGTTCAAAAAGGGAACGCAAGTACATTTGGGTTCCCAAGATTAACAAGTGAAGTTTCTTTTTGTAAGCGAAGGTGAATGAAACTGCTCGTACCTAGATAGTGGATGTTCAAGGCACATGACTGGAGATCCCAATCCATTCAATTTGCTTTTAGCCTACAAAGGAGGTAATGTTACATTTGGAAACAACAATAAAGAAGAATTTGTTGGCGTTGGTTCTATTGGTAACCCTCTCTCACTCCAAGATAGATGAAGTCCATATGGTAACTAGACCCCAGCATAGTTTGTTAAGTATCTTAAAAATATGTGATAGATTTAATTTAATACTTTTATCATCGGTAGATTGCAAAGTGTTTGATGAAAGAACATGTTTTTTAAAAGCTACTGGACGTAGAGAAGGTAATCTTTACAAGATATGCTTAAATAATGCCAGTTCAGACAATCAAATATGTTTAAATGTGCAAGCCAAGAGTCAACTTCTTTGGCATAGCATATTAGGTCATGCACATCATAAGCTGCTCCACAAGCTTCAAAGTAAGGATTCAGTCATTGGCTCACCAGATACAAACTTTGACACAAACTCAGTCTGCAAAGCTTGTGTCAAAGGTAAACATACTCAATGCTCCTTCAAAAGCAAGAATGTCCTCTCCACCAGTGCACCACTCGCATTACTTCACATGGATTTGATTGGCCCTATGCGCATCCAAAATAGAAGTGGTAAGCGGTACATCCTGGTTATAGTCGATGACTATTCCAGATGGACCTACGTCATATTTCTTACGCCTAAAGATGAAACATTCATTGAGTTTGAATTGCATAAGTTGTTGTCTAACAAATATTCATTCACATTGAAAACCTTGAGAATTGACGAGGGCACTGAATTTTGTAACAAGTCTTTTGTTGAGTTATACAAAAACAATGGAATTATTCATCAAATCTCAGCTGCAAGAACTCCTAGACAGAATGAAGTCGTTGAACGCAAAAATAGACCTTTGGTAGAAATGACAAGCACCATGCTTATTGACAGCCAAATAGCTCCATCTTATTGGGCTAAAGAAGTCAATACAACATGCTATGTGTTAAATTGTGCCTTAGTCTATCCTCTAATTATAAAGACTCCCTATGATATTTTGTAAAATCGAAAGCCCAATCTTGTACATCTGCGTCACTTTGGCTGTAAGTGTTATATCCATAATCACGGTAAGGACAATCTTAGTAAGTTTTCTCCTAAGAACGATGAAGGAATTTTTCTTGGATATTCCTCTAGAAGTAAGACATATCGTGTAATTAATAAAATGACTCAATGTCTAGAGGAAAGTCCCCACATCTAGTTCGATGAACACAACAACAGTGAGGCATCTTCTAACGAACTTATATAAATTTAACTAAAAAATTTTATATTATATATAATTTTATATATTAAATGTTGGGCCGGACGTGCTTGGCCTGTGGGTTTGGAAATATGTGCAGTTCGGCCCGATTTTTTCGGGATCATTTTTTTGTCCAAACCCGTCTGAACAATTTGTCGGACTTGGGCCTATCGAGCTTTTTCCCGAGCTAGGTCGAGCCTGTTTTGTAGCAGCTCTACTTGTGTGTACGTATAAAAAAGAGGTCTAATTCTTTTGTAAAGATGAAACTGATGTATGTGAAGTATAGATTAAAAATATGAGATCAAACTCATTCTCATAATAGCGTAAAGGAATGGGCGTAAGTGCCGTACCTAGAGATGTCAATCTTGACCCGAACCCGAAATCTGACCCGAAATCGACCCGTAAAAAGCCAGGTTCGGGTTGAGATTTTGACTCGAAAAGATTTTCAGGTTGGATTCGGGTTGAACCCGCCAACCTGTAACCCGAAAAAAACCATAAAAAATAAAAAAATATGTTACATTTAATGACTTAAATTAATGTTTAATTTATGACTAAAATAAAAATTTAATCTGCAACTTATGATTAAATATGGTACACATAATAATAAATTAATGTTAAAGTATTATATTTAATTATTAAATAATCCAAAATTTTAAAAATAAATTAGCTGTTTTAAAAACGGGATAGGTACGGGTCAACCCTCTCCGAGTTCGGATTATGTTCAGATTGACCTAAATATTTCCGGGTCGGGTTAAGCTCGACCCGACACAAAACCCCAGTTAACACCCATAGCCGTACCATCCAAATCCAATTAGTCTACTATACAACCGGAAGCACGTTGCATCATGCTTCCGGTGCTGACGTGTTATTGTTTTTAAGTGATTGTATTTATTTATAATTTTATTTTCTAAAATTATGTAAAAAAATATTTTTAATTTCTCCATAAATATATAAAGTATTTTAACAATTTATGATTCTAAAATTTTTTTATAAAAATCTACAAACACATTTTTTATTACAGTTATTGTTGTGTTTCTTCACAATTATCCTCATAATTAGATATGTAGTATTAGTTGTTCAGCTTTTAAAACACCTTGTTCAGTATTTACTGCATATTGTTCATTTTTCAAAACTCACATTCATGTTTATAATATAAAATTAGTTTGTTCAATTTTTTAACTATATGTTCAACTATTTATTATTAAGGGTTCAAAAACTAGATCTAATTGTTCATAGAATTATAAATCAATCAATATAATCTATCATATTATTGTTTTATAATACCTGATTTTAAACATCAAGTTTGTGTTCATATAAATTATACTTATTGTTTAACTTTTTAACCCTTTTGTTCAAATTCTATTTCACATAGTTCATAACTTAGATATACAGTACTAGTTGTTCCACTTTAAATCACCTTGTTCAAAATTTACTGCATATTGTTCATTTTTTTCAAAACTCATGTTCATGTTTACAAATATAAAATTAGTTTGTTCAATTTTTTCGACTATCTGTTCAACTATAAATTTTTAAGTGTTCAAATATTAGATCTAGTTGTTCATAAGAAATTTTATAATAAATCAATATCAATATAATTTATTATATTTATTGATTTATCAATTTTTAAACATCAAGTTTGTGTTCATATAAATTATAATTGTTGTTCAACTTTTTAACCCTTTTGTTCAAAATTTATTTCACATTGTTATTTAATTTTGTTAGAGTTCAAATACTAGTAGTTCTTAAAAAAATATTGAATTTATTTTAAATTTTTCAAGTTAGGTTCAGATACGCTATAGTAATAATAGATTACCCGTTTATGTGTAGATTTTCTTTAAATATTTGTTTAAGGGTTATAATAATATCTTTATTTAAATTAAAAGTTTTAATTTAACTAATCATCATTTTTGTTTTCATATATTTTTGGAGATTTTTACTAAACAATATAATAATAATAATAGAACAACACACTGCGACATATGATCTACCCGTATCTTGGACAACAAACAAGAGATCCTTCGATCGCTCAAGTTTCCCCGATAAAATAGAACTCCTCTTTTAAACCTCTGCCCCACAGCTAGCTTGGAGATTTCTTCAGTCTCTGGTGTATCTTCCCCCTTTGCTTGGGTTTAAATTATCACGCTTTCAATGGATATCGATTTCAAGTCTTACAACCTCAGCTGCGAGCTTCGCGGACACGAAGACGACGTAATAACTCTTTCTACTCTACACCTTCTACTCTTCTTGCTCTTGATTGAACTCGACGTGTCCCAAGTCCCCTTCTTTATCAGCTTTTGCGTTATCCATGAGCCCTAAATCTCAATTACGATCACTGCAAAATTTTCTTATTGTGTAGGTTCGTCGTATCTGCGTCTGCGATAATGTGGGCATTGCAACCTCGTCACGGGATAAGACGGTTAGGTTCTGGGCTGTTGATCCTGCGACCAAGTACAAGAATTCGCAGTCTAAAATCTTGCTTGGTCACACTAGCTTCGTGGGTCCACTGGCTTGGATTTCGCCGTCGGAAGAGTTCCCGGAGGGCAGGATCGTCTCTGGTGGGATGGACACCATGGTGTTCGTTTGGGACTTGAAGAGTGGAGAGAAAGTTCAAACTTTGAGTGATCATAAGATGCAGGTAACTGGGATTGCTTTGGATGGAGACGACATTGTCTCTTCGTCAGTTGACTGGTAAGTGACGTAGATGCTAGTACTTCAATGGGGAAAATTATGTTTCAGTATATGTTTTCCCTCTCCTTTGTGGAACTTTATATTTTCCTTTTTAGGGTTATTGGAAACTGTTCAAGAAATTGTTGCTCAGTAGGTGACCCTTCGTAAGTAGCATGCAAGGTAGAGAAGGCTCTAACTTTTAAAAGTGGTGACAAGCTGTTGGATAGTTTGAGCAGCTATCAATGGCTAGTTCCTAGATACTAGGTCGTCTCTTCACTAGGATAGAGTGCAAATGTTGCCACTGCATGATCTGCTGATGAATTTCTTGTTACAATCGTGTACTAGATGGTCAGTGCACTAAAATTCTCTATTGAAACATTTGCTTTTGATTTGTGGGCATGGGTTGTTTCTATTATTATTTCAGCATTGTTTTGTGCTTGTGAATTCTAGTGGCTCACTAATCAGCTTGGATATACTTCTTAGGGATTATGGCTTTGTTTGTGTACAATCAGCCCGTCAACGCTTACTGTCCTGTCTGAATTGTAGTCATCTTTTGCACTTTTTATTTGTAGTACTGTAAAGAGATGGAGAAATGGGAAGCTTGTTGAATCATTAGAAGCTCATGGTGCAGCTATTCAAGCTGTTATAAGCCTCTCTTCTGGGGAGATTGCCACTGGTATAATATTGTTCCATCACTATTATATGTCAGTATTACTAGTGTTGAGGCTGAATTGTAATTTCTGTCATGGGCTTGTATTTGTAATATATTTTAAGTTCTTGGATATTTTCTCTTAAGAGTGCAATTAAACAATTTTTTAGAACCTTCAACCACCTGCAAAGTGGTGTATGTTATGATAAAGGCGTACACTATTGTTATCAACTTTTGTGCTTACTGCTTATTTAGGATCAAGTGACACAACCTTGAAACTTTGGAAGGGGAAGACATGTGTACACACCTTTACAGGGCATACAGGTCTGGGCTTTTACTTGTAACCCCTGTGTTTTGTAATGCTTGAAGTGACTCAATTCTTTATTTTTTCATTAATTTAACATTATAAATTTATGTGCTTGGAGTATATAAGTTGAAGCACCAATTGCCTGTGTTGTTGACATCTCTAGTTCTGCTGCTTTCTCTATGTTTTCTGGACTGACACTTAAAGGTATTGTTCAGATACTGTGCGAGGCTTGGTGGAGATGCCTGATTTAGGGGTTCTTTCTGCTTCACATGATGGGTAAATACCTTTACTTCTCTTGTTTCCCCTGAAGCGTTCTTTGTCTCTCTTTCTTGTTGCTCTTCTTTCTCTCCTTACATGCTGGGTTTAGGTTTGTGCTTTCACTTTTTGTTCTCCAATACCTGTTACTTTCAGTCTGGAGCCTATTAAATAAGCCTTTTTCAGGCTTGCTACTTCTTTCGCAGCGGATTACTACTGGTTTATTGTTGCTATTGTGGTTCTTTCTTGTAATTTCTGTTACCTTTTGCAGATCCATCAGGCTTTGGGCATTGACTGGTGAAGTTCTTTTGGAGATGGTTGGACATACTTCAATCGTCTATTCTGTTGATTCTCTCAGTTCAGGCCTTGTTGTCAGTGGCAGTGAAGATTGCTCCGCAAAGATTTGGAAAGGTTTATCAAAGCTAGTTGTTGATCTGTTTAGTATTTCATATCAGTGTCCTATTTGTTGATATAGTGAATTGAAATAGCCTCACGTATCAATGTGTTTCTTTTTTTCATTGGACAATGCTTCCCTATCTTCACTGGTGGGATGTATCTTGGTGAACTTGTATAATTTAGTAGCAAAATTATTTATGTTTCAGATGGAGTTTGTGTTCAAACTTTAGAGCACCCAGGGTGTGTTTGGGATGCTAAGTTTTTGGACAACGGAGATATTGTCACAGCATGTTCTGATGGTGTCGTGCGCATATGGACTGCAGTTCAAGACAGAACTGCTGATTCTGTAGAATTGCAGTCCTATCTTTCACAGATTTCTGAATACAAGATCAGCAGGTGAGGCTGTTCATATGAGCAAGACTTAAGGTATATTGTCTGGAAAACGTTGCTAAAAAGCTTGTTTGCATTTCGTTTCTATCAGAAAAAGAGTCGGTGGGTTGAAATTGGACGAGCTTCCTGGTCTTGAGGCCTTAAAAGTTCCAGGTTTGATCCGTATTGTTGCCATGCATTCCTTTCTATGAGTACTGGGTTACACATTTCTATGGCTTTAATTTGTAAGTAGTGTTGTGTATGATGATTATGTGTCAGTTTTCTTACTAATGCATGTACTGCTACTTGAAACATAGACAAACTTGAACTTGAATTGTAGTGGTTATGCAATTGCTTCGATTACCTTTAGTTTAGTCGGTTCATGTCTCCCTTAGTCCTTACAGGTTAGTTTGAAGATACATGTACATGGCAGATCTTGTGTTTATGTAGATTAAGAAGGGATACACTATTGAAGTGCATAAAGATGAAAGTCTGAAAATTTCTTGGAAGCTTAAGTTTCTGATGATTGTCTACTTATTATCTTCCGCATCTGTGCTCTCTTATCAATTTTATTATTAATATCTTATGTCATCAATAGCAACGAGTCAGTCTGCTTCATTTTCTTTTTAATTTGTTTTGCTTGGATTTCAGTACTGTCGGTCTCTCTAGTTATATACATAAGCATATATGTGCGCTTATATATCTGCATGCATGTAATCAAACTGGTAATTCTATCTATCGACGTGTATAAAGGTGAACTCTAAGCGAAATTTTCTTATAGTTTCAGATTGTGGCCATTGCCAACTTATTATTCTCAGTGTCTGATTCTGTCATCCTGCTGTTATCATATTTTTATGTTATTTATTCCATTAGGAACAAGTAACGGACAGACCAAAATTGTAAGGGAAGGGGATAATGGTGTCGCCTATTCATGGAATGCAACTGAGTACAAATGGGATAAGGTATTTTGACCTTTTAATTTAATTTGACATATAGTAGCAAATGCTTTGGTGTTATTGTACCAACCTGTGATGATGAGGTATAAATCTTGGCGTCTCTTCTCATTTTCTTATCAGAAAGCCCTTCAAGATTTTCCTGAATAATTTCTGAAATGTCAGTGTGTTGTTATGTTGATGTATATGTTCAAATGTTTATCTACAGATAGGAGAAGTTGTAGATGGTCCTGATGAAAGCTCAAATCGTCCCTTGTATGAGGGAGTTCAGTATGACTATGGTTAGTATTGCTTTGTTTTTTAGTCTGACGAGGCTTTACTTCTCTAAGTATCTGGTTGTTGACAAATGCTTCTGCCAAACAGTATTTGATGTTGATATTGGAGATGGACTACCTATCCGCAAGTTACCATATAACATGTCAGGTAAAAAAATGTCCTCTCTCCCTATGGATTTCAATTTGGTCACCCTCGGTTGACTTCCTTGTTACTGTTTGATTTCTAGCCTTGCACAAGGTCTTTTCACGAGGAAAATGTTTTACTATTTTTTAAGTATCGTTAGAGGAAAAAATTCCCAAGTATCTATGAAATACTATCATCAAAATTTCATATTTTTGTTCTTTTTTAATGTTAATTCAGCTCTTTCTTTTCAGATGATCCTTATACTACTGCTGATAGGTGGCTAGTCAAGGAAGATCTTCCTGCTGCATATCGCCAACAAATTGTAGACTTTATTCTACAGAACACTGGAAAAAAGAACTTCAGTTTTGATCCCTCTTATCGTGATCCTTACACAGGCTGTGAGTGACAACTTGCTTTACCATGTTCTTAATTGTTATAGAGGCTGTGTTATCCATGTATATTTAATTTCTGTTAATGTTTGTTATGCCAGCCAATGCTTATGTACCCGGACAGTCATCAAATTCACATGGTATGTTGTTATCTTCTCTACTATAATTTCTTCTGAAGCTTTGGTGAAAATTGTGAGCTTTTCAATTGGACTGTATCATTCGAGAATCTGATATGGTATTATCAAAATATTGCAGTTGGCACAGCAAAACCTTCCTTCAAGCATATACCAAAGGTGAATATCCTGTTTTAACATATTTGGATATTGTGGACTTAAATTGTTTGCTAATATAAGACAAGGAAGATGAATTTGACCAACTAGCCTGAAGAAGAAACAAGAAGCATTGGCTCTTTGTTAAGGAAGCTTACTTTGACAGATGTAATGCTAAGGCTTAATTCATTGCCTGCCGTGTTATTAACTATTTTTTCATCATCAGACTTCAGGTTTGCAGGATTCTCATCATAAAATTTCTATTTCAGATTTGTGTTATAAATTATCCTTGTTTTCGTTGCAGAAAGGAATGCTTGTTTTTGATGCAGCTCAATTTGATGGAATTCTAAAAAAGATTTCAGAGTTCAACACTGCTCTCATCTCTGATGAGGTATAGCTTTTGAATATATACATACTTTAGCTTGTGTTTACCTCTGGCTCCTCTTAAGTGTTAGTTTAAACTTTGCATGCGGCACGTGCGTGTACACACACATACACTCACACAGCGTTACCCACATACATATACCACATATGCACGTACACACTGCTTCTTCCTTTCTCTCTATATCTGTCTAAATGAAATACTCTTTAGTGCTCTGTACTACATTCATTTTTGACATACAATAGAATGAAAGAGTGATAATGTAGCCTGAGATTAAGTGGTTTTGATTCAAGATAGTTAAAAAAGAACACCTGATGATGAATGGCTGCTCTATTTATTTTTCTTTATGTTTATTCTCTATTCTTTACATTCCATCTTGTTTTTCATTCTAAAAAGTATTCTATTATTCTGATTTGTGTACGTGGTCTTTTTTCTTTTTCTTTTGTAAGGACCAGAATAAGATTGCCCTTTCAGAACTCCAGATCTCCAGACTGGGGGCTGTTGTAAAGATATTGAAGGACACATCATTCTATCATTCTAGCAGTTTTGCCGATGTTGACATAGATTTGCTATTAAATTTGCTGGGCACGTGGCCAGCCTCTATGGTCTTTCCAGGTTGGTATGCAAATCAAATTGGTTCCTTAATAAACATTCTGCTGCAGCTTGCTGTTGATTATGCAGGGTGTGGCTGATAATGACTTGAACTTGTTAAATGATTGTAGGCTTTTTTCATATAGGAACATTTAATGTTTGCCTTCCTTTGTGCTTCTAAATGTTGTAAGTCTTAGTAGTTAAGGAGTACTTTGGTAAATGATTAGTCTTAAGCTGTCAAAGTATATACGGGAGAAGAATCTGTTGTATTAGGCATCCAGTCCTTTGATGAAATAAGAGAGTAGACCATACGGTGGATTGGAGAGGGTTTAACCCTAAAATATAGGAGGATGATCTCTTGTAAATTTGTAATCCTATCATTTGATATTAGAGCTCATTCTTGGGCAAGAAGGATAATCGGAATGACGTCCCAGAACCTCCAACCTTTGACGGAGTAGACCCAAAGGGCTGGCTGCTCAAGGATGACACGTATTTCACTTTCTATGGGATAGACGAAGCTGACCGATCAGATGGCATACATGGTGGGAGCTGAGTTTCAGTTCTTTGAATGAGTTTGAAGCTCTTTCGGGCAGACTTCTTGGTCATTGTGACGAGATTTGTTTGTAGAAAAGTTCATGAACTTTCAAAGGAAAGATCCCCTAGATTTGGAGGTTCAAAGGAAACGAAGATCAGATAGAGGAAATGGGACACAAAGAAGAAGAGGTGGTGGTCGAAGAATCCCAAACTTGCTGATTTAGTGACCCCCATTGGTGAAGAAGTCTATTCGGAATTCGAAGGCTGGAAGAAGAGAAAAAGAACGTAAAGGAAAAAAGAAAGGGAATTAGAGGCAACTAGAGAACACAACTCAACACCGCCGATGTCACATAGAAATCTAGGAAACTGAAAGAAGATCAAGGCAGAGAGAGATTAGTCAAAGGAGAAGAATAGGAGGAAACGGATTAAGAATAACCATTGGAAGAAGAGAGATGGCCACTGTACTTGAGAACTGGATTGTGAGGATTAAGGACATCCCTAACGCTTATTCAACTCCTGTTTCCTCAAATTTGACAATTTCTTCCACGATTCTTTCATTTCCAATTCTGATCATCTATTTGTTGCCTCCAATCGATTACTGCTAGTGATGGTGTGCTTGAGCAATACGAAGTCAAACTGTATGATCAACCCCAAACTTAGCCCCTTGTGTGGGTGTTGACCTAACAACTAGAGGAAAATAGTAAAATGACTAGAAGAGGCTTTGAAGAAATTCCCTCAAAGAACCTGAGCATAAAGGCCTTGTCTAGGGAAAGCTCCAAAGGAGAATATTATGGGACTAGAGGATAGGTGCGGAGGCTCTTATACTAGGTCAACCGTATGATCAATCTTGAAGTAAGCCCCATGTGTGGGTGTTCTCCAAAAACTAGAGGGAAATGGTAGAATGAGTAGAAGAGGCTATGGTGAAATTCCTCCAAAGAATCTGAGCATAAAGGCCTTATCTAGCGAAAGCTTTGAAGGAGAATATTAAAACCAGAAGATAGGTCCGGAGGTGCTTGGGGAGAGCCTCCAGAGGGTAGGCCCTTTTTGATAGGCTGGCACCTATAGATGTGAGACCCATTGTAAAAATGCTTATAAATAGGGGTGTACCCCCACATTATAAAGGATTACGCAGTTTTGACATTCAAAATCAGATTGCCTTGCTCTCTTTTGCTCCCTTTTACTCTCCAACTCCTTTGTCAAATAAAGAAATACTTTTAGCACTTGGTTAAAGTGCATTGATTGTCTGTGACCGTTAAAACAAGAGTTTGGCATGATCGAAGTTAAGACTATGTAAAGATCGATCGAGACAAAAGAGGAAAAGACTATTAAACTGTCCCCTAATCTAGGATAAAATACTAGCATTAATACTCATAGACCTTAGTTCCAAATCGTACCATAACATCCCTGGCCTTTGTGTTGGTGGCAGAAGAGGAACCGGAGGGATAGAGGTGCTGGGCTAGGAAAACAGTTTCTTTGAAAGTGGACAGTGAACACTCTGGGAGGAGCAAAGACATGAGGGGTTCCGAAAATTCCCTTGCCATAGCTGTGATCTCTGGAATAGGGGAGAAGGGCTTTAATCGTTGAAGACGGGACCATTAATCAGGGACAGCGGTGTAGAGAGTAAGTTTGGCTCAGTGGCAGCAGGAATAGGAAAAGAGCAGTCACGTGAGAAGGGAGGTATTAGGGTTCTTGTTCACTTTCCATCAAGGTAAAATTTTGGGCCGGGCCAAATTCTTCAGTATAACTTTACTCTGAAAAGTGATCTGGCCTGGCTGAAGAGCTTGGAGGATATGTTCAGTTTATCAAAGAGTAACATGTTGAATTGGTGCGTTCATCTTTCTTAGTGCTTGGATAGTTTGCTTGAGGTCTGTCAAAGCTATGAAGCAACCCTCCTGATAAACTGAAGCTGCTGCTACTAAAGAAAATTCCTGGCCACAAGCTCAATAGCAGATGGAAGTCTATTACTCCAATCAAGAGCAGTTTCCTTACTCTGACCTTAAGGACAAGGTTGTTTTTAGGTGGGGAGTAATGATAAGTCTTAGTAGTTAAAGGCTACTTTGGTAAGTAAT
Organism: Limonium bicolor; assembly: GCA_023374045.1. NCBI lineage: Eukaryota > Viridiplantae > Streptophyta > Magnoliopsida > Caryophyllales > Plumbaginaceae > Limonium > Limonium bicolor. The sequence goes on from CM041778.1 coordinate 97,454,570, forward strand.
TAGTCTTAAGCTGTCATAGTATATAAGGGAGAAGAATGAGTTGTATTAGGCATCCAATCATTTGATGAAATAAGAGAGTAGGCCACTATATTGGATCTGGGAGAGTTCAATCTTAAATAGGAGGATTTTCTCTTGTAATCCTATCTAGATGTTTTGCTATTTTCTTGTTACACTTTAGAGGCTTTATTGCTCTTTCAATTTGTTCTTGCAAAATATTTAATGCAGACAGTTTCTCCCATGCATTCATTATTCGTTTCTTAAAAAATCATTTGCAGTTATTGATTTGTTAAGAATGATCGTTCTGCACCCGGATGGAGCTAGTAAGTTATGCAAGCGAATCAATAGTCGAAATGGTAATTGAATTGGGAGTCTATTCGTTACATTGTTTGTGCATGCTTTTTTATACATTGACCCGAGTGGTTTATGTGATTATGATGTTGTGTTCTACTTACTGTGTTATCTGCACAGATGAACTAATGTCAACAATCAAGAAGGTGAATTCAGGTCCTGCTAATCCAGCAAACACATTGACAAGTCTTCGTGTGGTGTGTAACCTATTTAAAGATACCAGCTTCCACCCATGGTTGCTAAGGAATCGCAGTGAGGTTAACATTTTTATAATTTGAACTATATATTTCTGAAAGATTGTTCTTATAAATTTGCTGTACCTTAAACTGGTGAATTGTGAATTTGTCATAGTAAACAAAGGTCTATTGGAATTTATCTATTGCTTTGTTGCTTTTTCTGGCAATGGGTTGGCATTGTATGCAATATGTAGACATGGGATATTTCGATGATAGACCAATTGGTTGGATTTTATATTACTGGATATTGTTTGATGAATTTCTCTCTGTCTGCAGGTTTTGGATGCATTTTCTAGTTGCTATACGTCATCAAATAAGAATGTTCAGTTAGCTTATTCGACTGTCGTGCTCAAGTGAGTATCACAAGTTAGACATGGGCATATCGATTTGTCTTGGCAAGTATTGGTTTGGTGTGTGCGTTGTTTGATTCACTAGAACTATCAGGTTTAATCATTATATTATATAATCTTGCTGTTAAAGATATGTCCTAGTGCAAATTTAACTGCTAACATGGACATATCGTCTGATTAATTCTCTCCTTTGGCTTCGTCTTTCCTTGTGTGTCCGTACACTTCAATGTGGAAGATGAAGCTTTACCTTTGGGAGCATTTGCTAGTGTGTCCTAGTGCAACTTTAACTGCTAACATGGACATATCATCTAATTAATTCTCTCCTTTGGCTTCGTCTTTCCTTGTATGTCCGTTCACTTCATTGTGGAAGATGAAGCTTTACCTTTAGGAGCATATGCTAGTAAAGCCTCAAACTTCAAAACACCGAAAATTTTGAATGAAGTTTCCCATTTCTGGTAATCTAATTGTGCTAGGCTGTTTGCGTTTTGAAGACCTTTATATAAATTTCTAGTTGCATTCTGTTCTTCAATGGAAAATTCCTCTTTCACTTTGTCAGTTATCTTTATTATCAAGCTATGTTTTGTAGTTGTGGTATATTATTTTGCATTTTTTGCATCTTAAACCAATTTCCCCGTTGATATGGAGCATTGTTTTTGCAGTTATTCCGTACTTTTAATTTCAGAGAAGGATGAAGAAGGGCAAGCCCATGCTCTTTCTTCTGCCCTTGAGGTATGATAGCTTTGTACATGTTTTCATAATTGATTCACTTAGACATGGAGACGAGGGACTTTTTTCTCTGTAATATTGTCAATATTTATAAAAAGGGAAAATTACATGCCCCACCCATGACGTTTGGCGAAATTTCACATTCCACCCACGTGGTTTCAAAAATTACTTTTCCCACCCACGTGGTTTCCCCCGTTTTACATCCAGCAACTTTTCTAATTTTTGTTCAATTCAAAAGATGCTTAAACGTTGTCCAAATTGATGAAACTTTACATGGATGATGCTAAAGTGCTATATTTTGGTTTAGTGAGAAATCTAAAGTTTTTAAGCTTAAATGTGACATGTGGGACCCAATGAACATGTCATATGTTTCATTGGGTCCCATAGGTCACATTTAAGCTTAAAAAACTTAGAATTTGACATAAGATCAAAATATATCACTTTAGCATCATCCATGTAAAGTTTCAACAATTTCGGACAACGTTTAAGCATCTTTTGAATTGAACAAAAATTAGAAAAGTTGCTGGATATAAAACCGGGGAAACCACATGGGTGGAGAAAGTAATTTTTGAAACCACGTGGGTGGAATGTGAAATTTCGCCAAACGTCATGGGTGGGGCATGTAATTTTCCCAAAGAAAGCTTCTTTGTTCAGTTGGTACAATTAAAACATCACAGTGGTTCTTCATTGTTATGATAGCTTGAACGTTTATTATCCCTTGGTTCGGTGGATTTGTAGATAATTAAGGGTCTTGTGTCTTAGCTGAATGATCATATGCTGAGAACGCCCTTTCTTTCCTGTTCTCTTCCCACAAACCTTGTCTTTCTGGTTCAACAGATTGCTGAAGCGGAGAGTCTGGACGTAGATGCTAGATTTCGAGCTTTGGTTGCCATTGGATCACTGGTGTGTACCTTACTTGTGGTCATAAAATTAATTACTTGGGAAACTCATATTATTTGTCAGTTTTGTTCATTTTGGTATATTCCCGAATCGCTGTCAATCTCTGATTTTTAGTTTTTTGGCACTTGAGCTTGAAACATTGCACGTTTTTAATCTTTCCTTCATGCCAGTAAAGTTCCTATGGAGTTGTAGCAGTTAGATTCTAGGGTGCAGGCAAATCAGTAGAGAATCTCTTTCTTTTTCAAACTTTAGCTTTTTGCTTTCTTTCTCCTATATGATGGATGAATAACTTTTGCCAATACCAGATGCTCGAGGGCGTTGTTAAGAAGATAGCTTTGGATTTTGACGTCCAGAGTATTGCAAAAGCTTCCAAAGGTTCCAAGGAAGCCAAAATTGCTGAAGTTGGAGCAGACATTGAAATCCTAGTAAAGCGCAACTAAGAATCTATACATTACCGATGAACATTTTCAATTATTTTGTTGAGATTCTTAATGGTTTTCCCCCTAATCATGTAAAGTAAGAACTTTGTTGAATTGATTGGGGGGGGGGGGGGGGGGGGGGTTGGAATCAGTGATCTATCGGTTACTGATGCTTACTCTTTTGAAAATGGAAGGCGTTAAGAGCATTCAATGCACAATTATAGTTTACAACTGGAAACAATCAAAGGGGGTCAAGTCAAATTCAGTTAGGTGGCATCTGAAGGAGACTAATGCAAGCGGAAATGGAAGAGGAGACCAATGGAAGCGACAGTCCGCGCAGTTCTAACTGTGGAGGTAAGAATATCATATTGGGGTTTCACAAAGACCTACAATGCAATAGTAAGACTTGGAAAAGTCATAAGGGGTAAAAGGTTACCGGCGAGAAAGGAAGGCGACAGTTATAGATGATTTTCTTGTTTTTTTTTTAGAAAATGGTTTTATTTAATCTATCACTCGTGGTCTTAAAAAAAGAGATGCATCGCCATCTGCTGGTTATTTTTCGCATTATTATCTTAATTCATCTTGTACAACTGGACTATTCCAAAAGCTCAACTCCGAAGATCCATTTCTATTTATGCTGACGGCCATAATTATAACTTGAAAATCATGCTTTAATTTCTAGCGCTAGGGTGTAAGGACTAAGGTGGCATATTAATGGTACAATTCAATTAGGAAGACAGCAGTTTACATGTGTCTAATTAGTTGACTTCTTTTCTATTTTGTGTAACATGTCACACCTTGATTAGGAGTACACATTATATAAAATTTGAAAACGTTATAATTTATAAAATGTAAGTGTAAAAATAAAAAAATTATAAAATTATATTTTGATAAATTTAAAATTTTATATTTTTAAATGAGTGTACAATAATGAAGAAAATTGTTATTTGTAGTCATAATTTACTAAATGTAGTCACAGACAATCGTATAGTCGGCGGCCTGTTGGCTGTCTTCAAGGCCAGCTTTACCCTATATCACACACTTTAAATCTATAAATCCTAAAAAATTGTCACGACAATATGAAGTATAGAACTATTTCAAAAAGATTATCCTAAACAGTCCAATCTAAACCACAAGCCTTAAAAATTTGTCAAGTCAGTGATGACAATATAAAGTATAAAACCAATTCAAAAAAGATTACCCTATGCCACACAATCGAAAAACCACCTTAGGAAAGCTAATAAACGTCGAAGTCATTTATAGGGTTTGTAGTGCAGGGATTAGGGTCGAACGACCTAACAACCTTATACCCTAAACCATTAACCCTAAAAAACTGTTGAGTGACAACATTATAAAATAGATAACAACTTCGAAAAAGATTACCCTACACCACACACCTTAAAAATCACCATAGGAAAGCTAAAAACGTCAAAGGAAGTTTTAGGGTGTATAGTGCAGGGTTTAGGTTCACTTTTAAAAATACAAATGATTCACATTGTTTAATTTGAGATGTTCATTTTTCTTAAACATAAAACTCACTTTTTTCAAACAAATGATTTAGTGTCAATATATGAAAGGTCCATATGTTTTGGCGTAAGTGTGTGGTAAGATTCACTTTTTTAAATAAAATATTTAGTTTACAAAAACTAAGATTCACTTTTTAACTATCTAATTCACTTTTTAACAATTTTCGATTCACTTTTCTTAAATCTTTGATTCACTTTAATTAAACAATTTCTGTTTTTTGAGATTTGCTTTTCTTAAACCTCTGATTTACTTTTTGAAAACTCTTATTCACTTTTTAATAACCTTCGATTCACTTTTCTAAAACTTATGATTTACTTATCAATAAATGAAAGGTTCACATTGTTCTCGCATAAGATTTACTTTTCTTAAACTAAAGATTCACTTTTACAAAACAAAGGATTCACATTGTTTAATGTGAAAAGTTCACTTTTCATAAACATAAGATTCACTCTTTTTAACCATAAGATTCACTTTTCAAAATATGAAAGGTTAAGCGTGTTATCATTGGGTCCCACAGGTCAACGTCTAGGTTTGCCGAACAGTTAAAGAATGTAAATGTGGTTCGGTTATTAACAACCACAAAAAAAAAAGATAACCCTACCCTCATATATCACCCTAGGACGGCTAATACCATCGAAGAAGCTAACATCATCAATGAAGACTAATGTGCTTCGACTATTAACCACCACACAATAAAAAAGATGACCTACCCCCATTAAACTCTTTGATGACTAACACCATGGAAAAGCTAGCACTGTCGAAACATATAAAAATTATGTATTTTATTTATTTTCATAGTGAATCTTAAAATATATGTACGTACAAAAAATATAAAATATAAAATTTATCAAAACATATTCATGTTGCATCTTACTTTGAAGAGCTCGAATTATGATGAACAACGGTATAAAATTTATGTTATTTGAACTTATGTTTAATAAACTACAACACTTTAAAAGACAAAAATTATGCCACCAAGTAAGGTGACACCTGGAAATCGAGGAAATGGGAACATGAGTAATGTGATAAACGACCTAGAAGTTGTCATATTAATGATAATGACTTTTTTGAAGCGATACTAATGACGATGAATAGAATAGTAAAAATTGAGGCATTCGAAATGTGAAATTGGAGGCATGTTGCTTGTAAATGTTATACTGCCTCTATTCTCAATAGATGATTTTTATGTGTCGTCATTTTTTCATAATATAAGATGTTTTGGTTATGTCTTCATCTCCTTTCCACATTTACCCCTTATCTTTCTTCTCACACTCACAACTCTTCTATTCCTCATAGAAATGAAGAGTAAAATAGTCCAAAAATTGTTTCCTTGATTTTTGTCTATTGTGCTAGAAAATCATCTATTTTGAAGTAGGACACACAAAGTAATTTTTACTGCATAATCTGTTAATTGTGAAGTGTTAAGATTTTTTCAGGATTAGATGAAGATTTCTTTGTGTGTCCTACTTCAAAATGTCTTAGATTATTTCCACATTGACTATACGCACAATAATTCACCTATCTTGAAAAAGAAATTTAGAACGGCATAAGTGAAAGACAGTCTATTGTGAGGAAAGCAATTTGAACTTTTTTGTTTTTGGAAAAATGTCACATACCAAGACTACAACATTTTTATGGGATTTTTTAATTGCATATTTGTAGTATATTGATTATCTGTGGTTGGGTTGCATTCTCCTCCAACAACATTCTACTGCATATAAAATAGTCAAAACAGTCATAAATATATGATATCGAATAAAGCCTTAGAAAAAAGGACCAACCGAATAAAAGACACCCTAAAACACCTGAATTTGTACAAAAAGTGAGGCTGGAAGATTTTTGTTTGTCAAAAACTCCATTTTGGAATTAATTGTACAGTGTAAGATCTTTTTTATATTACGACATCAATCTGACTATCATACAACCGGTTGTACGATGTTTATATACATCCCCGAACATTCCTCACAATTAATTTGAACAATCATCATATAAAATTGAACAATTTTCACAATAACACATGGAACTTTTACATCAATATGAACAACCAACACAAAAACTTGAACAACGTTTGAATTTAAAATGAACGGTTGTACGATGCTCACCGTACAACCGGTTGTACAGTAGAATTTGCCGCAAAGGGTGCACTATGCTGATATGGCAGTCCAGCCAACCACTAACTGGACTACTTATGCATCATATTAATGTAATTTTGTATTAAACTTAAATTTGTTATAAATTTCAAAATATAAGTCCAAAATGAAATTTTTTTGTTCCAATGTTCATCTAAATTCAAACTCTTCAAAACTAGACCAATCATGAACATGTTTTGACAACTTTAATTTTTTTATTTGTTTATGATGATACATAATGCTATGATTCATTAATTTAGATATTCTGATTCATTAAAATTGATATTACGATTCATTAACTAATAAATGGCGAATTATATAACAAAGTTCAGAACCGATAATTTTTTTTATGTTTCTATGTTTATGATGATACACTACTTTAATGATATGATCATTTTTTTAATATAAGGATTTATTAGAAATGATATTATGATTCGTTAACCAATAAGTGATGTATTAGATAACAAATTTTAGAACCAATAGAAACAGTTTTTTATTTTTATATGTTTACGATGTTACAATAAATTGATGATATGCTTCATAATTTTGAATTTATGATTCATTAAAATTGATATTATGATGTATTAATTAATAAGCGGTGAATTAGATAACAAACTTCCGAACTAATAAAAAAATCATTATTATTTTGTGGCCTATTACTATTTTGTGACGTATTATTATTGTTTTGTGGTGTATTATTTATATATTTACGATGATACACTAAATTGATTATATGATTTACTATTAATTTTGATATTATGATTCATAAAAATTAATACTATGATTCATCAACTAATAAGTGGTGAATTAGATAACAAACTTTGGAATGGATAAAGAAAACCATTATTTGTGAGATATTATTATTATTGTTTTGTGATGTATTTTTATTCTTTTAGGTGTATTATTATTTGTATGAAGTATGTTATGCATTATATAGTAAATTATATATTTTCTTGATATAGCAATTTTGGACAAATAATAGATCATTATTGTTTTGTGGTGTATTATTTTTGTAATATGATGTTTTTTAAATTGTAAACAGTAAATAATAAGTCTCGTTGAGATGTGTGAATATATACATGTAAATAAGAAAAAAAGTTCAAACTTCTCAAAACATATCCATGTTATGTCTTATTTCGAAGAGCTGAATTTAGATGAACAATGGTATAATTATTTTTCATTTTGGACTTATATTTTAAAATTTACAATAATTTAAAGTAACAAAGTAAAAAGACAACTCAGTCAGTAGCTGACTGGACTACCCAGTCAGATTGGTCATTCCATATTGTGCACAATCGACCATATGAAACATATAATCTTGACCCTATATCTACCTCCTTCCGCCTCGTTAAAAACTTTATTTGACGAAACACATTAGGAAAAATCTCAACACATAACATAGTATAGTTAGGATTTGGATCTTTCATGCACTAAAACAATCACATTCGTCTCAAACCATTTTAATCCAGTCCTTATTCATTCAAAAAACAACTAATATTTCAGAACAGAATGAGTACATAAAAACCAGTTACCGCAACAAATAAGCTAAATTGGAAAGTGTAAGGTTTAATGCTAATCTTTTGTATAGTATATAATTAGAGAGCTTTAATGGATAAGTTATTGTTCTTTACAGGTTTAGTTCCACCGGAACTGGACATGTTGGCCACCTTTATGCGGCATAGTCACACATTTTTTCTCTGCTTTATTTTGGTGGCTAGTTTAGAGATGACAATGGATCGAGTCGGGTCGAGTGGAGCATCATTCACATCCATCACCTGGATGTATCTCTCTTCATCCATCCATCTGTCACCTGATTACCTATCATTCATCCATCCGTCATCCACGTGTGATTCGGGAGATAATCGAGTGAAACTTTTATTTGAATAAAATCCTTCGGTTTAAAGAATATAGAAAATTTTGTCTAAAAAAATCCATTTACACGGTGAATATAAATTGTAGTGATAACACCAAAATGTTATCATTCAAAGTCAAAGAATTCAATCAATATCAAAATAATTATTTATTTGAAGATAATAGTTTTAAACCTATGCATTCTCTCACCTAGCCTTATGTCACATATATCTTTGTGTTGACAGTAATGGAAGATGATCATTATGTAGATGAAAAAGTGAAGTTAGAGAATAGCGAAGAGACGCTAGAAATAGAAGAGGACTAGTGATGCATTTTGGGCAAAGACTGAATAAGTAGATGCACTCTGCTAAGATGTCGGTCCAGGAAAAGTTACTCCCGGAGAAGCTTCTTCAGAAAGTAGGCTTGGTTTCGGAGATGGCTGAGCTGCTCGCGTTCTTCGGGCAGGCAGTGGGGGGATGCGACTCCTCCCAGGCATAGAGATGCTCTGTTAAGACCCCGTTCCAGGAGGTGCGCTAGAGCAGAGGGGTTTGCACCGATGTTCTGATGCCCATACCCGCGAGGATGGCGCTAAGAAGGAGTTGGATGACGACGACAACGCAACTGCCCCTGGAGGAGGCAGAAATACGCTATTTCTCGACAACCTTAGCATGGAGGCGGATGAGCGTGCAATTCGTTGGTTGCTGCGGATGAGGGGTGACATTAGGGATGTCAATCTTGACCCGAACCCGAAACCCGACCCGAAACCGACCCGTAAAAAGCCGGGTTCGGGTTGAGATTTTTGACCCGAAATGATTTTCGGGTCGGGTTCGGGTTGGGTCATTGAAACCCGCTTCGGGTTCGGGTTAAACCTGCCAACCCGTAACCCGAAAAAAATTTAATTAAAAATAGAATATATGTTATATTTAATGACTTAATTAGTGTTTAATGATTAATTTATGACTAAAATAAATATTTAATCGATAATAATGATTATATGTTGTACATAATAATTAATTATTATTAGTATTATATTTTTTTATTAAATAATCCAAAATTTTAAAAATAAAAAATTTTTGAAAAAACGGGTCAGGTTCGGGTCAACCCGCTCCGGTCAATTGGTGAATTTAAAGAAGTACAACCGCTCCGGGTTCGGGTCGGGTTGACCAAAACTATTTTCGGGTCGGGTTCGGGTTGAGCTCAAACCCGACCCGAAACCCGATTTTGACACCCTAGGTGACATGATGGATGTCTACATCTCCAGAAAACGTAACCGTAACAATCCTCATGCGTTTCCTGGTCAAACTCAGATGCGGCAGCACGGGTGGAAGAGGCGGTGGGCAAGCTTCAAGGTAGAGTGTTCCTAGGTCACAGGATCTTTGTGCGCAGAGCCAAGTACCCATCTCTAGGGTAGTAGAAGGTCGTTCAGAAATGGGAATAGGCATGCCTTTTCACCAGCGAAAGATCCCTCTGATGGTAAGACTGATGGTGGAGGTGAAGACGATGGCCACGTCGCCAGCGGACAGGGTTTTTCTTCATCGCAGGGTAGGTCCAAACCAGAATGCGCACAGGGTCTTGGTGGTGAAGGTGATGGCCGACAGTCGGGTAACGCCAGGGAGGTTGAAGTGGTGGTGGTCGGTTCGTGTTCAAAAGTAGAGAAATCTCCCGCATCGTTAGTGATGATGACTCCAAACGATGCACATCGCTTCGAGTGCGTGTCTGGGAGGGCAACAGTCATGAGGAAGTTGTTGGGGAAGTGTTGTCGGGCGAATGTAGGCGCTGTGCCGCAACTAGTTCCCCAGGTGAATAAAGAGAACATGGATACCAAAGGGGTGTGCAGTGGGAATGCTAATGTGATTAATGCGACGCAAGGGGGTTCCGATTTCCTTAGAGGAGGAGCGCAATATTGGGCCGGCTCATATTCTTTTCCAGGCTGGGCTTTTCCATACTATGGGTATTGGACAGGGTATCCAATTTTGGTACGATAAACTTCAGAGTCAGGGGGGGGGGGGCAGGGGCAGAGGTATGGATTGGACGGTGTTTGGTGGAACCCGACTGCGCGTGGGGTGAATGGGCTCTCTCTGCGGTGGTGTTGGGCCTAGTCCCATTCTGAATCCATTGACCGATCCTAGGTGTGCTAATGTCAATGGGGGTAGCCGTGATAGAGCGCATGTCTCTATTCGGAAGCCGACGGGTAGTAAGGTGGGGGATCTTGACCCAATTGTGGATGAAATTGCGAGGATTGGCCGGGTTGAGATGCGCGAAGAGAGCAAGGAAGGTGGAATGTCTTTCAGTCATGAAATTCTTGAGGTCGAGCATGGGCCCGATTGTGCTAATGTGAATGCAGGTGCTAGTCCTACCATTCAAGCTCCCAAAGGACCCCTTATTCAGATAGCGGAGGGAGGGGAAGGCGATGATCTTAGGAGTCTCTTCAAAGACCTGAAATTCCCTCATGGTTTCGAGCCTAGTGGAGATTCTTCAGGGCCGAAGTTGAACCCTGAGGAGGAGTTTGTCAAGGAAGAAGCGAAGCAGACCCTTTTGCTGGCGAAAGAGCTCAGTTGTCATGTCCCAGATGAGGGGAGTGCCCTAAGCAACTTCGAAGACATCTTCCGTGATCAAAGGGAGCAAGCTCGAAAGAGATATCAGGGTGGTAAGGAAGGAGTAGGGGCCGATTCAGACAGTTGTTCTCGGTCCACTACTAGACCTAGTTCTAGAAGGGCGGTAGGATCAAAGAAGCGTCTTTTAGGTTTCAGCAAATTTTCTCAGGCTAGTAAGGTTGCTAGTAGAGGCAAGAGTAGAGCATGATCCAAGTGTTAAAGGCTACAGTCACGTGTATGGGTGGAAGGGTAGTTTTTGAGAGGTATGGGTGTCTTTTTTGTTTTTGTCTTTGTCTGTTTTGCGATATCCCGCTTATGCGGTGTAACTTGGCCTCGTGCCCTAATTATATAAAAAACATAAAGTATCAAACTAATTTGGAAATACATAAAATTTATTATTTATAGACATTAATCTATGTATGCGCAAAATCATATAAATATGTATGATCATTATCTAGAAACCACTAATAATGAGATTCAAAAGATGTTTGATCATAAAAAGAAAAAATAAAACTTATTTAAAGAGGTGCACCTTTAAATGAATGACGGCATGGGTGATAAATGGATTGGATAGTAGATGAAAAATTCTTAACAAGATCCATCACCCAGTTATCATCCAATCCGTCATCCATTTATATCGTAATTTCATCCATTTATTTAAACTAGGTGGATTGGATAGTGAATAACCATTTAAAATTGTCATCCCTAGGTACTAGAGATACTCTAACTACTGAATGGACCCAATATCCTACCTACCATCCTACATACTACAAGAAGATTTGCTACGGATGTATGTGACATCTAGAGGCAACACAAGCTTCACCCAAATAATTGAAATATCAGTTAGTTGATGAAGCGGTCATGCCACTGGGAGGAGTGAACAAACCGTCACGTGGCAGTCCCATGGGGTAGCTGTTTTGGCTGTCACTTTTTGATATTTTTTAATAGTTATAACTTGTAAAATATAAGTCCAAAATGAAACTAGTATGCACTATGTTCATTTAAATTCAAGCTCTTCATAACAAGATCTGTCATAGATATGGTTTGACAAGTTTGAAAATTATATTAGCTACATGTATGTATTTGCATATATCAATGAGACTTATGATTCATCATATAAAGTTAAAATACATCATACTTCATACAACATTAATAGTACACCACAAACAATAATGATTCATTGTCCATTCTAAAAGTGGTACATCAGAAAAATATACATAAAATACACTATACAATAATTATACACCACATAAAAAAGTACACCACAAAACAAAATAATACTCAAAACAATAATGATCTATTATCAGTTCCAAAGTTTGTACATCAGAAAAATATCTTATTCATTACTTGTTAGTTACAGATTCATAATACCAATTTTAATGATTCATATATCATTTTAGTGTAACATCGTAAATATACAAAAATAAAAATTTGTATTTAGTTCTAACATATCTAGTGTTGGCAATTTGTCACCAATCGTTTCAACAAATTTACGTGATCATCGATCGCTCAGTGACAAACTGAAAAGTTATATATGCTATGTTTGATTTCTCTCTAAAAACACATAACTCCCTTAATCGCATCAGCAGGCTCAAACAATTCAATGGATTTTGGACGCTTCAATGGAATCAAGCGCACAATTGGATTCAAGAATATCAGAAGACCTTCCAAGCCTGAAAACCTTCATGGTTTCTAATCTTCTATAAACTCCTCAAAATTCTAAAATCAAAGATTCCTTGAACCTTGAACTTCAATAATTCCAACTACCGTCAAATGACTTAGATATTCCATCAAACACCACCCAATTAACCATAAGAGTTAAATACTCTCAGCTCCACAAAAGACCAAGACACCATTCTCTAGAAAAGACCAAAGTACCCGTAGTAGCATAAAAAGACAAAAATACTCCTTAACCTTTCAAAAAATTCAAAATACCCTTCAAGACAATTAAACCCCCTCCAATCTATTGGATGACTCACACACCCTTCACACACCACTCTTGTCTTAAAAAATCATCGGTACACTCTTTACCCCCGTTAACAAGGCACAAACCCTCCCGAATAGTTCAAGACCCTCATAAGATATCTCCAAGGACCAACAAAACCTTTCAAATCTTCTATGGTCTCCATAAGCCTTCATACTCTAAACATATCTTGAATCTTCCAAATCTTTTCCTATCCAAACGTTTGGCGCTAGATTGGCAGAAAAACTCAAACTTCTCTACTCCACCATCTTCTATCATCTTGTCATGGCCCTTAAATTGAATCTTTCTAAAAAGGTTTAGAATGAAGGCAATCTCGACAATTAAAGACCAAGGTTTCCTCGGGCAACATCCGAAGTCGTGGTTGTTGCCACTTCCAAGGGGTGTAACCTAGAACGAACCCGACATATACTCTTTATTATGATCAGATAAGTTCTATTTGTAGGCAATAACATCAGAGTTATTCAAAGGTTCTTAGATCTCTTCCCTTTCCTCCCTAGTTAATTTATAGGTCAAGCTAGATGACGACTCTAGTCAATTCCGTCTTTAGGACACAAGTTTGTGTGGAGCCCATTGAGAGCGGGTGTAGTGCTCACTGACATTTCCCATAAATCTTTCTAGGAAAGACAGACGATTAGTAGGTACTTGAGCGATGCCAAGACAAGGGATTTTTCACCCTCCTTAGAATGACAATTTTAGGATCCAGACTTCTCAGCCAAAACCATTTATCTAGACCCCCTCTTACCAAAAAATCACCCTTACATTGAGAAAAATTCACTCCAAACTCCAATGTCTCTTCCATCTAAGAAGACACATTTTGAACACTCAGTTTCAGTTTAGCCATAAAGATGCTAGTACCAAAGTATCTACTGGGTTTTTTTTCACATTATTATTTCAATTCATCGTGCCCAACCGGGATTTTCTAAAAGCTCAGCTCCATACCATTTGAAAATAAGTATTTTCCCTTTTCACGCAGAAGCACATTCGGATTCGAAAAAAGTAATAAGGTTTTCACCTTTTTTGTATTGTCACTCATAACCTTAAAGTTATATTAGAATTCTTGAGCAAATTATTATGATTTTATTTCCAAGTTAACCCCACAACAATAAAGACAATGGGAGTGTTACCAGGTATGAGAACTTGTATATGATAAAAAGATGAGGATCACTATGCCCATTAGAGTTTCCACTTTGTGAAGTTGGGGAATGACCATCTTGCCCTTCTTTCAAAAAGTTGTCAAACTTACAATATCCACCCAAAACTTGTGGCATATTACATAGGACTCATATATAGGTATTTTTAATGCGTTTGTAGTACTTTTAAGTTAAATTTTGGGTACAAAAAGATGAATGAGGGTGGAAAAAAACAATTAGAAACAGGAAAAAATGGACAAATTCTGCCCCTGGTGCAGGCGTTGACGCCAACCTAGGAGTACTGGTGTCAGCGCTCATGGGTGGTGACGTACGCTGCACATGCCCAACGCAAACGGCTGCCACATATAACCGGCGTCGATGGCCGCTGTTTCTTCTTCGCTTCGACGCCCACCCTGCTTTGTGGGCATCGACACTGGCTTCTAGGGGGATTCTGCCGTCACGTTTTCAGCGAGACCACCTTTTTGACCAGTCACACGAAGTAGCATACTAGAATCTGTTATGTTACCACTTCGTGTGACCAGTTGAAACGGTACCACTATAAAATATTACCTCTGTCCATTTTTTTAACCTAAATTTAACTTAAAAAGTCACGCAAATACATAAAATATACCTCTTAACGAGCCCCTCGTACGTCCTCGCCGATGTTAATGTCATAGGTGATGCTAGCTGCATTTTTAGAAAATTAGTGTCTTTTTGGTACCGTTTGTAATATATCACAAGTTTGGGATATCATAATTTTTGAAAATATTTATAGAAGCTTTTGAAATAACGACAAATATCTTAAAGTACTTTAAGTTCCGAGTGTGCGAGGTGGAAACTTGAACTGAACTCAAAAGATTGATCCAATAGATGCCATATAATAATAATAATGATTTTTCGTTAGCAACTATAGTGATAATATTAAGGAAAAATTCACAAGATACCACTTCAGAGTTTGTACATTCATATACTACCACATTTTTTTCTCATACCTCAAAAATAGTTGTAATTCGCCAAAACCACAAAACACTGTTCTAGAACATTATAAGACCAAAATACCCATATTTGTTAATAAACATAATAATCATAATACCACATTAATTTTTTAATTCACAACTTACCACAAAGATTAATAAAATATGTAAATAAACATCAAAAATAATAAAAAAGAATCATATATTATATTGAAATTACAAATTTAATTAAATATACAAAAAATAGTAAAGAGAATGCTTTTTTATTAACATCACTTTATACATTTAAAGTAAAATATATAACATCGAAGTAATGCATTATATTTTTACCGTTTACATATTATTAAATTAGAGACAATTACACAATTATGACATCTTAGGTAGATTTTTTCAAATTCTCCTTAGTAACTATATATCATTTTAGAGAAAGAAAAAGAACAAGTTCATCATAGACCTTAGAGCACCATTATTAAAGAACTCCAAAATGGGTTCTTAACATTTTCTCTTTCACATCATTTTAGAACCATATATAATTTTAACAATATCAGAGAACTCACATATTAGTTTAAATTTTATTCTCATTCATCTATGTGGATGTGTGAAGTATTGTGATTGGAATAATAGTTGTTGTGGGGTCCATAGCTTAGGGCATTCACAATGGTGTGAAATCCACCCATAGAGGTAAAAAAAAGAAAACGATGAGGTGGAAGAGAGAAGATGTGGGAGGGATTCTTAATTAAGTTACATAGGCGAAAAAATTAAAAAAATTTCTATAGTGGTGTGGATTCCACCCATTTTCTATCTCCAAGGTTCTTAACTAAAAATCTAACTTTTTATGACACAATAGACCCACCTATGTGTATCTCTCTTTTATATTTTCTCTCACGTCTAAATAGTGATAGTTTATTGGTTGTTCATTAAGAGAGAGAAGATTAAGAAACTTTGTTATTGTAGCGAATAGAGTTTTTTAAGTAATTAAATATAACTTTTAGATGATGACACCTAGGAATGTGCTAAGAAACTCAAAATCATTGTGGATGTCCTAGAACCTAGGTAAACAAGAGAGAGATTTTGAGAGGATGTAATAAAATAAAATATTTGTTAATGGGTGGAATCCACTTTCCTTATTGTGGATGTTCTTATGGAAGAACTCTCTCTCATGGGTTCTTAATCTCTCTCATTCATCTCATTTACTTCTCATATTGTTACTTTATATTTTTAACTAAGAATCCATAAGAACTATTGATAATCATACTCAGCGTACGATTCAGCAGCAGCTCTCGGTAAAGCTGCTCCTTTGCCGTAGTTAATGCTTTGAGCTTTAGGTTGAAATCTCCAGTACCAGCAATCTGACACAATAAATTGGGAATTTTTTGGCAAAAATCAAAAGTAGTGATTTTTCAGTATATACATAGAGGTACATAAGTCATGATAATTGCCACAAATATCAGGCAAACGACTGGGTCTCAATCAGTTGAAGCTTCACCGCAGAATCAAGAAAGCTCAGTCTTAACACTAACTGTAAGCTAACGATGCGTCCATAGTTGGGTACTAAATTTTAATTCAAATAAAGAAGGATATTTTAACTTTAAAAAAGAGATGTGGTGGAACATTAAGCCTAAATAGCACAATAGTGTTCATTTCATGTACTGTTTGTCATTAGCATTAGATTACAGTTACTAATCATTTTACACTGACAATCATTTATAAGACGACTCCTCATGTTCAATAATTTTAAAGACTAGGCTTGTGTCCACGTCAAAACCAGAG
Organism: Limonium bicolor; assembly: GCA_023374045.1. Classification (NCBI taxonomy): domain Eukaryota; kingdom Viridiplantae; phylum Streptophyta; class Magnoliopsida; order Caryophyllales; family Plumbaginaceae; genus Limonium; species Limonium bicolor. Next base: position 97,471,508 of record CM041778.1, read on the forward strand.
ACTTTGCCCCAAAATGAACAGAGACCATGCCTCCCAAAGTATACCAGTAAACTATATGATAGGATTAAACTAATAGAGCATACAAGAAATGTTTCTATCCAAGCATGCAATGCCCATTTAAGAGTGGCAACATAGCAGATCAAAAATGCTAACTGCCAAAGTGTCCATCACATAATCTGGACGTCACTTGCACTTACAAAAATTTTGACAACAAAGTTACCACCAAGGTTAGCAGCTGGTAAACTGAGTTTCATTCTTACAGGACATCCTTCAACAGTTCAAGTTCTGAAGTTTTCTCTCTTTATACATAGATACTGCTAGTTACAGAGAAAAAAATAAATCTATTTTCTTCAAAGCTGAATAACTTGGTCATTAATTCAATAGCAGTTGTTTCTTCATTGGAAATTTCCCCATATCCTTAGATTTCATCCCAGTAGATCGACAACCAGGAGGATGTGTAGTAATGGTGGCCACGGTTCCGGTTCCACCGGTTCCGGTTCCGGAAAATGTGTATTCGGATTCGGAACCGGTCCTGGGCGGTTCCGGGGCGGTTCCGGTTCCGGTTCTGGAACTCTGTATTCGCTTCGGATTCGCTCAATTCAGGTTCCGACCGGTTCCGGAGCGGTTCCGGTTCCGGTTCCGGTTCCGACCGGTTCCGGGGCGGTTCCGACCGGTTCTGGAAAGATTCGATCGGCTCCAGTTTCTTCGTTTTAACTCCGATTTTAGATCCGTTTGCGCGCACACGTTGCTCTTTTCGTCCACTTTACTGCTAGCTAGGTTATTCCTCAAGTTTATAATCTTAAATGTGTAAGAACCATAGATTGAATTTGCAAAAATTAAAGAGCAAAATGGATTTTATTATATGATTCACTGCCTCGTTAAAACCTTATTAGGTAAAAACCCATTGGGAAAACCCTAATAAGGAAAAAGAGTACAACTACTAATAGGTTACATGATTTCAATTTGGAAGTCTTAAAGATTACATGGAAAGAAAGTAATACTAATACATTCTAAAAGATTACAATACAAAATAGAAGTCCTAAGTGGTGATTCCAACGGTAACTTTGACCGGTTCCGGGGGGTTTCCGGTTCCGGTTCCACCGGTTCCGATTCCGGTTCCGGTTCCACGGTTCCGAATCCGATACGAATCCAGGCGGTTCCGAGCGGTTCCGGTTCCGGTCCCGGTTCGGTCCCGAATCTCAAAACTTGTATTCGGATTCGATTCGCAAGGGGGCGGTTCCGGTTCCGAATCGGTTCCGGCCCGGTTCCGGCCGGTTCCGGTTCCAATCGGTTCCGGGTAGATTCGCCGGTTCCGGGTAGATTCGGATTCGGTGGCCACCATTAATGTGTAGATAGTACTAGCCAAACTATTACAGAACAGGCCAAGAAGTCCTAAAGTAAACATATAAGAGCCCTGTTTTGCCATGAAAAATCTGTAAAATTGAAATCTCTTAAGGCAGATAACTATCACGATTCACCCAAGCAAACAGTTGAAATCACAAGAAAATTGAACATAGTCACAGTCCAAGAAATGCTAGACTATCAAATATAGGAACCAAATCCTGAGCGGAAAGCTTAAAAAAAACTTGCATTATAGCTAACTTTAAAATGATAGAATAATCTGCCTTCCAACAGAATCAGTGCAGCTCAGCTGTTCCATCAGAATTGATATCAAAATCCACCAGACAATGGGAGAGGATAGAGAGAGATACCTGAGGACGTTGAGTGTGTGTCTAAACATCTAACACGAAATTATGAAAAAAACCGAAATTGTAAGCAACTATGGTTTTGACCAGTCAAAACTTGAGTAAACTGGACACATGGAATCCCGAGTTCAAATCCTCTAAAACAACCCCTTCAGTTGGGCACTGTCACACACGGTTATCTTTGGTTTAGTCGCACATACGTCGCACGGCTGCAGGTTCCCACGTTAAAAAAAACCAGCTAATTAAGGGATGAGACTCCAGAGTAATTCAGCGAGTGTTCTAAGCATGAGTATGACTTATTCATCAGCTTAGCTAATCTAGTCAACGATATTAGCACAAAATGTTCAAAACAAATCTAAGCCCCTACCCTAGATCTTATCAGATGAAATGAAAGTAGAGCAAAGAGAGTATAGATCGAGGGATATTGGGAAGGCCTGATCTAATTGATGGAAAGATTAGGGGAAGGAAGGGAAGAAGACCTGCGAGGTAGAGAGTACTAGTGAGATAATAATACCTGTAAGCAAGCACGACGGTGGCTCCCATGGATGCCTGTAACTTTAGAGGACGACGTTGGCGATAAAGGCAGCGCGCGACAACCACACGGAACAATGATGCTGGCTCGAGAGGACGACGATCCCTCCATAGGGGGAAACTACTCCTACAACAAATCATCATACTTCCTCTATCATATTCTTAATCGCCTTCATCTTAATCGCCATGTATGCGAATACTCTACCAATCTCTTTTCATGTATGCGGACACTGAGCTTGAGAGAGGAGATCGTGAGAAGTTGGCCATGGAGCAGAGAAGAGAGGATTTTATGTTAGTATTCCCTCTTTTGTAAAATATTTGCTGTTATGGTCTATGTCTACTAATTGTGTACCCGGCATTGGTGCAAGCAAATAAACATATCTAATGAATGACGAGATCAGTTAAATGTTGTTTTGATGCTGTGCTCTTCGTCTCGTTTCATGCAATTTATTTATTCAGCGAATTTATTCATTCAGCTGTGGACTCGGACATCCCACATCGTAGTTGTGGAACCGTGTCATCTGATAACAAAGTATAAATAGAAGAGACCAACTACCTTACAATTCACTTACCTGGATGGGGTCAATGGATGATCAATAAGATCTATGGCCTGGACTAGTGACTATCATTGCACATTGATAGGGTGCTAGTCTAACATCTCCCCAAGTGGGAGAATGTACATCAAAATTTGTGGTAGTGGGGGCCTGCGTTCGCGCGGCCCCTGACAATTCATAGTCGAATGTTATTCAAAAGTCGGCCCTTGACAATCGTAGTTACACTTGTATATTACAGAAGGCGTTAGCACCTAGGAAACCGGTTAAGTGGACGTAGGTGTATATAAAGACCCTTTTCATTTGTGGTTTTAACAAAATAATTCCAAAACATCTGTAGCCAGATTCATTTGCTCCAAGTAACATTTAAGACTAGTATCAGCTTCGACCAAGATGTTTAGCAATATAGTATTGTTTTATAAACTTAAATTCATACTGTAAAAAACATTGGTAATGCAACCTAACCACTAGAAAGACCTAACCCACCACTAGACACTAGTTTTAGACTTGACAAATTTGGTCACTCGGTTTGAGTTCGGTTCGGTTTGGGTCAATTATAGATATTTACTATTCGGTTCGGAACGGGTCGGGTCGGTTCATGAGGTTTAAATTAGATTTGGGTGACTTTAGTTTTGGACGAGTTCGGGTGTTTTCGGTTTGGGTTAGTCATTCGATTTTTTCGGGTTACGTTTAATTGATTTTTTTTAAAAGTACGGATTTTAAGCAACCTTGTAACTTGTATTGATTTTCATATCCGACTTCAAGTTCTCTTAATATAGTGTTACTGTTGATCAAGATTGCTACTGTGTATTGGTTAAACATAATCAAATTGGATGACAATTTTGTATATGAATTTTTAACTATACATTTATTAATTGTATCAACCAAGCATTAATTAAAATTTTAAGAATTTAGTAGTCAATATTAGGCGCTCAACGCTTAGTCTACCCCCCACGCTCGACGTTGTGCCTTCCGGCGTCCTGCGCCCGTCACACCCTACGCTCGTCACGTCGCACGAGCATCACGCGTCTGCGTCCATCCATCACCGCCTCGCGCGAGTGTCCCTCGCCCGTGCCCATCAGTCAACATTCGAACCATTCCCATGTCCTAAACATAAAGAAACATATGTTATATAATATAGAGTAATATAAAATAATAATGATCCATATTACTCTGTCTTATAAAACATTTTTAGGTTATGATTTCAAGGTAGATGAAATAATCTGGTGAAGATTATCATCCTTCAAATTGCTAGTCTATCTCACATTTCACAATACTATACCATTGAAAATATTTATTATTCTCATTTTATTGTGCAATGTTTTTAGGCATATACACATCAATTTTGGTTAGTGTGTAAACTGAAAAGCTTAGGTTTTATAAAAAACTTCATCAACATTTCTTAAGTCTCATGTCTTAAACATAAAAAAAGCCTAAGTTTATTTTATTAAAATCAAAATTAGTAGAGTATTACAAATAGTAATGATACGCATTAAATTATATTATAAAGCATTTTAAGGAAAACTATTGTAGTTTGTAGCAACACATCTATGTGTAGGAAGTGCAACGACACAATTTGTGAATGTTTTAATACAACAAGGCTTTCGATGCTTACAGATAAAGATGAGAAATATTATATATATATATATATATCATTTGTGAGCGATGAACACTTATTGGATGTCTAAATCTCCATTATGTTTTCTTTTGTTTCAAGAATATTTTTTATGGTTTGAACAACTATAGCAATTTAGGCTTTAAGAAAGCATCCAGGTGGATTCGGTTCGGGTGAATTCGGGTTGTACCAAATTTTGGTTTGATTCGGTTTTGCTTTGGTTCAGTTCGGATTTTCGGGTCACACCATTTCGGTTTGGGTTCGGATCGGATTGGATCGGTTCAGTTTTTCAGGTTCGGGTCACCTTGTCAGGTATAGGTTTGACACAAAAAGTCGAACAAGAAATAACAAACAGACATACATCCTAGTCTAAAGATAAAGAACGACAATGATAGTGCCTAAATAAGCTTCACCAAATCGTAGATGATAAAAACCTAAATCCCATCCTCAACAGATACCCACCTCTCTTTGTAACAACAAAACAAACCAACCTAGACGACCACAACAGTGAAAACAAAGTTGAACATCCTTTTACCTACAAAACAGAGTAGTTATAGACAAAACAAAAGGAAAAGACAACCTCAGAGAGACTCCAAGAGATCAGGGATTTCCAAGGCATTAACCCAACCCTAGCAATCCCACCACCAATTGATCATTCTGACTGGCGACCATGAGCTTCTTCAAGGATGTCAGTATTACTTAGAGGTGGCAGTTCGAGTTAATCAATTTGGGTTCGACTCAGTTTGGTTTGTTCGGGTTGATTTTAAATCACCCAGTATTCGGTTCGGGTTGGACCGGGCGGGTGAACAGTTTGTTCGGGTTGAGTTGAGTTTATTGAAATTTCAGGTCGATTTGGATTGGTATGGATGAATTTCGGTTTGATTGACTTTCGGCTTGGATGACTTCGGTTTGGGTAACTTTCGGTTTGGTTCCTCTAGGTTGCTTGGTTTTTTCGGGTCACATGTCAAATTCGGGTTAGTTATTCAGGTAAATTCGGGTCACTGGTCAAATTAAGTTAATTATTCGGTCAAATTTGGTTGACATTACAAATCAAACAACTTCATAATCATAATAAAATTTTACTTTAATCGATCTCAATACTTGTAATAGGTTTAGGTCGACCCTACCATAAGCTTAAAGCGGTGGTTTAAATATACAACATCTAGACATCCATGAATACCATGCTTGTTTATCATATTCCTTATTTATTGTGTGTTTCTTTACTAAGGCATGCTTAATCTATTAATTTCATTCGGACCACAAATGAGCTTGCTTGTAATTTGATTTCATTAAACTCATAAAATTATTTCCAATATATTCTAGCGAGGGGTGAGCAAGGTAGCGAGGCACGTGTAACAACAACCAGGCGCAAGGCGTTGTGCAAACGTACAGGTGCGGGGTATACGACGCGTGGCATTGCCTCGGGATGGGCGCGTGGCGAGGCCTAAGGGCGGGACGCACAACGTCAACTCAGGCGTGCGGCGCATGGCGCGCAACGATGACCCGGGCATGCAGTGCATGGCGCTTAGCGATGACCCGGCACGGGGTCTATAATGACTTGTGCTTGGTCCTCAATCATTTTGTGTGGACGTGGTTGGTTTTCTATTTTGTCTTATTATTTTCCTTATTACTTCTCGAGGCCTTGGAAAATGACGTGTATCTAGTATACTCATTAGGTTGATCGTTTACTTTTGTTTGAATATATTTTTACCTCTCTTTTGGCTTATAAACTATAATTTTATGTAGCTCGTATTTGTAATGCTTAACCTTGATTATACTAATCACGGAAAACATAACATAACATCATTATCATATAATATTATTGGGTTTGTTATTTTCATCTTCATCATCTGCTATAATTAACGTAATATTCATTCGGGTCACATTGAATAAATTCATTCGGGTTATTGAATTCGGTCAAGTTTGGTTCGGTTGATTTTGGTTCGGGTCACTTCGGATTTCGTGTCATCGTCGAGTTATGGTGAGTTAGGTTGATTCGGTTTGGATGACATTGGTTCGGATGGTTGTGGATTGTGGTTTATTTTCGGTTATACAATAATACGGTTCAGTTTGGTCTAGGTCGGTTTGTTTTGGATTTCGAATCATTTTTTAAGTTGTAGTTCTCGGATGAGATTCGACTTCAGATTGGATTGGATTGGTTCGGTTCAGTTTTTTCGTGTTCGGGTCACTTTTGCCACATCTACTATTGCTGACAAATAGGTTGCATCTCTTTTCCTCCATGAGCTACATCTGAAATCGGTGGAATTTCTTGTTGCCTTCTATCTTTTCCCTTCTTAAGGATTCCGAATGAAATATGGAGCCCACGGAAGGAAAAGAGCCACCTTCGATTTTTGATTTTTAACCTCCTCTATCCTCATGTACTTGCTTCCATTCTCATGGTTGTCATTTTCCCTAAGAACTATTCGGGATTAACGCGGTCTGCCCTCATCTAAGATCCAAATTTTAAGTCTTTCACTTTCACAGTACTTTCAACACTACATTCTCTTGTATCATGATAGTGAATCACCCGTAATTAAAGCAAAATACAAAAAACACGGTTAATTTGAGTTCAACTTTAAATATCATTTGAAAAAGTAATTAGGTTAATTTTAAGTCTTAATTATTTTTTCTTAATATTACTCACTCCTCCTCCCTTGACCTTCTTGTTTACTATTTGGACATGTTGTTTGACTTCAATATTTAACATATAAGATAACATAATTTTACGAATCTAAGTTTTGTAATAGAATGTTTATGTGAAAACTATATGTTGTAGAAATTTACCTTAAAAAATTATTTATATTATGTGTTTAATATTGAAATGGAAAAATGTGCCAAAAAATAACATGAAAGTCAAAGTGGGACGGAGATAGTATTATGTCGGAAATAAAAAACTGAAGTATTGTTTTTTCTTTCTTTCCTTTAACTAGATTGAAGTGTTATACAAGAAGCGAAATGATTTTAAAAAATAAATAAATACAATTTATGTTTCAAGTTGTCTAATTTTTAAATAATTCATGTTTGAAGTATTCTAATTTTGGTTTATATAAATATGTTTAGAATTGGTTTAAACGAATAAGTTCAACCCACAGTTTATTTTTGTAAACAGGCAATAATTCGAAAAAAAACCTCAAGTTCAAAGTCGGCTGGTTTTAAAACGGCAGTAAGAGATTAACAACAACTATAGTAGGGTAAGGAAAAAAAATAGGAGTGACAATGGATTGACGCTTTTGACTATTGATGGGAATGTTTGACATCTTTACAAATTGGGAAAATTTTCATTAATAATTCACATATATATTTTGATTTTTAAACTCAGTTCCTTATATAAGAATATTGTGAATTATAATTTAAATTTAAATTTAAAGAGAACATTTTAAAATTAAATGTATTAATTTCCCATCAAAATAGTAGGAATCTCACATGAACAACTTGTTTTGAAGTTGCTATTAGTAACTAGGCCATATTCAGCTACGCCTAAGAGCTTTTGATCCGGTGCAGACTGCAGACCAGTTTGGCCTATTTGGCGAACTAATTGTAATTTTTGTTGGGTTTCTTCGAGCCTATTTTTTAGTCAATTGACTCCGCGTTTCTAAAGGTTGATTATTTTTTAAGCATTGGTAAATTTTCTCATTAGCTATTTCTATTTCTCTCTATCCTAATCTCTATCAATAAACTGTTTCATATTTGAGACAGAAGGAAATAATATGGTACAAATCTACATGGTTGGTAGTACAACTTGCATATATAGTTAAGTCTTTTTTTTTTTTGCCAAACATAGTCAAATCTCCTTGTACCATATCAAAAGTGTGTCATATTGATCTGATGATGGACGCAGATTGTGGCACGGAAAGCATTTTTCCATCTGAGACGGAAGTATTTTTTTTCCTTTTTTTTTTATACCGTAGGAGGTAACCGAGAGGGAGCAGCATGTAGCATTTGTATGTGTGTTTTTTCACAAAATAATTGGGAAATTTTATGAAATGCCACTATATTTTTGCCTAATTCATGAATCCCCCCCCCCCCAAAAAAAAGAAAGTCACGAAATGCCACTACAATTTCCGAAAGTTCATGAAATGCCCCTCTGCCCGGACGGACGTTAACTTTCCGTCCGAAGTCAGTTTTTTTAAATGACCTTTATGCCCCTAAACGTACTGTTCCAACACCGTTTGCTTTTCTGATTCTGCAACTCACTCTCTCTCCCGCGTCTCTCTCTCTTCTCTCCCCCTTCCCGTACTCCCTTCTTCCCCGATTCTTCATCTTCCTTAGCGCAAACCCTAGATTCGAACTGCTACTGGTTCAAGGACTCGACTTTTTGAAACTGTGAAGCGTGAAGTGAAGCGCGAGGAGGTATGCGGCTCCTATTTTGTACTCCATTGTTGTCGTCTATTATCACTGTAGTACGTCTGCCATTGTTGAGTTTGCTTTACGAAATTTCCTTTCTTTCGTCTTTTCTCTACAAACAAGCCATTGTTGTGCTGGTTAGGGCTTTTATGTGAAATTTCTTCTATTTCCATTTACGAAGTGGCATTTTGTTTTCTTAAACAAGAAAATCGCATGTTGTGTAAACAGAGTTCGCTCCTTTTTTTTGTGCAACCCTGCTCGATTATGCTGGTTAGTTTGGTAGTTGGTGAAGAAGTATTTTGTGGGTTTCTTATGAAATGGCATTTTGTTTTCTAAACTGAAACTGGTGCAGAGTTCATTCTGTTTTTGGTGCGATTATACTGGATAGTTCGCTAATTTGTATTTTGAGTGTTTCTTATGATGTCCTTCGGTACCACTCTTATCTCATCAAGATTTGTGGGTTTCTTATTATGTTCATGTATCACTCTCATCTGATCATGCTTTTGTTGGTTTTTCAGATGGTGAAACGGCATGGGGGTTGTGGGTGGAATTGAAGTACAAGGAGGAAGCATTTAGTTTATAGGATACGGGATGAGGATTCCCCCTACCTTGACATGGTAACGTTCATCAAGACGGTCATACACGAAGCTGAAAAGCAACTAGTATGCATTCCCCCCAAGTACCCGGTGTTCAAATATTATAGTCCTCGAGCTCAGAAAACATATGTCATCGATGATGATGATTGCCTTCAGGCATTATTGTTTGAGAACAGGAATGAGGCAGAAATTTCCGTGGTGATTGAGGAGAGTACTAAACCCAGTGAGCCTATGAAAATCGCTCTAGGTCTGGAAAGTGAGGATGAGGCTGATGAATCTGATGATTATGAGGACTCAGATGGAAGTAGAAACTATCATGGTCGTGTGGAGGTTGAGGAACCTGGAGAAGCCCCCACTGTTGAGTTAGACGATGATGACGATGATGAAGATGATTCACATAGACCTCGGCGAGCAAGAAAAAATATCAAGTCTGATATCATTTCAATTGAGCCAATAGTAGACGAGTCCACTGTTCATCCCACGACAAACTATAAGTGGGATTCTTCATCGTCTGATGGCAGCAGGATGTCTCTGTCACCACCGACAGTCTCAGTTCATCCAGACAATCAGCAATCCCATGGAAGTAGATCAAATATGGATGCCAATGATCCTGGGTATGAGGTGAACCCGGATGATGATCCAAAATCAAACAGATGCCAATGAAGAAGCTGCACAACCACCGGCTGATGAAGAAGCTGCACAACCACCGGCTGATGAAGAGCTGCACAACCACCGGCTGATGAAGAGGCTGCACAACCACTAGCACATCCTGAATCTGACCCAGCTGCCAACAAAGAAGCTAGAGCATCGTCATCAAGTAAAAGATTTTTACCGGTTTGTCTACATTTCATTGTTATTATGATGTTTAATGAAATTGTTGCAATTTTCATTGATACATGTCACTTGTTATAGGCCCAAAGATGCTCCAAAGAAAAGAAAACTGCAAGACTACTTAAAGGAGAGAAAAGAGGAAAGAGTGTCCACGGACGATACACCACCAATCAGCAGATCAAGACCTGTAAGAGTTGTTGCTACAGCAGCTCCAGCTGATGATGATGACTTCATGCTTATTTCCAGTGATGAGGATGATGGTGACTTTGAGGAAGACGATCATGTCACAGCATCAATAGAGATTGAGTCATCAGCATCCGCGTCTTCTATCGAGCATGATCCGGTTGATGAGGCAACCACAAATATGGAAGACGAAGCTGTTGTTGTAGGATTAATGGATCAAGAGTATGACTACGACCCTACTGATGTTAACAAGGTAATGACTGGTGTAGTTGATGATGAGGAAGACAACACAAACAAATCTTGCGCACTTGCTCATTCTACAAGGAGCAGATTTTGGAGGTGTTAACTTGGAGGTGGGCATGTTGTTCATGGATAGAGATCACTTTGACGAAGTGTTGAGACAGTATGCTGTACAAGAGGGATTTGATTTGGTGGAGAGACAAAACAGACCCCAGGAGATTTAGAGGATTGTGCGCCGCCCCCGGATGCAAATGGAGGATTACTGCGTCCGTGATTTCAGATAAAGAAGTTGGCAGATTCGAAGAATTGAAAGAGAGCATGTGTGTGAGAAGGTGACGACACACCATGGCCTTGTACACTTGGTTGGTCAAAAACTAATGGCTGATGCAAAGGCTAATCCAAACCTAAGTGGGACGAACATAAAACTTTGTGCATGGAAAGATTTGGTTTGGAAGTGAAGAAAGGTGTATGCTACAAAGTTCGAGAATAGCTGAAGCGCATACTTGAAGGTGACCATGAGCAGTCCTATGCGTTGATTCCAAAATACCCTGATGTCATACGTCAAACAAACCCTGGATCTTATACAAACTGCCCGGTGCCCAGAGAACCACCTTATTTTCACAAAATGCTTCATTGCATTTGGCGGTTTGGTTCAGGGATTCATGTCTGGATGCCAGCCGTTGATAGGGATAGACAGGTGTCATTTAAAAGGGTATTATGTGGTGTGCTGTTATCGATCGGCAGTGACGTTGGACGCCAATCAAGAAATCTTTCCATTTGATTATGCGGTTGTTCGTGAGGAGGAACACTAACATGGGAATATTTTTCCAATGTCTAAAGATGGTGATTGGGGAGGGAGAGCCCCTGCCATGGACTTTCATCTCAGACAGACAGAAGGTATGATCTCACTTTCTGTAAATACTAATTATAGGGGCATTTCATGTACTTCGCATATGTTGTAGTGGCATTTCATGTACTTTCGTAAAAGTTGTAGTGACATTTCATGTACTTTAGTAAAAGTTGTAGTGGAATTTCATGTACTTTCGTAAAAGTAGTAGTGGCATTTCATGCACTTAACTAATAGCATTTCATGTACTCTTTTTCAACAGGGGATAGATCAAGCAATGGCTACATGGTTTCCTAATAGCCTTAGGAGATTCTGTTGCAGGCATTTGTATTAGAATTTCCGAAAGAGTTTTTGGGGAAAAATGATGTAAGTTATTGGTTTTCATAATACTTTATTACCACAAAGTGATGCTTTAATCATTTCATAATATTGAATTCTTATGTAATTGAAGGCAAGCGTTCTGGTCTGCTACAATGCATTTTCGGAATTCAGTTTCCTAAAGCAATGGACCGGATAAAGGAAATGGATAGGGGCGTATGACTATCTTAATGACATACCTTTAGAGAGCTGGGCAAGACACAAATTTGATCCTGAGGTATGCACTCTTTTCCTCTTGCTTATCTGAAAAATGAAATTTCATTATGTATTTCCTGAACTATTTTTCCTGATTGTTCTATAGATAAAGTAAGCTGAAAATACATCAAATTTTGTGGAAGGATTCAATGCTACTCTAACTGTTCATAGAACCAAGCCGATTCATGTGCTGCTTGAAGGTACTTTATACTTTTGTGTAATTAGCTCATTAATGTTTGCATAACTATCTATAGTACAATTTGATTGAAGTTTACAATGTGTTTAATGTAGGTATTCGAGCGCAAATAATGCTATAGACACTGTGAAAGGAAGGAAGTTGCAGCCAGTTGGGAAGCGGATGGCATTTGCCCGGGAATTTTGAAGAGATTAACATCAGTGGAGAGCATCAAAGGACAAGAGCTTGCTTTGCAAGACCTTCTGGTCGGTCAAAATTTGAAGTACTTGACGGGGGTGCAACTTTGATTGTTGATCTAGAAAAGATGGAGTGCATATATGGAAGGTGGCAGCATACTGGCATTCCTTGCAGGCATGCATTCAAGGCCATAAAGCTATTTGGAGGGGATCCTATTGCATACATAAGTCCATACTTCAAAGTTGGATCCTATCATGCTAGTTATCAGCACAACATCAATCCCGTGCCTTCTCAGGAATTTTGGCCTACTGCGGCAGAGGAGACAGTTGAGATTCAGCCACCACCACTGAAGAGGGGCATCGGTAGGCCAACTAGAAACCGGCGTAGGGAGAAAAACGAGAAAAGAAAAAGTCCATGGTCAATCAGAATATAATGCAGCAAGTGTGGCACTTTTGGCCACATATAAAGACTTGTAAGGGGGGACCTACTGAGGGAAGTGAGATCCACGCAAGGATCAACGACACAGGCCGGTCCAAGTCAAGATTCACAAACTGAAGCTGCTGCTGCTAGTACTGCTGGTACTACTTCTGGTGCTGCTGCTGCTACTGCTGATGGTACTGCCGCACCAAGAAAGAAGAGAGGAGGGAAACGCAAGAAAGGTGCGACATTAGCAGGTTCATAATTTAGCTATTATGGTGAACATTTTTGGGTAGCTGATGAATATGCAAACTTTTTTATGCATTTGCTCTAATGAACATATGTGGTTCTGGTGAACCTTTTTGGTGGGTGAATAGGTGCTGTTCTGTAAACAGCATTACAACTTTTTGTAAACAGCATTAGAACTTTTTGAATAGGTGTTGTTCATGAAGCTTTTGTACTCTACATATGTGGTTCTGGTGAACCTTTTTGGTGGGTGAATAGGTGCTGTAAACAGTTTTACAGCTTTGGGTATGCTTAGGACTTTTTGTATTCTGATCAAAGAATGGGTTGAACAACAATGCTAAGACATATTATTTGAATTAAAAGGAAATCTTACAATTTGCGGATACATGTTACAACAACTAGTATTACAACAATTCTGATACACCACTTTTTGATGGCCCTTTTCATTTCCTCCTCTACCTCCTTCTTTATCTGTTGCCTAAGGTTGTCAATACCATGCAATGAGTGTCCTGATTATGCAGTCCCCTCTCTTCATAGACAACAGGTCTTGTAGTCGACATTCGTTGTGTGGGATTTTTTTGTGATGTACTCTCGGGTTGAGAAGTTAAGCGGGGATCATATCGATCTTCCATAACCGGTGCCCACCATTTGAAGAACCCACAGTTCCAGCAATTACAGTAAGTGAATCATGCTAATTTCCGGTTGTATGAAACTTTGAGACTTGCTGGAACTCTACTCTTGCAATGCATTGTTTGAAATTTCCCTTCTATTGTGGTTGTGTATGTGGGGGGATACATTTTTGATGTGCTATGGGTGAGTATGGGAGAGATATAAACATTATACAGCCCTACAATGAGTTTTTATAGCACAAAAGGGGGTATGCATGAAGAACTAGCCGTTATAAACAAAAAAATAGCCGTTTTTTTTGTAACAGGGGCATTTCATGTACTTTCATAAAGTAACAGGGGCATTTCATGTGCTTTCGTAAAAGTTGTAGTGACATTTCATGTACTATCGTAAAAGTTGTAGTGACATTTCATGTACTTTAAAATTTTTCAAAAAAGTGACCGTTGGAAGCCAAAAGTAGCCGCTGAACAGTCCCCTAAATTTTTAGGGGCAAAAAGGTCATTTAAAAAAAAACAGACTTCAGACGAAAAGTTAACGTCCATCCAGGCGGGGGGGGGGGGGGGGGGGCATTTCATGTACTTTTCAGAAAATATAGTGGCATTTCGTGACTTTTTTTTTGGGCATTTCATGAATTAGGCAAAAATATAGTGGCATTTCATGAAATTTCCCTAAATAATTTATCAATTATCTAAAATCTTTACATGTAAATACATTTACCATTATTATATAATAATTTTTTAATCTTATAATATTTATTATATATATAATAGAGGGTGAGGATTAGGTGATGGACTAAGAATATCTGTTAATTCGACGGACAACATCCTAACTATTGATTTATAAAGACAAAGAACTATACGCTTTAAGGGTAGAGATTTTGTGATTGAAACCAAATAGTCATGATATGACGGACAATTTTTTTATTAACTAATTATGACAACTGGAGACAGAAGAAGATTTATAAGTGTTTGCATATTACTAACAATGAGGGATATGAATACTATAATACTATACTAGGATTTTGTAAAGTTTATTATATATTTAAAAATTTACGATGTTGTTTTATGATAAATAATTATTTTTTCTATGTGTCATTTTTTATTTTCTTGACATATTTTTTTAGACAATTGAACTATGAAACTCGCTAATAGAATTATAAACAATCATTCCTTACAATGTATAAAAATTAAGGAGACAATTTTTGGAATATTTACCTTTACTTTTCTACGGGAAATATGAAAGGTGTGTGTATGAGAAGAAAAGTGAGGGATAAAGTGGAAAGTAAGTGTTAGAAAAGATCAATAACATTATAAAGCATAGAACGAGTTATAAAAGATTACTATACACCAATCAAGTGATTAAAATTAAGAAATATAAAAAGTACCAAGCTAATATTTATATTATTTTCTAAATAAAAAAGGTGATGTATAATATTTTTAAAAAATAGTGCACGTTAATTATGTTATAAGTTATCGTGTAGTTCATATATAAAAATCAAATGTTAATGAATACGTAAAGTCGACTCCAACAATTCAGTTTATGTATAATGTTAGAAATGTTATGTATAATCATGGCGTGAAAACGTTTATATATAATAATGGAATCGTACAAACATGGAACAAAAAACAAGTGGAAACGTTTATAAAACTTGTGGATACGTTTATGCATAATGGTGAAAACGTTATACTTGATTGTGACGTGGAAATGCGTCGTAGAAACGTTATATTTAGTTGTGCCATAGGAATATATAATTGTGTAAATGTATATATGTAATCATGGCATGTAAACGTTTATATAAATCGTGGAAATGTATTGTGGCATGAAGACATTCATATATAATTATTGAAATGTTTATATGTAATCATGCCATGGAAACATTATATATAATCGTAGAAATAGAGAAACGTTTAAAAAAAACGGGGAAACGTATATATAACAACGGGGAAATGTTTAAATAAAAAGGTGGAAACGTTTAAATAAAAAGGTGGAAACGTTATCTAAACTCGTGGACTCCTTTATGTATAACGGTGGAAACATTTATATAGTTGTGTCATGGAATCATCATATATAATTATAAAAATGTTTATATAATCATGCAGTGGAAACATTTAAATGTAATTGTGGCGTGGAAACATAATTGTAGAAACGTGGAAACGTTTAAATAAACACGTGGAAATGTTTATCTAAATTTGTGGACACCTTTATGTAAATGTTGGAAACATTATTTATAATTGTGGTGTGGAAATCTGTCGAGTCAGTGATGCCAATACAAAGTATAGAACGACTTCAAAATAGATTACCCTACACTACACATCCTAAAAGCCATCATATGAAAGCTAAAACGTCGAAGGGATTTTCAGGGTTTATGGTGTAGGGTTTAGGGTCTAACGATTTTATAATGACAATATAAAATGTGGAACTAATTTCAAAAATATTACTTATCCCCCAAACACCCTAAAAACCACCCTAGGAAAGCTAAAAAATGTCGAAGACATTTTTATGGTTTATAGTGTAGGGTCCCTAAATCTTAAACCACAAACCCTAAAAGCCTGTCGAGTCAGTAACGACAATATAAAGTGTAGAACTAATGCCAAAAAGATTACCCTACCCCCCAAAACCCCTAAAACCACCCTAAGAATGCTAAAAACGTCGAAGACATTTTTAGGGTTTGTAGTGCAAGGTTTAGAGTTTAACGACCCTAAACCACAAACCCTAAAAATCTGTCATGTTTGTAACAACGATATAAAGTGTATAACCAATACAAAAAAGATTACCCTACCCCCAAATACCCTAAAAACCACCCTATGAATGCTAAAAACATTGAAGGCATTTTTAGGGTTTGTAGTGCAGGGCTTAAGATCTAACGACTCTAACTAAACCACAAAAAAAAAACTATAGAGTCAATGACGACAATATAAGTGTCAAAATAATGCCAAAAAAGATTACCCCCCTCCCCCAAAACACCCTAAAAACTACCCTTGGAAATCTAAAAACGTCGAAGACATTTTTAAGGTCTATACTTTAAGGTTTATATATTTTTGGATATCAAGGTTAAGATTAAAATAAGTTTTATCTTTTAGGTCAGTTCTTCCCACGTAACTTGAAACAACGTTACACATCCATAATTCACTAAATTCAGTTTGATAATTATCTTTATTTAAATTTATCTATCTTGTTAGCTAATTGTATTTTATCCAAAATATATGGTCTTAACACCTTTTTTGTTCTATATTTTATTTTCGGGAAATTTCATGAAATGCCACTATATTTTTCACAAATTCATGAAATGCCACTAAAAAAGAAAGTCATGAAATGCCACTATATTTCCAAAAAGTCCATGAAATGCCACTATAGATGGAAAAAAGACAAAAATACCCCTATTAGTTAACAAAGTACTTTTAAAGTTCACAATTGCCCCTAAGTGTTAAAATTAACAAAATTAACAAAAATAAAAATACAATAAAAATATAAGAAAATTATAAAAATTTAAAAATTTAATAAAATTAAAAAAATAAATTACAAAATTAAAAAATATAAAAAATTAAAATTTTTTTAAATTTTTTTTTAGAAAAATGAAATATCATTAAATAGTAAAAACAATATATCCTTTTTAAAAATTTATTCAATACCACATAAAAGAATATTGAGTTCTAAACAAATAATTTATACCAATTTTTCTACCAATATAGTACCATAATTTATACCAAATAAGTACCATAATTTTTATCATACATTTTTAATTATTATTTTCTATCAATTTAGATTTATATTTCTTCAAAGTAAATAATTTTTTTATAGTGTTAATAATTTTAAAAACTAAAATTTCTAAATATAATAATTTATTGGAAATAGAGCGACTGAGAATATATATATATATATATATAATATACAATATTAAATCGTAAAACTTGTTTGAAATGTAAAATAAAACATTTTCATAATAATATGTAACTTATTATTCCTTTGCTCCTAATAAGTTGCATAACATTATTCTAAACGTTTTATTCTACAGTGGCATTTCATGGACTTTTTGAAAAATATAGTGGCATTTCGTGACTTTCTTTGTTTTAGTGATATTTCATGAATTAGCCAAAAATATAATGGCATTTCATGAAATTTCCCTATATTTTATATACTTGGTGACTAATTACATTATTAATGTATTGTAAAGAAAAAGATTTACCACGGTAAATAAATATATTACCTCTCCGCCAGCAACAATTATATACAATTACATTTATTTGTTGTATAGTTGGCTATATAGAATGAACAACAAAAAAAATAAGCTTCTTTCTTAAAAAAACAAAAACAAAAAAAGAAACAGGTTCAGAGAAGAATTCATAGTCGGAC